>OZ034979.1:31120483-31140483 GCA_964030785.1 Siderastrea siderea
TAAGCCACTCATAAATGCTCTGTTTACTTCAGGGTGAGTACGCTCAAGATCCTGCATTCTTGGGATAAACAGTGCCAGGGACTTTGTGTAGTTGTTATGACCGGCAGCTGCAAGATACGGATGCATATCACACAAGCTTTTGAGGTACAACTTCCAATCTCCCGTTCTGATTGAACGAAGAAACGATCTCAGAATTTGGATCATCCTTTGGTACTGAAGCCATAATTTCGCGGTTTGATGGTTATGTTCCATAATATCTCGCCAGCTGTCAATGGCAGACTTGATTTTTGTAACGGCACTACTCTCAAGGGCTTCATACAGGCTTAATTTCTTCTCTTGGACAGCTTTGACCAGAAGGCCTATACGCGCAACGAGAGCGGTATTATCTTCGTCATCTGAAAGGGCAAAAGCAGTGTTAATAAACTTTAATATCGGGTAACATTCTTCATAATTATTTCCTTTTTTCAACTTACCTAAAGGGGTACTAGGAGGCACTGGACCAACAACGGTACTGCTGGGAGGGGCTGACGGACCAATAACGGTACTGCTGGGAGGGGCTGACGGACCAACAACGGTACTGCTGGGAGGGGCTGACGGACCAACAACGGTACTGCTGGGAGGAGCTGACGGACCAGTCACGGTACTAGGAGGAACGGCGTTGTCTAGAAAATGGATCAAGTTTTTGTTAATATCATTTTGTATTATCAAGTATGATAGAAGAGGAAATATTTAAATGTGTACCTGTTAGGAAGGGTAGAGGGAGTCGGAGGGCAGCTGATGTTGCGATTATGTTGAGAGCACTATCGATGAGTAGGTGACCTCGTACTGCCCGCGCGACTGCTTTACCGCTTAACATCTTGTCGACAGATCCTTCCGCATACACCTGTGTCAACATTTCCTTCAGACCAGAGCCATCCATAATCGACCCAACCGCGCCTAAAAAACTCATCTGCGTGTGAAATCCTCCAAGCAGTAACACAATGCGTCGCAGACGGCTGTTGTTTGGCTGGTCTTCAATGATCATGAGTGCGATCCAGTACAGCTGCTGGTCAAAAGTGATAATAGGTGTAACTCCTTGTTGATCTGCTACGTCACATAGATACTCCAATGTCGAGCGCACGCATGTAGGGCTACTCGGCGGCAGGTCTATCATCGGTAAGAAGAGCTGAGTACTTTTCCCTGGGTTGCGCATCTCATGGTGCAAGACCTGCATATACCCCGACCATAGAGGGCGAGGCTGAGATATGTGCATAGACACCTGCCATAGGATATCCAGCTTGGTGTTCTCGATATCTTCCGCTAGCAGACGGATGGTGGGATATTTCAAGCGCTGGAGAGCTCCTTTGGGATCCCGTTGGAAAATGATATTATGATGGCCTATTCTCTTTATTTCTTCAAGTGAGATCTTGTTTCTTGCAATATGCTTCCTATGGGCTACCGCCGGGGTAACTGCTCCCATCTGTCCCATCATGTGAATGACGTTCTCGCCATTTAGTGTATTTGCGTTGTGGTCCACGTTGTCTGCTATCAAATGAAGGACCGCGTTCTCTGCAACTTCCTCTACGCCCACCCCTTGCGCTATGGCCGCATTTTTCTTGTAAAGGGTGGCTTCAGAATACGATGCGCAGAAACCAAATTTACTAAGAAGATCAATAAGATCACGGCGCCCATACTTGTGGTCTAATGTCACACACAGACCAACTTGTAGAGGAGATAGGAAGCCTCTTGGACACGTGGCGCTCATAATGGCTTGGCCAATAGATGCCGTTTGTAAGTCAGCATTCTTGCTTTTAATTATTCCACCAAGAAGCCTACGGAGGGATGCTGGTAAGACAGAGAGATTGTGATCCACGGACTTAATATCATCTGTGTCTGGGTATACTTGGGAGTGTTTTTCTGCATTTTTTATGTCATTTCTTATGTACTCACTGACGATATCAATCAAAGTATCAACATCTTTCCAGCTCTCCGTTTT
This sequence comes from Siderastrea siderea, assembly GCA_964030785.1. NCBI lineage: Eukaryota > Metazoa > Cnidaria > Anthozoa > Scleractinia > Rhizangiidae > Siderastrea > Siderastrea siderea. Next base: position 31,122,459 of record OZ034979.1, read on the forward strand.
CTTATGCGCATCATGGATAATTTTGTTAACGTTGTTATTGAGTGTGACTATAAGTGGTTGTTGTTTCACTGATATAATTGTTACCCTGTCTCTGTAATGTGTCTCCAACTGTCGCTGTAGTGTTCTCTTTGAATACACACCATCATCTCCTGCTTCATCTTTCATTATTCCATAGAGCTCGTCTAGGGTGACCGTCTCGTCATCGTTTTTTTCTAGATACTCAAGCACGTGCTGAAACGCAGAGTTATTGCTTTCGTCTTCTACTACACTTCGACGTCCTCGCTTCTTTGGCGGCTCTCCATTTGTCAAGCCGCACAACATCGAAAAATCTCTACCACCAACGAAATACTGGAAACACTTTCTATGGTAGATGGCTTCTTCTGCCGGAAGGTCACTGATGCATGCCAACCGATGAAACACCTGCTCAGCCCACTCATCTGCTTCGCCTTTTCTACGTTCTTCACACTTTTTTTCCAGGGTTTTCTTTATTTCTAGGGACATAACACGGCTATACTCGTAATCGAGGTTTCCAGGGAATCGTTTTGCTTTAGCTTTATCGATAAACCTTCCGCATAAGCAGCAATCAGTACGGAATGAAAAACTGCCTCTTTCTGAACGAAGTGTTGGTCCAACATCAGTAGATTCATCTTCTCTCTTTCGTTTTTTCTGCTCATACCGTCTAGTATTTGTATGCCTCTTTCGACAGTCGGTATGTACATAAAGTTCGCTTCCATCGAACTCGAAAATAGGTAACTTTTTTTCTGGGTGCAGCTCGTTATGCTTTACAGAAAAGTTATTTATAGTTTCCAGGCCTTTAATCCCCACACACGCATGATTTCGTTCTTTAAGGTTTATTTTTACATCACACAGTATGCACGGGGCTTCGACAGATGCATTACTAGACAAAGACATCATCAATTGATTTTGAGACGAAAGCCTGAAATAAAACGATAATATCCATTTCAACCCCAAACTTCCTTGAATAAAAAAGTATCACTCTCTTAATTTACGATTTAAAACATTCATAAAAAAAATAGAAAACAGAAAAAGAGAAAAACTAGAAAAAGGCTGTGTGCTGCAAGCTGTACGGATTTTCTTTTGGTTTTTGCGATCCTTTAAAAATGGCGATCTTGTTAAAGATTACTGTACTTAACAGGCTTGTACATTGCCATTTACTAGGAAATGGCAGTTCAATGACAGAAGAATTGTTTGGCTCTATCAGAAATTCAGTTACTTTATTTTTAGATGTAGAAGTCAGCTAATATGAAAATCGTCAAATTCGTGCAATTCGACACAAGACGCTGTCACTGGCACACAATATCAAAATGAATCAGAAACGACAAGAAACAAGAAAAAAGCTGTTTCTATCGATAAACAAAGATTAATTGATATGAAAAGCAGTCTTTAGAGCAGATTAGAATGATTTTTCAGCACTTACCAATTAGATTTATCCACGCTTTTGCTGAAAACTTGCAGATCGAACAGTGAAGCATGAGCTCCAACTGATATACCGCTGACCCATAATACTGACACATACCGCTGACCCATAATGCTACCGCTGACTCGTTGGCTCATATTTAATTGACATCCGTAAAAATATATCCAGGATACTTTTAAAATACTATTCTTTGTATTAATTCAATCATTATTAAATATTACTGCCTTTGGCTTTTAATCAGATTTTTTTAAGATTGAATAAAGAGAATAAAGAGAAAAAACAACGCATTTTTTCCTTTTATCTCGGCTTTACTAGAAGTTCTCGGGGTCTGAAGACTCCAATGGCACCCCTGTTCTTACTTGGAGTTATGAATTTTAGTTGGATTGAGATTTGTTTGGACAAGAAAGATCAATTTTATATTTTTACGCATTTTGGCGGCCATCTTGGATTTGGCGGCCATCTTGGATTTTCGATGGTCGAAATAAAGAGGTTGCCATGGTCGGATTCCGGTGGATTTTTATGTGTGCACTATTTGGACGCATATAAACAGATTTAAGGTGAATGGGCTTTGTTACAAATTTTGTCGAACCTCCCCTAAAAAAATTGCTTCGTTTACTGGACTATTAAGCGAATTTTAAAAACAGGTGGTCACGAAGTTTAGTGCTTTTTGCAACTTGGTGCCAAATATGGCCCACACTCGAAGAATGTTAAACGAACAAATTTTGATGTTATTGAAGTGTTTTTGGTCTGCACGCTTTCCTAAAGGAAAAATGATGATGAAACATTACTAATTACGGAATTTTATCATGTTACGACTCTTCGGCACAATCGGAATAACGGCGGAGAATCCGTGCTTCGCTCCTACGTGATTGAACCAAAACTTACCAGCGACGTCTCTTCAAGGCGAGAGCGCTTCTACCGCTGCTTTTCCTCTATGCATGGCGAATATCTGATTTAAATGGATCAACTGGGACCACGAGGAAAGATTTCAGGAAAAGAGACATGCCATTTGAATTGTCTTTAGATCCGAGTAACTTTTGATTCAAAAACAACTAAATCGAAAGAGCCCGGTCAAGTAACGCAATAAGAAGTCATGTCACATTGCTGTCTGACTTAATAATTAGTCGTCGCAAATATTCCATAAAAGTCACGAAATGTTAGGCGATTCTCACAAACACAATATGGACCTCATATCTTTGCCTCTATGTAACAATTAAGGTAAAATAGTGCATAAAAACATTTTTTCTTCGTACCTGTACCTAAGGTTTATACGTAAAACCATTCTGCTAGAATCTTTGTACAGCCGCCCGCACTCCGGAGTGCGGGCGGCTGTACACGGGCTAGAAAGCAAAATCACGTCACTAGAAAACTCGAAAGAATTGCTTTACTTAACCTTAGTGACTGTTCACTAGCCACTTATAAAGAGCATCTTTTGGATAGTACACTTTTCTTGCGTGTTGAATGCAAGTCCGTTTCAATAAATGCACTGCGTGACAGAACTATTTGTCACACAGTCAACCTGGTTTTACCGTGGACCTCCCGTTTCGTTGAGCGCAGAAGGTAACGAAAATTGACCTACAACGTTAACGCTGCCTGGAGACATAAAAAAGGAACGAACTAACACTGTGTATGCGAAATGGGTGCAATGTGGCATTTTGTCCCATCACATGTGCGTGCCTGTATGGGGTGGGGGAATCTCATACAAAATTATCGGGAGTACTGTTTAAACTCCACGGTTGGTACCACTTAAGGTGTTTAAATCTGAAGCCAACACAATGTAGTTATCGCGGTGCCTTTATTAAGGTAATAATCTTACAAAGAAAGTATGACCAGAACTACTTCCTTCCTCCTAGGTCTGAACTTTACGCCCCCTAAACGAGATTCTGATACCTCTTCAGGGGTCACTTTCACAAGTTTCGACGAGCCTTTCTATGGGTGTCTCCCCCCCCCCCCCACCACCAGCCCCTGGGGAAATCCGTACACTTTACACTTTTCAATGTAATGCGACTGAATCGCAAACCAGGTACAACCAAAGGTATCTTTAGACAAATAATTACTATGTATAAAGCACTACAAGCAGCTATTCAGTGGAGTTCCCCAGCCCGACTCTGCTGTTCAGTACTACTTTCCATACTAAGCATACATATGTTTCGTTTCGTAGTGTATCGATTAACAAACTAAATATATAAAATGGATCCACACCCAAAATTATAGAAACAAGAATATATGGGATTTCTTTCCACGTCTTCAGGGAGCACCCAGAGCTGAAACTGAATCAAGCGACGAAATCAAAGAAATAAAGGCGTCTTCTGCTAACCAGTACAAAACATCTACTAAATGCCTTAAAGTAGCTTTCATTGTTCTCTGTTTGATAAATATAATTGTTGGGAAAATGGTGGTTTTCCACCCACACGCACTTAAGATGTAAACACAACAACAACACAATACAGGATTACTGATTGTGAAAACGTGTTTTAACATTGGCCGAAAGCTTGCCCTAAACTTTTAGGTGCTCAGGCAGCTACAGTCTAATACCATTTCGGTTAGTTTCTTCACGAGTTCCGACTTTGTGTCCCTTATTTTAAATCTAATTTCAAAGTAGGTACAAATTTCTCTAAGCATCTTAACTTTGAAAGAAGAAAGTTTATTTTCTGCGACCATCTCACAAAGGTTATACACATCGTACATCACCGGGTGGATGACACCAATTTCAGACACGACAGCATCATGAATTTCGTCGAATACGTTTTCATCTTGTCTGCTTGCATGCTCCTCTTCAGTTTCTTCATCAAGATCATCAGTGACTTCGTCTGGGGTGAATTCTTTTCGGCCTGTCAGCCTTTGCCTGGCAGAAAGTCTCGAGAAAAAACCCTGAACTTGAAGCTTGGTAAGCCACTCAGTTCGGGTGAACATTCTTTCTCCCTTTGCGTTTCTAGCTCTCCGCATGTCATCTGCCACTTGCGCGGGATGCTCTTTTCTTCCAGTTTGCTGTCCAATTTCAAACTTTTTCTGCAGATAGTCACGCACCTTTTTAGAAAACCGCTTTTGAGTGGATCGTGACTTGTGAAGTGCCCATCCCATTTCAAGCAAGTCGGTTTCACTTGTTTCCAATTCTCCCTCACCGACATTGTAAGATGTTTTAGTGTCACTCAAAGAAATCGTCTGGAAACGTTGAACCCAATCTATCCGCAATTGGTCATAAAGGCCAACTTTTGCCGGTTCTGCAGGGCGGCGGTGCCCAAAGACATTCAAGTGAATGTCCAGTTCTTCAGGACTGTCAAATTCCTCTGTACATTTGGGATCAGGGCATTCAAAGGAGCTGCTATCCACGTCATTGGTTTTATTTTCCTTTGCGGTTCTATCCCTTTCTCTTGCTGAGGTTGGGAAAAACGGCTGTTTTGCGGTAAGGCTTGTAGCTTCTTGAGGACTTTGTATAATGCTCTCCCACAAAAACACTTTGCCACTGCCAACGTTGGATGACTTCCACGCTCGAACGCCTTCAGGGGTCAATTCAAAATTGTGAAGAGAACTGTAATTTGGGATCTTATTTATTTTCAAAGTTCTGTTGTCTTCGTTAACACAACAAACCGCGGCTGTCGTTCCACGAACTGGTCTTTTCATCAAAGCAACATGCATGTCTTCAGCTGTAATGACATCATTCCCTTCATTGCAATAACGCCTAATGGCTGCTTTCATTGGACACAGTATTCTGTCGCAAACGTCTTTTCCGTATTGCGGCTCAGAATGATCATACCTCAAGACTTCAATACCTCGACGTTTTCCAAGGTCTCTCAAAGAAGATATCAGGCAACTGTTATGGTACCATCCCGCCTCGTCTGACCTAAAGTAAGCCTTTGTGATGCAGGGTTGCTGCTTTTAATAACTGAAAGCAAGTTCTCAAGGATGGAGAGAACCGCATACCAATCCTGGCCGCAACTGTTGAACAAATGGGCATACGATGTGATTTTCAGCGTATCTGCGTGCCTAGTAATGACACTGGATATATGCCAGTTTATGCCCCGCTTCCCGAACCATTCGGACTGTTTTTCGCGAAACTTCATCTGAATAAACTTCATTGCCCAGTCTACTATTACAAACACCTCGTTTTCTTGTAGAGAAAGCAGAACAGTTTGCTTGCTCTGATCCTGGTTTTGTGTCCGCATGACATGAGCCTTCCACTCCCTGATCTTAGCTGCTGCAGCGTCTGCTTCATATCGAAGATCATCTTCTTTCTCTTTGTTGTTTATTTTGGAGGAACACTTGATAATCGCCGACTGGACGTCCTGAACCACTCCCTTTAGTGCTTGACAATCGTTGCATACATGATCATGACTGTGGTTGCAGTCTGTTCGATAACTTGCGTCATCTTTATCACTCAAGGCAAATGCTCTGCAATGATCGGGACACTTGCTCTCTTCTTGGCAGTGATCACGGTAAGTCGTCTTTAAGTATAACTTACTATCTCGAAGCTTCCTTCTCGTTTGCGAACACCACTCTTTGTCGGCGCCAACTGCCTCTAACTCTTCTAAAATCTTGTGAAGCGCTTCGAAGCCATCTGCGCCATCAGCAGCCGTGTTGTCGAGACCTTTAAGAGATTTTCTCTGAGAAGCCTCTTGCACTTCTAAAATTCTCCACATAGTGGCTCGGCTCAGAGGATCAAAGTTATCTTCTCTACAGTAATCGAGGTACTGACCGATGATGGTACATTTTGCAACTGTACGCACTACATTTGGCATAACCAGCTCTTGGCCGCTGTCAAGTTTTAGTTTGCGACTTCCAAATGCCACGTCTTGATAAAAATAAGGTCGAGATGTGAATTCCAAAAAGTGGTCTAACTGGCTGTTGTCTAGTCGGATCCGATGACGTGGTATTTTAGCAACTGGGATGCCGGGACCATGAGAAGCAGTATGAGCTCGCGCTTTCTTTATTTGCCTGTCACTGAGTGTTTCAAAGGGATGGTGAATGGCTTTCAGCTCGCTTACTGTGAACTTATTGGCATAGATGCTAAGAATTTGTGTTTTGAGCTTTTTCGAAGGTGCTTTCCTATAGGCAGAAACAAGTGCCTCTATGCCAGGATCACTAGCTGTTCCTTCCAAATCACTTCGCTGCTGCTGAACAGCTTTAAACAGGTTTTCTCCATCACGAGGCGCCATAACTTCATACACTAATTGACAGGCCTGTTTGGCTTTGCGTGAAAATGTTTGTTTTCTAAAGTCACTACTCTCCTCCCAACTTTCTAATTGATACTCCAGTGGTTCAATGTTCTTTCCTACAACTTCCGCCAGGTTCGCCATTGATGAATTAAAAACACTAACTGGAAGACTCTCGTTCTCTTGAGAATCATTTTCTGATTCGCTCTTCACGTCGTCATGACCAGCACCCAAACCAGGAGTCCACTCCACGTCTGAATCAGCCGCGTAGACCACAGCACGTGGCGTTAAAGGCGAACATTCATAACTGCGAAAAGCAGCTGAAGCAACTAATTTCGCATCCCTTTGAAAATAAAAAACACTAGTTTTAACTCTAAAACAATCTAAAACAGAGTTTTATAGTTCGTACTCAGTTGGATACTTGTGAAAACTAGGTATGGTAAGGGAAATAACACATGTGAGCACAGGCAACCCAGCCTTTTTTGCCTCGAGATTGTGGCTCCCAGGACACATTCTGATTGATTCGTATATGAAAAATAACTAAACATGAGTGAAAGATACATTTGGCGTGTGTTTAGAGAAGAGTGGTATATTGGCGGGAATAAGCATGTGGAAACTGGTAAGCTTAGACTGAGGACTACCAGAATGTTTAGAAAAATAACACCACACACATGAATTTGCAGCTACGCAGTTGTAAGCCGTTCACCCTCTCCACTGTACTTTCTTTGAATAATTATTGCTTGTGGTTGAATTTTGCTACTTGGTGAAGTTCTTTCACACCTGTTAGCAATCCCTTCCATAGTACCCGCGTCTTCCGCATTGTCTTCAACTTCCTCTGCAACCCAAGGTGACTGGTCGACCGTAGACTTGTGATACTTTCGACACACGCTGCAGATTGCTACAGTATGAAAGGAAAAGAGTCTTAACTTCTTAAGAGCTGCCATCAGCACTAGTTTTTTTTAATAGTGAATTCAAAACTGTTCACTGGTATTCTAAAATAAATCGACGTGCACGTGATCATGTACAAACCTGAGCCGATCGGTACAATTACTCCGTGTAGTTTAATTATTTCCTTTGCCATGTTGACGCTCACTACGTTTCGGCTCTTGGTTGCTTTTCTCCCACCACGATGCATAGGATACTGGCATGGTCGCCGCTGCTTCCAGTATTTTCCCAAAGAATGACGATGCTTTGGACAAATCATCATTTCATTAACCTTTGCCAGAGGTAATTCAAAAACACCTGCTCGTGCAAGAATTAGCTCGTACTCCGTCATGTTTTCTCTGGACAAATGGCACGAGTTCAAGTGGGAAGTAATAGAGTCATTGCAATCTCCAAGACGAAAAAGTTCACTGAGGCCTCTTGAATTACCGCAGCTTCCCCGGAACTTGGAGGTTTTGGACAAAAAACAAGAAATCGCCATTTTCACCTGTACATATATACGAATGCGCAAATATCTTGGACCGCCGTGTGATCGTAAACAGCAACAACGTTTGATTGACAGGTAGGAAATAATTTGTTCACTATTCCTAGCACTTTTCAGTATATTAATTCGGGAAATTGCCAGTATTATTCTACTAAGTTGTTTTTACCGTCCACATGTATATGCTGTAAATTTAGTGCACTAACTGGGATTGTTTATTTGATGCTTGGTTTTGGTTGCGTGACACTTCAAAGTTACATTTTCGAAGTGACGCAAATGTAATAAATTGAATCAAATGTTTTGCTCGTTCTCCCTTTTTTCAATTCGTTGTTTCGTTTCATCTTTCAAAATGCTATATTTACCTATTGTTCCCGTTCACCCAAATTATTTTAGCTTCCCATGTGATGAACGTAAAAATAGAGGAATTGTGAACACCGACCGTGCGGTCTAAAGTCCTATAACGCTTATCACTAAAATAATTTTACTGAACTGTGATCAAACACCCGGCCGTTCCGCTCTCTAAATGATGAGTATCCTTTTTAATGCCTTCTCAGAAGTTTTGCAGTCCAAATATATCTACTGACTCATTGATATTTATATAATATGATTTTCGCTCGTGCGCCTCTTGTTTTGTGGTTGAGGCCACCATGTTCAAAATAGCACAACAATTGATGATCAGCATTGTTAAAATATCTCTTAAACCACAACATATTTTTATATTTCCATGTTTTTTAACTTAAGCTTAGTTCGTCTGAATAGAAGAACTGTGTTTAAGGAGTTGGACTTTTGTGTATTGGCGAATTTAAAATGTGTATCTTTTCGTCATTGGCGCTAATGGCAAAAGAGCCTTCGGAAAAAAATTTCTTTGGTGCAGTAAACTTCGATAAATCTTCCTAAACTTAACATCAATGTACTACTCAAGGAACAATCTAAGACAAAAAAATAAATAACATGCCAGAAATTGCTTCATTTTGAAGTGGCGAGGTCGTCAAAACCCCCTATTTTTGCGCTACATCACCGCCTGAAATGGCAACCTCGCGGTGCGAGCGATTTTGGCTTAGAAAAAAACTGTTTTGTAGTATTTACAAAAACTAAAATGCTTATATTTACTTTTGGTCTAAGATAGTTTCGTGGGCAAAGTTTGAGGGAAATTGATTTTCTGACCCGAAATGCAGCGGACCGCTTTTACAGAGATTGTCACTTAACAAAAGTGCTTTTGAAAAGGAACTTCGTAGACTTGTCAATCAAATAGTTGTAGGCGAAGACGATTTTATTAACGCATCCTCGATAATAGACAGGCTTGCCTTACACATCTTATAATCCTAATCTGTATAACTTTACTGTCAGTAAGCGCATATTTTTATGTTAGTTATTTTCTTTAGTGCCTGCGAATTTGTTCTTATTTCATTTAAAGCTACAGTAGAACCCCGGTAACTCGAACTCTGAAGGGAAGCGAAAAACAGTTCGAGTTAGCGGGGGTTCGAGTTATCGGGGTCGATTGAATATTCAATCTGCCATGTTAATAATTGATAGTTTACTAGTTTTTCAGCACTTCAGTATGCAATACGGTGCAAATTAAACTTATCTCGTCAGAAGCTAACACGATGATGCATTCTTATGATAATACAATACTGTGAATGTAACTCAGTTACACTCAAGATCATAAGATCGGGAAATGACTGTCAAAGACGTGATCTGTTCGTTGCACTAATTAAAATCAATTTGCTGTAGTGTTAGTTTTTGTTTAAATACGATTGCACAGCAAGAAGAGCTAATGGATATTTCAATGGGCATCCGTGCTGAGTTGCAAGGACCTGAATTCGAGTTATCGGGGTAAATTTTGATCAAGGGAAACGAAATTTAGTTCGAGTTAGCGGGGAATTCGAGTCATCCGAGTTCGAGTTAACCGAGTAAAAATGACTGAAAAGTGGGGTCAAATCCAAGGGAAATGGGCCTTAGTTCGAGTTAGCGGGGGAGTTCGACTTATCCGAGTTCGAGTTACCGGGGTTCTACTGTATTTATTTATTTCTTCCTCAACGGAGTGTCAGGTAGTTTTGTTACACATAATATTTATAGTTATAGTTATTTTTTGTTCTTTATTATTTTTGTTATTATAGTTTCCACCCGCCTCGAATAGCCCAAGCTAATTTGCGGGTGGAACCACAAATTTGTAACGTAACCAGTTGTTGTTGTGACAAGAAAGCCCTATGGGCATCTTAACCGGCCGTTCCGACCCTCCCCACCCCTAGGTTTGATAAATGTTAGCGCGATCCTGTGTTTATACGAACCGGCGTGACGAAAAGTGTGATTGTGTGACACAATATTTTGACTATAGCGTTACTGGATGACGTAATGTTTAAACTCTGATGACTCAGCTTATCTTTCTTATCGCTTTTATTTCTGCTGAAAAACGCAAATTCACGTCGGTATAAATTCGCCCACAACTGAGGATGCTTACCAAGGGATGACGATGCCTAGACCGTGAATACAAACAGTGAACATAGCAGTAGAATCAAAATAACACGAGCTCGAGCAGATCGTCAGAGTCTGGGGCACGTTGAAGCATATCTCATGATGTGATGTTTAAATCCGGTTTGCTAAACCGGGAATCCCCATGCAAAGCAAACAAGTTGACTCGGAACGGCTACGTACCGGACTACGCACTTACAAAATTACCTCAAACGCAACCAACACCACACGCAAACCACACGTATCGCTTGATAATATTCAGTTATTTTCTAACTTAAAGAGCCAGTGTCACCCAAAGTGCTTTGCGCGCTTGTGTTTTTGTTTTGAAACAGCTTTAAGCGTTTGGCTGACGCGTTTGCCGGACTTTTCGCAAATTATACCGTGCCGTAATGGCCTTCTAGCGAGTTGATATGTACAGTAGTAGACTCTGAAAATAGAAATATCTTCATCGCTAGATGTTACTGGAAAAAACAACTCTAGAACTGACTTTGTAGTCAAAGCGTATGGAGCTATCATAGCACCCGATCGATTGATTGATCGATCGATCTCGATGTATGTAAAACCAGAGAAGCCACTTCCACTCGGTATAAAAATAGGACAAAAAGAAATAGTAAGAATATTGACGTCTTCATCGCTAGATGTCACTGGAGAAAACTAATCAAGATCTGATTTTGCATGGAATGCGTTTACAATGATCTATTACGCTCCGATCGATGGATCGCGCGATCGATCGTATCGAGCGATGTCGATGGACGCAAAAGCCACTTACACTTTTTGTAAAAATAAAAAATAAACAGACAGCTGTGAACACAAGGAATAATTAACAAAACAACACAAGCTTATGACCATAAGCATTATTTTGGAGCAGGCCCGTAGCTACTGTTATTTCAATTTGTAGTAAATTAATTTTCCTTCTGTTTTCATCCGGCAACGAATGCAATGTAGCACTATTTCGGCAAAGACAGTGTCAGTACTATTGCTGAAACCCGTAGATGTTTTTCTTTTCCTCCGTTATTGATACACGGACTCCTTCAGCCGTACAACTTTGGCAGAGCTCGGAAGACTCGGCCTTCGCCTCAGCTATCCTGAATCCTACGAATCTGACTACGAAGCATCCACTTTTAAGATCTCCGTCTCCACTGCTCAAACACCTCAGAATTCGGAAATATAAAACGAAATCGATACGACGACACTTAAATGTCAAATCGAAATTCACACCAGGGCTTTCGGATCGCTAGCGGCAGCGATGGAAGAAGATACAAATCAGACTTCACAACAATCAAGTAAATGGCGGATTTTTTATATCTGAAAAATGTACCTCCGCACGCAAAGCACTTTGGGTGACACTGGCTCTTTAAAGACTTCGTAACAGCTACCTTATTAATTGATCTCCTTATTAATGACCGATTCCTTCGTCTTCATGCAATTAAAATCAACTTCTCGCGTCAAATAAACACCCATCTCTCTCCCTTCTCAAGAACTATGATGTATCGATGGTGCAATCCACTAATTGCATCATCATACTAGTGCCAATCCCTTCTCTTCTTAAGCCACCGTTCCTTATCGCGCTAATAAGCTGCAAACACAGCTGTCGTTTCTCTCCTCTGCGAAATACAGTTTACCCAATAAGAAAACTTACAATCCACTTCGGAAACTGCCCCCCATAAAAAGGGCAAGGGAAATTGCCTCTCACACAGCACAATATTACACCGCTGCTATACAAAACGCAACTTTCAAAGCAAATTACATTCACAGAAGCGTGATATGCTCCTCACATTCACAAATCCTTCCACTCCCTCATTTTTACATCCCTCAAAATGTCAATCCCCATAACAAAACTCTTGCGCAAAAAAAATTTCACCATAACCACTAACTAGATCAGACAACACAGCCAATTTCGCATTCAATCCTATTAGCTGCTTTACTCAGTTGCGCATGCGTTATACAAGACAAATACAGAAACCCCAAACTTAACAACCCTTCGCCGTTCATATCTTAAATACTGTAAATTAAAAGTCAAGAACACAAGAAGGTAACATTCAGCAGACTAATATGCGCATGAGTCTTATGTAAGACAGTACTGCTCTTGAGAACCCGTACCACAAGCTTTACAGCACTTTGTTCATATGTTAAGCCAACTGACGCAAAACAAAAAGAAAACAAACGGTGTCCATTTTATAAACTGGCGGTCGCCATATGGCGACGGCCGGTTAATAAATTGTTGTTAATTGTTGTTGTAAATCAAAATGGCTGCAGTGCTGGCAGTTGAACCTTATCTCCATAAATTCCTTGTTAATCCACACAGTACATGGATCCCTTTTGTGTTCGACCAAACGTGATTCCTTTTTCTCTTCCAGTTGAACACAGCAGTTGAGTCGCGTCAGAGGCGGTACCGCGCAAGTCAACAGCTGGGCCGGTCAGACTCACTTGATAAGCTGCAGATGAAGAAAATGGCGTCGGATATTCTTAACTGGACCATGGAGGGGATGCAGCTCCTCATGCACGGAGTCTTTCAGGTCAGAATACAACTTCAACCCCATGATGCATTATGTTTTTGATCTTGATTGCAAGAGATTTCGTTCGGACGAAAAATATGGCCACAAAATCCAAGGTATCGTGTTCGTAATGAGGGATATCATGAAATTCCCTATTCCTATCCTTGATCACTTGCAGGAAGATCAGTTCATACAACGTACACGGACCGTAGGCTGTTAGTACATATTTTATCACTAGTACTTTTCAACGAGGGGATCGAATTGGCCGGTTATAATTAGCTTAAGGCGAGGTCACAGTACTCACATCCCAGGAACATTTCATTAATCAAGCGTTTTCACTTGTTCCCAGGTCACCATACACGAGTTTGGCACGGCCTGGAACAGACGCAACAGCAAGAAGGCCTTGTCAGTGTGTGTGCTCTTCTGTGTTAGAGGTCACTCAGAGGTTTGTATCCTCTAAAGGAGAGAATGTTTATATAAGGAAATATGACGTAGTAACAGTATATTTCGCTGATTTGATCATTTCTTATTCACGCAACGCTGTGAAGCAATCATAAGCCTCGACTGATTTAATCTCGTCGATATTATGTATTTCTTTTGCACAAATGATCTCGTTAAATCATAAAATTCATTCATCGTTGTTTGGTTGTTTAGCAAGTCGCACAATGCTTTAAAACTCCCAAAGGGCCCTAATTTTCACTTTCTCGAATTTTTGACGTAAGTATCCGAATTAAAACCGCTTTGAAACACCCATAACACCCATTAGAACCTGTTTCCCCGAGACGATTTTATTATTTTATGCAAGTGTTCCACTTAAATGAAGAATACACGCGCATTTCAAACATCGTAACGTTGGTTATTTTTCCCGTCCCTCGTCTCCACTGCAGTTTGTTCGAATCGATTCTGACGATGAGGGGGAGTGTGAGGAGCCGTTGTTCCCCGGGGAGGGAGAGGTGACAGAGGCTGCTATTGTTTTACTGAGGAAGAAGATAAATGGAAAATACACTCTGCTTAAGGTTAGTCAACACTCATATATTACTTAATGAAAAGTGTACGTGAAGTCATGTCTAATTTGATAAAAATCAAAACTCTAAGATGGACGAAACAATTTGTTTCGACGCGTATCTTAGTGAAACTAGTGACAGAATTTGTTTGACTTTGTTTGACTCTTCCGTGCCCCCTTTGGCATACTTTCATCACCAAATCTTTCTCGTCGACGAAATAGAGCGGTTTTCAATTGAGTGTCGAAAGTACGGTAATTTGCGTTTGCTTTGGGTTTGCTAATTATAAAGAAAAACCAAAACCGATCGTGACTTGCTCGCACGCATTTTTCCGCACTTGACGCAAGGTACATGTGTTTGCTTTGAGTTCTTTGTGTCGTTTTCTCCACGTTTCTAGGAAACCCCCCAACCTACCCCTCCCCTAACCCAACCTTGTGCTCTAAGTGATAATATGTAAAAAATGTTGGGTCAGGGGAGGGGTAGGTGGGAGTTTCTGTTGTAATTGGCCAGGGGGGTTACTTTGGCTTTAGCTTTACGACACTCAATTAAAAACCACTCTAAAAAAAACGTACTAATTTCTTTAAACTTTTGTTCGTTACATTTTATAGGATCCCTTATTCCTAGACACGTGTGTGATTTACAGGGACTCTGGTAAGTTATAATAAAGGTCCTTCGAAATGAGTCATGTTGGTAGGCATTGTGGTCTCGCGGTTGGCAAGTCGGACTATCGGTCTTCGAGCAACGCCTCTGTCTTTCTCAATAGTGAGCCAAATAACTTTATTCCATAGTTTCAGAAATCTAGTAAAGCAATTTTAAACAAAACTGAACCATTACTGTTTGGATTTTCTTTCATCACAATGCGTCTTTTAGATTTTTACAGATACTGAACATAGGTGCCACAGTCTCTTTAAGTTCTGGCTTCATGAGCCGTTTGTAGGGTTTGTAGAGGTCTCGGCATGTTAACATTTTTGAAAATGTGCGCAGTGCTATAGAGCGAATTAATGTGTCATTGTAAGTTCTTATTTAGCGTTCCTTCCCCAAACATCTGTTAAGGGAGCAATACACTTAGATGCCTTCTTTCCCCAACGTTTTAGCCTTTTTTCTTTATTATCTCCATGAGACTTCATTCAATCCAAAAATGCTCTCATAGGGTCATATTGCGAGCTGCCATAAATCTGAGTGAATTTGTTCGCGATTTTTTAGACTGCGAGTAGTCTCCAATTTTGGTGATCGCGATTGTGGGGCGGGCGAAATACACACGCGCGCGGGCGCGAAATTTCGAGGAGACGTGACGCGAAGGGAGCGCCAAAATTGCGTGTGAGTATTTCGCCCGCCCCACAATCGCGATCGCCAAAATTAGAGACTACTCGCAGTCTAGCGATTTTTAAAGTAAACGTAAAGAAAGAGAAGGGGGAGGGAAATTGACGAATTTCAGAAAATTGAATTGTTAAGAATTTTAGGTGAGTTAAAATGAAAATTTGATTATTAATAGATGGACGCCAAAACAGTCCACAAGCAACCCCAAGTGCCCTTCCGTGGGGGTGGACTGTCTGGGGTGTGTGTACAAAAATTTAATCGCTGTTTTATTTATTTCTTAAATCTTATCCTATTTCTTCAAAATTCACGTATATTGCCCCCTTCCCCTTAATCTTAAAGTCCCGTGTTGTTTCTTTGCAGAGCTAAAGGATGCATTTGAGGTGGTATCAGTTGGTAAAGAGTCTTACGTCTTTAGGGCGTCAACCAGTCGTGAATACAGAAGATGGCTCAAGTACCTCAGACTTGAATCCAAGGATCTTGGAACGTGGAAACGGAGAAGAAACGGACTGCCAAACATCATGATTAAAAACTTATAGGAAAGATTTCTGTAATCTTCCAACAGTTCAGCAGCTTTTCTGTGCTAAAGCCGAGTTACCGGATCATTCCACGTTTCTGGGAAATCCCCCACCTACCCCTCCCCTGACCCAACATTTTTTCTGACTTACACCAAAATGTTGGGTTAGGGGAAGGGTAGGTGGGGTCCTCAGAAACGTGGATGATCCCGAGTTATCTACGGTCGACCAATGGAGCTGAGAAAGCACAAATTACTGAGAGGGAGGGAAAACAGGGTTGATTTTCTGTCGAGAAACACGACAACGGGATACATTTTTTCCGAGTTGAGATTTATGCGGAGAAAACCATACATTGGTCTCGCTGTAACAAATAGTGAACAAACGCAAACAAGCAAAAAACCTAAAGAAAATATTTTTCTATGAAAACAAATTTTTTGGGTAAAAAAAAAAAAGAAAATCGGCTTTGATGTGCCATTTTAAAAAGGAAAATGTTTGACCTCGCTTAGTTACATAAATCGGTGATCGGTGTCAAATATTTCGGTATCTATAACATATCGATAACCATATTTGTATTAATATTCAATAATGTAAATAGGATATCACTAACCAATTACCAACCCATATTCACCAGCATCACGTTGTTTCAGTGGAAGGGGTCCCAGGGGAAAATGGATTCATATTCATGACCTCCCTCCCCCTCCCTCTTGGGGCAAAATGGATCGATCAGGCCGATCGATCACAAATGAGTGAAAAATGAAGTAATATATGACCAAGAATTAATATATAAAAAGGAAACTCGTGGCAAGTTTTGCTCCTTGCAGCTGTTACTTGGATCACGTAAAGCTACCATCAGAAGAGCGCTGCATGACATATTTTGTCACGTCACACATCGCACTTTTGGAGCAGTGGGTTGCGTGACCCAACAACCAGAAAACAAGGAAAGAAGATAAACTGACAACTAACACATGATATATACAATAAAAGAAGGCACACCATTTAAGTGTTGCAATTTTTATTCGTACACTGATGTCATTATTTTTATAAAATATAATTTTCCTTAACTCTGTCCTGTTTGGCATAAAAAGGCAATACTAATTGCGTTACATTACAGTTACTTAATTTGCGATTCAACTAAAGATTCAGATCATATAACAACAAGATGAATCTAGTTTTGTTTGAATACGTCCTATTCGCCTTAATCTTGTGACATCCTTTATACTTCTACAGGGAGCAGGGACATGTCATAAGGATAATAAGATTGAAAATGAACCTGGAATAAAGAAAACTAAACAGGCCCTCTTGAAAAGGAAAACTAATCATAAACCCAAACGGGAAACAAATTCAACTCACAACTTAAAATATTCTAAGAAATTGCACGATTTTCGGAATATTCTAGTGGAGGAATACGAATAGCTACCAATTCTTCTCAGCATATCCTTGTAGCACTCGCAAAACTTCTGAATTTTTAAAACGAGTATAAACAGATGACGTTAACGTGTTTGCAAGTTGAAAAAACACTTGTTTCCTGCCTGGATTAACTAAAAACAATTACTAAACAAATGAGGTGATCCTGAATAATAAACTGTCAGCAACGTGTCCGAACTAATTTTGAAAATTTCCTACATTTTGCTACACCTGAAATTCCTAATTAACAACAATTTCAGTGTTCATTCTTATGTAAATTTCGTGGCCTGGGCAACCACAGCCATGTATGATTTGGTGAACAGATTTACTGAAATTGAAACGCTCAATAAAATTTCAGATATCTCACCGCAAATGAAATAGAGTTCAATGACTTATTTTACCAGGAACTTGGCAATTCAATTTATGGGTGATATTGATAACACGATATATACCGTGTTCCCTGATAAGCGAATTGATTTTTGATACTTCGTAAAAAGGTTGTGTTGAAACAAACGTGAAAAAAACTCTCTACATTCTATGGTTTTACTTTAAAAATGATTTTCTGGCGACTAACGTCAAAATTTCGCCAATATATTAAAAAGTGACCGGGTGATCGTCGCGCCTTTATAATTTAGAAAGCTGACTTGATGTTTAGGTGAGCGTGTTTCAATCTACAATGTCCACTATTAGAGGCATCTCGTTTCCTTTTCGAAGGGTGTTTAGCTAGAGGACTACGAAAAAGGACTTCTTACCTCTCACACGTGAAAAGCCACCGCTACAAAACGATATTTTGATGCCTTTTAGGGCAGCCGATCA
>OZ034979.1:31745483-32035483 GCA_964030785.1 Siderastrea siderea
CCACAATGAATATTTCCAGAATTGCTATAGTTTTGTGGTTAAGAACCGGAGGGCACAACAGATTTATCCACGGTCCCGGACAGGATTGTGTTACATGTGACAATCAGCAAGAACCAATCAGCCGGGTGAGAATCGAAAAAATTGTCATAGAAACAGGTGATTGACATCCACCAAAAATACATTTGGCCGTTGGGAAAAATTCCTTGTAGGCCGCGTGTTAGAGAAAACTGCTGTAACTCACTCAGCCTGAATTTCATACCAAATATTGTTAAGGCACTGTTACACTAGGCAATTTTTCTTGCAATGTTGTTGTGCCATTACGAAACAAGTTACACGCAACGTTGCCTAATATAACACCTTCTACACGCAACGCTGAAAAAATTCGTTGCAGCCGAGGATCGTTGTGAAAAGTAGAACCGACTTCTACTTCTTGCAACGATTGCAGCACCAAAAAAGTTGCGAGACATGTTCATTTCGGGGTATGTTACACTGGGCAACTTTAAAATCTGATATTGCCCTAAAATTGATGCATTTAGACATTAGGCGAAATTCAAGAGCCTCTTATATCTAATTTTCAAAGGAAAATATGGGACGTTATTCTCAAAGTAAAATTTCTCAGCAGAAGATGATCATGATGATATTGGTGATAAGGACTACCCTTTTTCGATTTTTCGAGCACGGGAACTATATCCTACGGGTGATGATGATGTCGACGACGACGACGATGATGATGATGATGGTGGGAGTGGTTGTGGTGGTGATGGTGGTTACGATGATGATGGCGATGTTTGGATCTTTCAAATACATCATAAGTACATCATGTTTGCGATCTCTAACATTCTTATATAATTCCTTTATCATTATTTTAGATCCTTTCGCTATGTACGCCCTCAACCAATCTGACGTAGTTCTGGACATAAGCCGTAATGCCAATCCTAGCGGAACAGCTCATGATGTTCTCACGGACGTTGGGCCATACTACAGAAAACAAGCAGTTAGGTTTAAAGGCAAATCAACAAGCTACATTCTTATTCACCACAATGGCCAACTCAAAATGGACGCCTCGTTTAGTATAACGGTTTGGATTTACCGTTCCTGGACTCAATTTGAAGGAAACATTATAACATTTATCTCAGGGGACCAACAATACTCCGGTTTGAAGTCAATTGGTGGACGGTGGAATATACGTGTGGGAACGCTCTTCTTTCCAAGCACTAATCAAAGGTATGAGCTTGTAACTGAAGCCGTGGCTCCATATCGCATTAATTTATGATTATAACTCTGGGGTTGCCAGTCTCTATATCAACGGACAAGTGTATGATAACAAATTTGTCGGTAGTAACTCTGTTGAGACATCTGGGGTGTTGTTGTTGGAGAATATTTTAAAGGCAGAATTGCTTGCCTGCAGTTTTACCGAAGACCTTTACTACCAGGACATGTTCATGACACCAGGGATAAATGCTACCGAGACAATCCAGGTATGGAGAAATCCCAAACAACTAAGCGCATGACGACCCTGAGGCGGAGCCTGGGCTGGTTTCAGAGTGCTACGCGCTGCACTGTTGCCACATGCATGAATAAGGTTTGCGATGAGTTTCTGACAATTTTCTGACATCTTCCAAACTTAAGCTGTCAAAACCTTGTCAAAACTACAGTTGTCTTCCGATAGCTCGAAACTTCAAGGTAAATAAAAAACATTTGAGTTATCGGGAGTTCGAGTTATCCGGGGATGGGATTCCTGCAGATACCAGTTATCACATGTATTAATGTTTATCACAGGAAGAACACGAACTGGCACGTTTTGTGTAACACAACACGAAAAAACTAACGAAATGGGCACAAAGGACAATTAGACACTTTAACAATACAACCTGCCCAAGTTTTCTAAATTTGATTCAAGATGAATTCAGCGTTTTGGACTATATTTTGTCTCATTACACTGCGACAAACGAAGCTCGAGTTATCCACGGTAAACGCATAAAGAAAATGAACTGAAGGCAAAACAAAGTTCACTTCGAGTTAGCAGGAGGTTCGAGTTAACGAGGATGAGGTTTGAGTTATCGAGGGTGAACTTACAGCAAATATATGGAGCATGCAGATCCAGGGGAAATCGACTTTGCTTGGAGTTAGGGAGAGTTGGAGTTACCGGGAGTCAACCCTAAGTGTCATCAGATCGAAGCGCAGCACTGTAAGCGATCTTATTGTCTAGTGTTCTCTGGATCATAACTAGTTGACGATTTCTCAAAAATCGCAAGCATTTGTTAAGAGTACAAAGCTGATTTTGTTTTCTTAGGTAAGCAAACTCTATTAAGTTTCACGTTATACCTAGAGTCAGATAAGCGATAACAAGTGCCATATCCATTTCCATTTGGCCATTTGTACAACAATTTTTAATGCTGAGAACTAAATGTTAGTTGCAGATGATGATTTCAATGGTTATTTTAATCGTCTCAGTTTCTTTCAATGTAAATTCAAGAGATATGTTTAGCTCCAAAATGGGGATGTTTTGGTGAATGAAATAGGTCACTATTTTAAGGGTTAATTAGGCTCTCTTATGTAAGACCAAAATAGTTCTCTTCGGGTTTAGGGGCTGCAATGTACTCAAGGACTAAGTTAAGTTTCATGACGAGCTGTTGCGGTATGGGAGCAGATTTTTTGCCAAAGTACTACCAAAGAGCTCCACAGAGTTTTATATTAGCTCAGGGGTATCGCAGCTATATTCGGCACTTTGAACGTTACAGTGCAATACTTACTGTAAGTTTAATTTTAATAGTAGAATGTTTATTTGGAGAGATTCAAGGTTACTGCGGACAAACGGCAAACACAGCGTATCAGAATTTATCAGAATATCAGAACGTGTTTCAGAAGTAGCAGAATGCATTGGACAAACGGCTTACACAGTGTATCCACTTTCATACCACCCCTCGACGGGCCGTTGGTCGGATTAACAATTTTTTTAGTGGAGAAAAAGAGTTTATATAAACTTTTATTGGGTACAAAAAAGTGATAGTATTATTAAAGCGATGGTTAGAATGAGTTCAGCATTATATAAGAGAATCCATACTTGCACGATGTATATCACAGAATTGCTGATCAAACTTGTCTACTTTTAAGGACACGGAAGGCCTACTTTCAGGACCCAGTGGAGTGATTGGTCTTCCTGTACTAAGCCGTGTGGAACTGGACATCAGACACGAGCAAGACGCTGTAACGGAATGGAAGTAGCAGAGTGTGTTGGACAAAACAATGAAACTAAAGAATGTAATAACCATAATTGTCCATGTAAGTCAGAAAACATTGCGTTCGTATGAAATAGCGTTACGCACTGTTCTGATCAGGAAACTTGTAAAATGCAGTTGCGTGGAGTTAACGTTGCAGCAAAATTAGCGCTTTTTCCTTTCTGATAAATTAGGAGTGTTGCTTTCTACTCTAGCAACACAGCGCATAAAGAGGTGATGCAATGCTTCTTGTGAAATACAAAAGCTCAGTAATTCGCAAATGAGGCTGTTCATCTATTAATTACTAACTTTAAATTATAATTCGAAATTTTCCTTAAATCGTCGATGCTTCTTTGTTAATAAATTTCACAAACGTCCCTTCTTTTCTTCTCAAACAAGTCCAAAAAAGACCCAACATTCCCAATACATCCGATAACATTGATTTACAACCCAACAGGAGCATTTTTGGATTGGTGGAAATAGTAATGTCTTCTTTATTGACACGTGCACGAAGACTATTTCATCAATTGGGCCAAAGTAAACGCACAATAGGCCATCGAAAAGAAAGTCTTTGATTCCACTTTGGTGTTGAACCTTTGACAAGAAACTTTGTCGCTCCAAATTGTCGCTCTGTTTCCACTGACGATGTGTAACAAAACTCAAAAAATTTCTGGAGTTTCTCTGCGGTAGACTATCATCTCTTCCAGCGAGATTAGTAGAAATACTCTCAGTTGCTTCACCCTACAAAAACCCAAGTTAAGCTCCAGCCATGTTGGCTATCTATTGCCAAAGTTCAGCTTTTGCTAAAATTCCTTTGTTTATCAATTTGTAGCTGTTCTTTTCAACGTCACGGCAGTCTTGACGGAATGGCCTTGGGATGATTCTTTGTTGGTACAAAACAGCTTAAACTTCACTTCTCTTGAAGACAGTCTCCGTTCCAACGTACGTAATTCAGCTTGATGATACTTTCAACTATCCCTACTATTTTGTGTGGCTTCAGCTCAATATTAATTAACAAATTAATTATTAATGTAAGCTAATTGAATTAAATTATGTGTCCGTATTAATTGATTAAGAAATTAACTAATTTGACTTCGTGGTGATCTCAAGGGAATTGTAGTTCGGACTTTCTGCGTTCGAATCCTTGGCGAGATTACTTGACTGTCTTTCCTTCTTTTTTTAATGGCCTGATATCTGTTACCTATTTTAAGGATACACTCGAGTACGTCTTTATGGAGTAACCGTGGATGTTGTAACAATTGCCTCCAGATTAACCTGTTCGCTCAGTTGGCTCGGCGCCCTTCAGCCCGAGACTAAACTCAAGGTGACAGACTGCTTGACTGTTTTATAGACTGCTTGACTGATCCACTGTCTGACTGACTGACCGGCCACCTGAACTAATTATCGAGTGGACGGTTCCGGACATAGTGACTCAATGACCAGTCCGGATTGTCCCCCGGGACAGCAATGACGTCATGAAGCTATTGTTCGCAAGGAAAATGGCGGCCGTTTTTCAAAAGTCACACGCACACAAAGAAATTTATCGTTTCCAGTCTCTCACAGCTTTCATCCGGGACTTTAAGCGGGCAAAAGACAAGAAGAAGCACCGGTGGCCATTTTGGAAGTTGCGATATTTATATCTTTGGATTTTGCTTGTATTAATCGACGGTGTAGTTACGATTTTTGCGGTCAGATTTTAAGGTACGTAAAGAATAAGGGTTATTTTGTAGCATTCACCCATTTTTTATTGAGCTGGTTTTATTTTTTAGTAGTTCTAGTGTTGTTAAAGCTTCATCGTGCAAAATTTCACGAGTGTAAGCAACGTCGATTTTATGTAAGGTGTCTTTGAATATGAGGCTTTACGAGTGTAGACAAACCGCTGCTGTCGTAATGCTTGTGTACTGCGTCGTTCCTTTGTGTTAACGGGAATCGTTTTCATTTTTATCTCTCTTAAGTACATGGAAGAGCACACGCGATTGCTTGAGATACTTTGCCGA
This sequence comes from Siderastrea siderea, assembly GCA_964030785.1. Lineage (NCBI taxonomy): Eukaryota > Metazoa > Cnidaria > Anthozoa > Scleractinia > Rhizangiidae > Siderastrea > Siderastrea siderea. The sequence continues at coordinate 31,750,699 of OZ034979.1, forward strand.
ATTTGTGGAGTTAAACTGAAAGGGAAAGAAAGGAAAGCAGAAGTCCTCAAATGTGCGAATGAAATCCGTGAAATTTGGAAAGTGTCTGTGCTGGTTGATTCACCCAATGTGCATCCCAAATACATTTGCATGAAATGCAGAGTGAAATGCAGCAACAAAGATTACCTTGCTGGAAGGAACAAATGAGGCCCCCACTCTCTAGATATATAATTTTCTTTATTTTTTTTTGGAGTTTAAGAAACCCTCTCTCGCTCTTTATGTGTGGGCGGGGAGGGGGGTATTGTGGAGGTTTTCTGTAACTACAAACTGTGATTGGTTTATAACCATTTAACATTAAATGAAATGGAGACAGGAAGTGTTTATTTTATTTGGTAGTGTAAAACTTTCTTTATAGTTTGTAAACGTCATTTCGGCAGGGAATGGAACTTTGCGTGATTTGTTTAGACATTTTGGGAGATTTGAAATGACCTTATGTGCTACCTAAGCAGAAAGAAGATTAAGCAAGTTAGGAAAAATAGGCTGTAAGCATTTCTCATTTTTCAAAATTCCACGTCTGTTCACCAATTCGCAGATTGATTACTTAATTACAATGTTTACGTTGTCATCACTGAAGAAATTAAACTTGCAAGTCACCAGTTCATACATGTTCATGCAAGAATTTATTTCAAGCAAAGTTTTCCCAGATGAAACAGATCAACTCCCAAACCACTAAACCCTATCCTTTATAAAAATCATGCTACAAAATAGTTTTCCTTACATCTGTTTTGATTGGACTTGCATGAAAATCAAATCAGCAGCAAGTGTACTTTCTTCAATTGCCTTTTCAAGAGCTAAAATGTGGGATAGTAATTTATGGTATTATCAGGTGTGATGGCCACTGTTTGTTGTTTGCTGAAACAATATTATATTTATTGTCACACTGATCATATCTGTAATTCATTTTTGCAGGTCCTGCAGTTGGCAAAGCAGCAAAAGCTGAACACAGACGATAACCTATGTTAAACATGTTAACTGAATTGTGAAAATAAATGTTGAAGTCCAGTATATCTCAATCTGACCATTGATCATTTTGTGCTCTGCTCAAATTACTGGATGATGTTCATTCCAACCCACACCTGTTGACAGCCTCTTGAAAATTTCATTGTGTAGTACTGCAGGATATTTTTGTGTCACATTTTGCCTTGGAGAAGCTGTGAATGAATTCCAAACACTGTGTGACTTGTAAAAATAACCTGTAATTGCAACACAAAAAAGCCATCTAAGAGTAAGCAATTCATTATCTATGGCACCTGGCAAATCTTCTTTTCTGCTGTGATCAGTTGAGGGGGGGGGGGGGGGGGAGGGGGATATGTACAGAAAACCAATATTCACCACTTTTCATTATTGGGAAATATGTCTCATCATAGTGCTCAGAGGATGTTACCAAATAGGTAGCTCAACTTTAGCTTCGTGAAATCAAATGATAAACAGATGGAGAATGAACTGTGTGTCTAAAGTACACATAGAATAAAACTTATATTTAAAGTGCCACTGAGACGAAAATTCGTAGGTTTATTTCCGCCAAATTCTGTCGCAGAAGATCGCGTTGTGTCTATATTTACCCAGAAAACTGAACAAGAAACCGTCCATCCTAATATTTTTTAGCTCCAAAGTTGCGTAAAATGTGTCCGCCATTACTGAAAACGTGTTCCTGGGTGATTGCGCAATTTAATAGCTTGTGACGTCAGAGGCTCACCTCAGTCGCGTTTCCTTGTGTTTTGGCTCAAGATGCCTACCGTCGACTGCGAAACCTCCGAAGAGTATTTCTTACGATTCGAAACAGTCTTTATAAGCATCAGAGGATTCACTCAATTCGGCAAATGAAGAATTTTTCTTACCGTACGATGTAAGAACTGATGTCAGGAGATTTCAGCTTATAAACTTGTAAACAAACTGTTCAAAGTTGTTTTTCTCGCCTTATTGGCGAGAGTTCAAAATATACGCGAAATAATGCTTATACAGCGATTACAGTTCAGGCACAAGTTGATCAGAGCGCGGATAACTCTTATCCAACGGATAAATGGCTGTCCAGCTATTCGAAAAATTGATGTTTTAAGCTTTGGAAATTTAGAAAAAACACCTATCAAAACTCTAGAATTTGATGCTCGCAAATTCTCAGTGTTCGCTTCGTTGGAGAAATAAAAAGGAAGCTATACTTTGTTTGCCGTTGTTTATATTCATCATATATTGTAAAGCATTGAGACTTTTGGCCATTCTTAGCATAGTATGAGAAACTTTCTTGAAGAGCTGTAATGCTGTAGTCATCTGCCAGTCAGCTCATGAAGCTTTATATCGTGTCCATCATAGTACAGTGGTCGCTTAATGCATTGAAACACAAGGTTCTGGGCGTTTCTAAATACTTTGAACAGTTTTTGTACAATTCTTAACTTGAGCCGAAAAAAGTGAAATAAACCAAGACCTTCTTTTAAGAACTGGAGGCCTTGTGTGACCTGAATCTAAATATTTGTAGTGCAAATCAAAGCCACAAGGAAAATTTTCTGCTGCTCAACAACAACATGCGGACTGCCAAGGAAACGAAGCTTTCACTTGCTTTATTCACTGCGTAAAAATAATAACTTGTTATCTAATCATTTTTCTTGGTAGCTCATTTACTAAGATTGTTATGACAGTTAAAAGAAATAACATTGTAAAACCCTTAGACAAATAGTGGCGTGTGATATTTTATCTCAACTTAAATTTCCACGCAAAACGAGCCTACCTATCGACATGATAGAAGCCTTTATATATTTCGAACAATAATGTCAACCGACTCTTCAGTGACAGGGAATAAGGAGAAAAGTTTCTCGGCATTCAGGATGTAGCTGTCCATGCTTCTAAGCGATTACTGCTTTGAAATTAACACACGCGGAATTGGAAAAAAAAAAAAGGAAAAAGCTAAGCAATACAAACTATTGGCTTAATCACGGCGGTCCTGCATTCGCCCAGGATGCATTTTATGAGGACTACGCCGACGATCTTCGCGCTAACAGACGGCAGAACTGAAAGGGTTTTCCAAAAGCAAAATAAATTTTACAATACGTTAAAGGAAAATAAGCAGTTTTGCACAATGGTGGATGCGTTGAAAAAGAAACAAACTATCACTTCAAATGCGTTAAGATTAGGTACTTTTCGTCTTGTTTTTTCCGGATCTTTCTTTCCACATAGTTGCATTGAACAAAGTAATCGACCTCTGGGATCCTTCGACATGAACAGCCCTCTGGAAACACTCGTCCGTGAAGTGATCAGAACAGCCGACAAAAATACCTCTCGGGTTGAAATTTGCACTGTGTGTGAGTACGGACATTATCCATTTTCCCATTGCGGGTCCGCTTGCAAGGCTTTGATGAAGCGAAATACCAGCTCGGTGGTTGGATTTATTGTTGTAGCATTGTACAACACAAGTACTACCCTTTATTAGTGCTGCAGCAACGAAAATTTCAAGGCCGTACAGCAAACAGTTGGCACGAAATCTTCCCTCGACAACAGTTACATTTCCCGCGGCAAGTAACCGAAAGAAGCCTGACTCGACTTGTTTTGAGGTGAGCCTCTAACGTCACTTCCGCTAATTCGCAAGCCAGCTTCCGGAACAAGGGCCAGTAATGGCGGCCGTAAAATCTCGACAAAAACCGTCCGAAAAAAGCGACTTCCAGTCATCGAAATGAGTTGAAATTTGGCATGGTGACTAACAACCACAGACTATTTTCGAAAATGCAAAAATATGGAATACCAAAATTCTGGTCCCAGTGGCTCTTTAAATATCCCCTTGCAAGACCTTATGTACGAAAAAAATAGGGATGATCAAGTTCACAAGTGTGCAGGTTTCAATTTCTTTGTAAACAAAGCTACTTAGTGGCCTATTGGAAAATTATGAGCCCTTTGGAAATGCCACAAATAATGAATGTTTTGCCGACACAAATTGTTTATTTCATGCCAAGGTAGAACAAACGCATCGTTCGAGTCACGAAATTTTGATTGCAAGTCATGAAATAGATGTCTTGACGTACTGGTATGTATAAACAATAAGACGAAAAAGAAAAGATCGACGATCGACAGAAGGCTTATATATATTTTTGATACATTTTCTTGTTGCAAAACGCATCGGTTACATCTTTAAGAATAAACTCGGTTCTACGAATGTAAAACATTATTGCTTACCCAGCTATTTGTCTGCATTTCAATAAAACTTTAATCGAAATGAGATGTTTGATCCGCGTGCAAGTTTTGTCGCTCCCATGTCCGTCCTTTGTGTTAACAAGACCTAGGGAAATCATCGCTGAGTTCTGCCTTCATCCGCCATTTTGAAAATGGACGCTTGTTTTGATACATGATCCGTGAATCAAAAGTCGACTTCTCATTGGCTGAGAGTTCAGTCGGCCCTGTCAGTCGGCCCTGATGACTGATTGCCGAGTGCAATGCTTGCGTGATGAAATCACTTAATAGCTGACTGTCTAAGAGACTACTGCTCGACTGTTTTATAGACTGCCTGACTGATCCACTGTCTGACTGACTGACCAGCCACCTGAACTAATTATCGAGTGGACGGTTCCGGATATAGTGACTCAATGACTGATTGCCGAGTGCAATGCTCGCGTGACGAAATCACTTAATAGCTGACTGTGTAAGAAATAAAATTTTGGACTTGCGTCCTTCATAACGTACTCATCTCCATTGCAACATTTTAAATTTATTTCCGCTGGTTTTTTTCCCTGCAGATCAAGAAATTGAACCCTAGTGATCCTGATCATGTCGACGTCAAGCTCCTATTTTGCAGGTGGTTTTAAGTATAGGGCTGGGAGGTAAAGTCGTTAGCACAATAGACGTTTGATCGGAATCTCGGAACATCGCTGGTTTCTTCTTCGGGAGGTGTTGTTTTCTTAAACAAGAAACTCAACCGTATAAATTGGTTCCAGCGAGCGTTAGGGAGACCCATCCCTTGCCCTAAAAGATGTTGGCCCTACGAACGACTATCATCCCGTCCAGGGAGGAGTGATATTCCTCCAGGTCACTTTAAGGTGCACGGCGCAAGCGCTGTCTCCGATTAGCCACTAGGCTCGTCCCAGTTGTTCACGGTTTTTCACCATGATAAAAACCCATTCTCTCCATAAATCGCCTTAATATCTCTAGTACCTCGCACTATTCTTGGCTATCAAAGGGACTGTTTCTGCAGCGTAGTTCGGTGTCGAGTGTGCACGAAGGAATAACGAGCATCATCGTCATCATCATTATTATCGTCATCACCACCATTATCATCGTCATCACCACCGCTACCACCACCACCAGTATTTCACAAAACTAACGATAACCTGTTTTCTTCATTAATACATGTTTTCTTCAGTTATAAAATTTGTTGCTGGTTTCTTTACTAAGCATCAGTGCTTACGTGAGGGTTTTTAGGGCTTTCTTTGAAGTAATAGGGTAACAAAACAATTTTACTGAAATTAACTAGTTCCGCGACTTTCCTTGCGCCTGGTCCTCTTGCAAACTTAGGAACTAGTTGTTCCTTCTCAAACAGGACTAATTTTCCCTTTACAGATCGCAAATGGGCCCTAAATTTTGCTATCCGGAACAAACACTTCCTTTTGGTAGCAAAGAAGAACATAACTGTTCCTTTAAACACATTATCGGAACAAAAAAGACCTATTTACGTTGTTCTTTTTTTAAATAGTTCGTTCCTTCTGTATTGTAGAGGAATGAAAGTTCCTATCTGAATTTCGCTTTGGTAATAAAGGAACCACTCTGTTGTGCATAAAGGAACAAAGTGTTCTGTTTGGAGTTCCCTCTGTGCAAAATTTGGGAACCCTTTGTTCCTTTTATAAAAAAGGTGAAGAAGGGTCCATTTTGTTCCTGATTAACGATACGAAAAACACTTCGGTCCCCTTAAATAACCAGAGCAAGGTGTTCCTAATTAAGCATTGTAGGAGTCGAACATGAATGAGAAAACTGCGTTCCTTGTTTAAGGAACACGTGTATTTAAATCGTTCCTAATCCATTGAATAGGAATGCCTTGTTCTTAGGTCAAAGGGCAAGGTCAGGCAATCGTGGGCAAGTTGTGTTTCATCCCTATGGCTATTGTTTTCGACATTCCCGAGAGTAACAGGCATGTCTAAACATGTTTCGAATTCAGCATCAACGTCACTACTATTTAAGCGTGTTTCAGATAAAAAGAGGACGTGTGTCGAGCAACAGTTGATAGTCTTGTTTTTGTGCTACAAATGAGTAAACGCATCAAGGAAATTGACTGGTCAAAGATAGCCGGTGCATCCCCAAAGCCAAAACGACTTCACTTGGAAGAGGACGAAAGTGATGGATTTTTCCACTGCCCTGTGCAAACGTGTGATCATGATACATTTTCAACTCAAAGGGGTTGCAGAAAACACGTTAAGAACAAGCACGCTTGGTTTTATTACTTTGATTCAAAGCCTGATGACTGTCTAAACCCAGTCAATACAGACAACGGCGAACAAAAAGGTGGGACATCTATTCATTCTACTAAATTGCTACCATCCTTTGACATTTCAAGTACTATTGGAAAGCTGTTTCAAAGCTGGCTAATTGGAAGTGGTGGTGGATGTAAAAGTATCAGGCAGGCTCAGCAGGTCGTGCGTAAGAGCTTCAAATATCTAAAGTTCTGCTGTGAAGATGACGAGGAAGAGTTAAATTGGAACATGGTTGATTTCAGTTTGAGTTCACCAAACTTTCTATTTCGATTCGTCGATGCAATGCAAACCGATTGGGGTTTGGGTCATGCCGGTCGCCTAGCCTACTTGGACTCTATTTCTGACTTGATTGATTTTCGTAAAACACATGGTGCACCAGATGCAGTATTAAGCAACCTGAATTCCACTGAAGTCTATTTGAAAAGGGCTCGCAAGACGGTTTCTAAAATGATGAGGCTACAATGGACTAACGACCTAGACATTGACACTTTAGAGTCAAAGGGGCATTGGGCTACTTTAGACGAACTATTACAGGTGGTTTCGAAAAACCTGCCGCGTTTTGAAAGCGTGCTCAAGATCTGCAAAGAAAAGCCAGGCGAGGTGCCTCCTTCAGATTTGTCGTTTGCGACCAAGTTTTTGGCAGTGTTTTTATTCATAAAGGTGAAGGGTTCCCGGCCAATGACCTATCAATATTTGACCGTTGACATGGTCGAAGCAGCCAAGAACAACGGCGGTTTCATAGACCAAAAGAAGTTCAAAACTACGGCCAACTATGGTTTCGATTCACTACTTTTGACAAAAACCAGCATGCAAGTTTTGGATGGCTACATTTTCCATATTCGTCCCCTTTTGAAACCAAACTGCGAATACGTTCTTGTGAACAGAAACGGGGATCAACACAGTAGGATTGGTCAACTCATGAGCAAGATGGTGTTCGACGCTACGGGCAAGTACATTCATCCGACCCGCTATCGGCAAATTGTCGAGACTGCGAGCCACGACAAGTTGAACGACAAGGAGCAGGACGCGATCTCCGAGGATCAAAAGCACAGCTCCGTGGTGGCTAAGGTACACTACCAAAAACAGAGGTCTCGCGAGGTTGCCACAAGGGCCCACGAGTGTCTCAAAAAACTTCAAGGCGACATGGGGGCACAACTGGAAGAACAAGTTTGTTTCCGGCTCTCCCAAAGCCCGAGCTCCTCTTCCGATCAAGAACGAGCGAACGAAAGTTTGTGCGAAGATACCGAAGTACCACAACAGCCCGTCGAAAGCAATTCTAGTCACGGACCGAAAAGAAAAATCCTTTTATTTACTGCAGACGAAGACAAGTATTTGCGCGCGGGCATAAATTGCCATGGCTATGGCCATTGGTCAGCCATTTTGAGGGATCCCAGATACAAGTTCCAAAAGGGCAGAACGGCAAACTCTCTCTTGAACCGTGCCTTACGAAAGTTTAAGTAGGATAATTGTTAGAAGACAATTTGTAACTAATTAAGGAGTTAATAACGAAGGTAGTGGATGATTAAGGCAGTGGAAGAAGAACAAAAACTATGGAAATAACTCCATATAACTTTCGAGTCGAGGGACCAATACGACAAGATCATTTATTCTGCATGTTTTGAAATAAAAAGACAGGACAAAGAAAGCCATTAACTGGTGCACACATTTATTCCTGACGTGAAGTATGCGAAATAACTCAACACATGTTACATTTATTCCTTTGACTTCTTTGTTAGTCTACGTCAAGCTTTCATATCACCGCAAACTATCTTACACTAGGCAGCGCTGTACATATCAAATCGCTCTACGATTCAACTACTACAATCACTAATCGAGCTTTATTCGCGCTACTTTACAGCAACTGATTTGATTCGTACACTCAAATTGTAACAAAAATGGATCAAGACAAATACTCTAAAATTTCAACCTAAGTATTTCAGGGTGGAAGTTTGATTTCCTTGACAACTAGGAGAGGCTGCGACTCTCTTTCTGGTGTTTGCCGCGCTCTGCCTGGGAACTGGAGTGATGAACATATCGCGCTCGTCGTCCTCACTTGTGCTAGTTACTGCGATGTCGTCGAAAAGAGGAAGCGGTTCGTACACGGACCTCACCAAATTCTTGTTACGCTCGGCAAGTAGTCCCAGAGAAATGCACTTACGCCTCCGTTCTTCCAGTGCCTCCTCGCAATTAAGCAGGTCCAGATTTGAAAGATGTGTCTTGAGCTTATCGCACAGCAGTTCTCGCTGGCTTGCCAAGGCGGCCCTGTGTTGCTCATCGATGATCGACGTGTTTAGCCACATGACACAATCTTGCAACTCTTTTTCGGTGCTTGTCACCCATTGATTGTCGTATGCCTCTCTGGCCTTCTCTCTGCGTAACTCACTGTTCGCCTTCATTACGTCTTGATGATACGCGAGCAATTCTTCTCTAAGAGGTGAAGGCATCGGTTCCAGCTCGTCTCTCGGGAGGAGGTCTGCACTCTCTGGCGAAATGCCTTTGGAGATTAGGACTTCTTTTCTTTGCCTGTACCGATATTCCTCTCGTTCTTTCTTGTCTTTCTCGAGCTGCTTTCGCGTGTGAAGAAGGTGAGCTATTTGTCTGTGGCGCAATGAATCGGGCACGCACTTCTGCAGGGCTCTTTCCAAGGCACCGACAGTTTGCTCTTCGTCTTGTTCGTTTTCATCTTCGTCGGAACTACTCTCGTCTTCGTGAAGATTAGATTCGGTTTGGGCTAGTTCTGCTACCTCGTCTTCCACTAGAGACAATGTTCTTAAAGCCTCTTTCTCGCATTCAGGCAATAGCCCTTCGCCAACCACCTGGCAATCTTCTCCGCCTTCGTCGCCACTGCTGTTCGTTTCATCTTCGTCACTGCGTGCTCTTTCTGCTGCCCATACGATGCAATCCATTGGATGATTGCGTAGCCAAGCTGCGGCTCTCTTCTTAGGATTTTGAAGACTCTTGAATGAATAGGTGCGAAGTCTTCGTTCCATCGCCGGCTGATCCTCTGGCTTGAATCGTAGCTTTCTTTGTGCGGTTATTATCATTGGGCAGCGATTTATAAAGGACTTGGCTGTCTGGTATTTTACATCATAGGCTGCATAACCGCCTTGTGTCAGAACTTTCCAGTCGTCAATATCCATGGTTGATTCTGTCGCCTCATCTATGAAAATGACCTCCGTGTTGTTTGATATCATTGCCTTGTTAAAAACCCGTTGTTTGGTTATTGTGGCGACATTGGAGTGGTGTATTATGCCCAAAATAGGCATAAAAAGACTCGTCTTCCCACTGTTGGTTTGGCCAACGAGGCAGGGCACCTTGTCTTTGTGTCGTTTTCTGTTGTAGTTGAGGAGCTTCAGAAAATCTTCACAAAATGTGGCTACTTCATTTTCTGTGAGGCTGTTTTCGAGGATTTCCTTGAAGTACTCTGGCTGCGGCGGCGTAGAACAGTCATAGCGACAGAATGCTCTGGGCGTTACAAGTCCTTTGTTGTCATCCTCGATAGCTTGATCGATGAAACGCCGTTCTCTAACTGACCAGCATTTTCCGTCGTTCACCTCGATTAGATCGTAATCAATCGTGATAGGGCGAATAACTTCGCAATAAGGATCGGACAGGATGTCAGTCACACGCTTCATGTCTTTAAGAAGGCGGCCTTTGAAAAACTCATTTGCTGCTAGGCTATTCACAAATGCCCTTGGCTCACACTTGTACAAATAGGTATATCGGGAAGCTGGCTCTTTCCTGTAAATTTGTCCTCTATGTAGTGCGTAATCCAACTTCTTCATGGCGATTCCTATATCATTGATCAGTACCGTAAGTTTGTCCGATAATCTCTCAGGTTGGTCTTTCTTGTCTCCCGTTATTTCTGCACTGGTTTCGTTGAAGCCAAATCGGTCAATTTGTAACTTGGCGTCTTCCATTTTTGAAATCGCTGACGACAATGAAGGTTGGAAGGACTGGTTTACTACAATTACTCTCACAACAGACTCCCCACCACACTCTTCGAGATCAATTTCATCTGTCTCGTTCATGAAACGCTGGACTTCGTCTTGATAGATGGTCTGGTATGACGACTGAACCAAATCCTGCATAAAGCCGTTCTTGTGATCTTTTAACGTTTTGTACAGCTCCTTCATCGCCATGGAATCCTTGCTTTCTTTAAAGTTGACCTAGAAGATCAAAAATAAGAAAACTCCACTAGGTGAGACAAAGCGATTAAAAAATAGGACTAGACAGAATGCGACAAAGTACGATTAAGACAGAATTTTACGTACCTGATGTGCAAGCGTTTCTACTCCACATTCGTGGAGTGCTCGATGAACTGTGAGGGGATTGGCCGGAGCCCCGTTGGGTGTGGTCAGCGCAATCCAATAGACTACTGCTGGGCACAACCTTTTGTCCACTATAGAGCGATGTTCAGCAATCCATTCTTGGCTGGTCGTACTAGCCACCTGACTGGAAGTAACTGTTTCGTCATTGCTTTCGTCACTATCTTCATCTTCTTCTTTGCCTTTGGCTTTTGCCTTGCTTTTGGCCTTTCTTTTTTCTTGAGTTGCCACGGCACTAAAAAAGAATGCCACATTCTTTATTCCTGAAAAGGCACAAAAATACAAGGCAAAAGTTTAGCTTTATAACATAGTAAAGTTTTTTTTATGGGCGCATTTAGAAACTCAATGTGCTTACAGCTTTGAAGGAGGGATATATTTCTCTTTATGCAGTAATAAGTTTTTCAATAGGGAAACAACAAACTAAATCATTTCTTACCGGACACTGCCTTGTCGCAGTTATCTCGCATGCGACAAACATCTTTCCAGGCTTTTTCCAGTCCTTGTTGTTTCACGCTAGCGATACATCTAGCACTGATTATGCTGCATTTGCCATGGATTACTGGACTCAAATAACATAAGGCGGCTGCTTTAACTCCCTCGCTGTTAAGTTGCCTACACGGATTTGTAGCTCGCTGCATCTTGCAATGATATGAAATGGCCTGCATCAAATGATCTTTATATAGCAGAACGTTGTGATGGTCAATATTATGCATGCATCAATGTGAAAACATGATGTCGTTTTGTTCATTTGTTTGTCTTAAAACCTTACACTTAGGGCTTTATCGAATAGAGTTCGGCATTCTAGTGTGAAGTTTTCTTTTTCCAGTATATTATACTTGATATGAAAAGAGCTTTGTTAAAAAACAAGGGCGGTTGTTGTACTATTTTTTAGCATGATATTGCATAACTGCAGATTGCGAAAAACTGTGAAAATCTAGGTTAAAAACAAACGCAACAGTGATATTTCCACAGAATCCGCATTATCCACCATAAAGTATAATGCGTTGAAGACTATCGAAGCTGCTAGTTGTTGTCATTCGAGGGCACCAGCCTTTCAAAAGGAAGTGATTGTTATGCATTTTTTACAATGATATTACATAACCACAGAATTAAGAATCCTGTGAAGCCCTTAATTAAATACAAAAGCGGCACTGATACTTCCAAAGAATCCACATTATCCGCCTAGCATAGCTGCTATCCATCTCTAGGAAAGAAAAAAGATTAAACAATAGTTCATTATCCGACATATCCAAGGAATCCAAGCTGTCCACCCTAAATAAAAAAAGAGTTTTTGGGAATCTGCAAGTGATGTCTAAGTAAAACATTATTTAGTAAGGGTGGATGGACTCCTTGGACATCGAGCTATTGTCTAGAAAAATGAATAAATGAATAAAGAACCATTAGCTTTCCCTTCATTTCTTTTTTAAATAGGGGCGGATATGTTGGATTTAAAGGATTTACTGGAAAAAGAACTATTACCTAAATGAAGAATGAATTGATCTTATCTCTCGCTTTATTTCTTTTTAAAATAAGGGTGGATTTATTGGATTTTGTGGAATACATGGATACTAAAAAAAAAAATAATAATAATAATAATAATGATAATAATAATAATAATAATAATAATAATAATAATAAAAAGTAAATAAAAAATAAAATAAAATTAAATTAAATTAAAATAAAATAAAAATAAAATTAAATAATAATATAGTATCATTTAATAGTTTAATTTATTTATATTAATTTTTTTTTATTATTTTTGTCTTTCATTTTCCAACATATCTAAGAAATCCAAACTATCCAACCTACATTTAAAAAAGAGACACTGGATGTATGTCCATGATATCCAATAAATCCATACTATCCACCCAAAAATAAAAAGAGTTCACGCTTAACTTCTTTTACCCTTAAATATGTCCATGAAATCCAATAAATCCATACTATCCAGTCAATAATAAATATTATTAACAAAGATTAAAGGACATCTACTTAGTACTGGAAGTTAATACTCTATACTTTTTCAACAAATAGGTTGGATTCTTTGGATCTTTTAGATTTTACGGAAATGTTCATTCATTCATTCATTCATTCATTCATTCATTCATTTCGCATTCTTTCTTCGTTTCTTCACTTGTTTATTTTTTGTCTCGTTTCCATCTGTAAGACATCAATCAATTTTATATTTATTGATCGGATTTCCTGGATTTGATGGATACGGAGGATGTGTGTTTACCATTAGAAGTACCTTACATCAAAGAGACTTTTTAGTTCTCCTTGATTTTGAAGAGGAACAAAGAAGGCCTCTCTAAGATTGTTCCTCCTTTAAAGGAACATTTCACCGAAAAACGTTCTTGGTACAGGCGGTTTTTTTGCGAATCAACACGAACGAGGGAAGTTCAGTTTGGCTAACAGTGCTCACTCTAAATATGTCGACAATAAAACAAGACAGTTAAATTGACGCTTGGTTTTAGCCTTTTATCCATACTTTTTCAACAAATAGGTTGGATTCTTTGGATCTTTTAGATTTTATGGAAATGTTCATTCATTCATTCATTCATTCATTCATTCATTTCGCATTCTTTCTTTGTTTCTTCACTTGTTTATTTTTTGTCTCGTTTCCATCTGTAAGACATCAATCAATTTCATATTTATTGATCGGATTTCCTGGATTTGATGGATACGGAGGATGTGTGTTTACCATTAGAAGTACCTTACATCAAAGAGACTTTTTAGTTCTCCTTGATTTTGAAGAGGAACAAAGAAGGCCTCTCTAAGATTGTTCCTCGTTTAAAGGAACATTTCACCAAAAAACGTTCTTGGTACAGGCGGTTTTTTTGCGAATCAACACGAACGAGGGAAGTTCAGTTTGGCTAACAGTGCTTACTCTAAATATGTCGACAATAAAACAAGACAGTTAAATTGACGCTTGGTTTTAGCCTTTTATCCAAAAGGAACAATGATATTTGAGAAATGGCCACCACCACCACCACCACCACCACCATCATCATCATCATCATCATCATCATCATCATCATCATCATCATCATCATCATCATCATCATCATCATCATCATCGGTTTGTCAACATCCAGCCTAGTACCCAGGCGTTCTCCTCCCGCTCACTCGACTTGGCGCGAAACATCATGACGTCGCCGAATGAGTCGTAATTTCGCGCCAAGTCCAGTGATCGCCATTATCACCGTCATAGTCATCATTACCACGAGTAACAATTATCAACAACATTATCGTCATCATGATCATCGTCGATTTGTCTCTTCTCCTCTTTCTGTGCCTGTACAGGCTGTTGTCCATTTTGATCGCCTTTACATTTCTAACGTTAGTTCGCAGAGTTTGTTGCCACTTTAATGTCCCGGTATACGCGTAAGTCCCAAACAGGAATCGCACCCTTGACCTTACTCCCACTGATCTACTGAACTAGGGAGCTACTCGTGGCTAGCTTGGTCATTTGCCGGATTCATATGCAACGTTCATGCTGCTGGGATCAGTCTCGTCATGTAGCAAGAAATTTTCTTTACCTCGTGTAGTTCACATTTTTTAGTAGGGCAAACACTCAGTAAAAACAAATAAACAAAATGAAATATGGATTCACTTTAGCACTTTACGTCTTTGGCATCTCTATCACGTAGCATATGCATGTTATCTGCACATGACTCGTGAAAGTCGCAAATGAGGTTGGTTTGTTGTTCTTGCATGTTATTATTCATTACTGTTGTTTCCCCTCTTAGGGTACAGAATCCAGCTCGGTAAATTCCATAATGCAGAAACAGCGGGAAATGAAGAAAATTGTTACCGATTTCTACATAGCTTTCTCATTAGTTTGTCAAAGACTAAGGGTCAAACACTTCAAACAGCTTCAGATGTATCAGGCTTTGGTTTGCGATCCAAACATGCAAACAAAGAGATTGAAACATAGGGCAAGTGATACGAACTTGTAGAGCAGTGATAGCTACAATAAATTTGTTTTTATTTACACTTGTTGCCAACCAAGCAAAACACCGGATTCTGAATCAGAATGCGGTAAGGACTACCCTGCCCATACCCCACCAACAATGAATGAATGAATGAATGAATGAATGAATGAATGAATGAATGAATGAATGAATGATTGAAGGAAGGAAGGAAGGAATCAATCCATCAATCATTCAATCAACCAATCAATCAATCAATCAATCAATCAATCAATGATTGGATGAATTTATTTGAGTGTCAGAGTGTAACTAGCTTGAGTAAACTAATTGTGGATACTATTTAAAGTATAGGGGCACAACACAAGAGCAGAGACTAGTAAGTCAAAGCTAATACATCACTGTCTGGTAATATATTAAATAGTGTACCACTTCTCGAGTTCAATAAAACAACGTAATCTCGCACGTGAAGTGCGCTTTAGGATTGCTTATACCTGGGCTTTCTTCCTTGCTTAATTATTAAGCTCATGAGGTCTCGCCTGCACTGGTTCTGGATTCAGTCCACCTGATCCGTGACATTATTGCTGAAGGTAGAATTCAGGCGTTGACAAGTCCGTAACCTCAACAGACTAACCTAAGTTTTCTGTTATTCTCTCTTTAAAAAACGTCGCGACTGTATGTACTTGATATAGTCCATGAGCCAGATCCTGAAACGTTGCCAAAAAATGATTTTCGTAGTACCCCTCTTGAGACCAAGTAAGTTTGGTACCAAATGAAAGCTTATTGACTATATTTTGTGAATTAGCTTGTTGCCCGGCTGACAACCTGCACGTAAAGGAGATACGATGCTGTTTTTAAGGGAGGGAGAGTGGAGAGTATTTTTGCCTTGCAGACATCTGTGCTATTCAAATATCAAATAACTTTGTAAGTACCCATCAAGTATGGTTGAAAACTTGCACTGACTCTAATCATCTTGTATTTACACTGAACCTTGTCATGGTAACGGTTACTATGGAAACCATTTAGCCATTTTTGAAACACCATTTTGCCATTGTTTTGGTTGCGATTGTTAATCGAATGATCAAGAAAAGTAACATAAAGACAAAAAGAA
Organism: Siderastrea siderea; assembly: GCA_964030785.1. NCBI lineage: Eukaryota > Metazoa > Cnidaria > Anthozoa > Scleractinia > Rhizangiidae > Siderastrea > Siderastrea siderea. The sequence goes on from OZ034979.1 coordinate 31,766,540, forward strand.
ACCCTTGTGACTAGAGCCGTGTTGTCTTTTAACCATATTTGTAGCATTATACCTTTAAGGAGCACCGATGCTCTTTTGTGGGGGGTGGGAGTTGGGGAAGGTCCAACAGAGCTATAAAATTGGTGGAAACTTATATTTTCCAGAAATTGACGATTTTACCACAGATTTCAACGATATTTGCCATAGACACTACCTTAAATGTTTTACATCTGCTACTATACTTTATAAACTAAATTCGATTTTGAGACGACATTATGGCTTTATAATGACGGCTTGTTGGGAGAAAATATATCACGTATTGGGCGGAGTTGCGAAGGGACGGAGCCCAATACGGAATATATTTTCTCCCAACGCCGTCATTATAAGGCCTTAATGTCGTCTCAAAATCGAATTTAGTTTTTTATCGCGATCCATGTCTCTTGATTTCGCGAAAAAAACTATAAGCCAGAGCAATAATTTCTGTTGGTCAAAATATAAATTCTTACTCGTCAAGTCTTTCAGTGCATCAACATATTTTTTTTCAAACGGTGGAGATCGACAAAACAATACAATAAGGTGACAATTAACTTCTCTTCCAGGTTAAAACTGTACGCAAATGATAACGTTATTATAGCGCGCGTATCGCGAAATAAAAACTGAAAAATAAACCACTTTACAGAAACATACACAGTTTTAAACCTTTAGCACTCACATTTTCGATAATCTTTCAAGGTAAGTTGCTTGTAGAGGTGAATCACATTACAATAAAGGTTTTTCCAACTATATTACTGAGCAAAAGTAAAATTTTGCCGGACGTTTTTGTGAAGAAAAGTTTTGAAGTTTGACCCTGGCCGCGTTGTCATGACAGTTTTTGAACCAATCACAAGCCAGCAGTTTAAGACGACATAATCGCAAAATAACGCCGTCTCAAACGCAATCAAAAGAGACCACTGGATTGCGATAATCTTTAGAAAAGAATACATAAATTTGTGTTAAAAAATCGAATGTCCGATTCCAACAGCGAAATACAGAATGTAAAATTATAAAAACAAACAGGAAAAGTTATTAAAATATGTTTGTACATTATTATACCTCATTAAATTGCCACTTGAACTCAGAAAAAAATAAGGACCAAAAGGAAAATACCAGCGTAAATGCTATCAGACGTACACTCACAAAAAGTGGCAAGAGCGTAGAAACAGCGCCAAAATGTCATTGAGGATTATACAGATGAGCCAGATGATCAGACTTGCGGTGGCGAACCTCCTTAGAAATGGGTCTCAAAGTCGCAGGTTGAAGCATTTGATATCAACAAATGTGCTAATTGTCAAAAAGAAAAGTTCAAGCATTCCAGGGACAAAGGAACACAATGTAGAGAAACACTGACATTGAATATGACTAATTATGAAAGTTCTTCTCTGATAAAATCCAATTAAATTCAGGGCGACAGTCACGCCCTCCTATTACAGATACATGGCCAAGACACTATAGCCCTTGAGATCATGAGAACCAAAAGACATGTTATAAAGACTACGTTCGCCCAGGGGCGAACAGACCACCAAGCCAACTACGCGACGGTCACCAAACCATCTACGAGACCCTTCCTATTGCCATACAAGAGATCAGGAAAGACTTCTCTGCATAGAGATTTAGCAGGCTTCTTATCATGGATGATTTCCTCGATCGAGGTCTTTAATCTCTTCCAAGTGTACAGCAAGGAAGACAAAGGTCCTATGAAAGTGTTCTGGTGTCATTGCTGATGACCTTCATCGGAGCAACAAGGAGATGCTGCCCTGGTATTTTGCCCATGACCATGTTAAGTATGCTCGCTACTTGCCAATTTACCTGATACACATGATTCTGTCACCTGACACCCATCCTCAAGCTCATCCTTTGGAGTGCACAGAGTTAATCGCGAAGCAGGGTTTTGCTCAGCTGCCTTTTGATTAAACTATAAAACACACACTGAACAGAAGCACGAAGACAGAAGGGGGTATCATTGGTTTCAGTCTTAGAAAGAGTGGGGTTCAGCGATGGCTTCTAACAGTCCATTCCCGCGCTGCGTTCGTTGACAAGTTACGGATGATGACAGCAGATCCTAAGCAAGCAGAGAATTGACTGTATAAGGAGTCTGGCAGGGGTGTAGCGTGCGTTTTTTAAGCTGTACGCACGAAAAGAGTATTTTGAGAGCCGGGCGCGCCCCCCTCAATTGCAATTTGGAGTCTCGGAAATGCCATTTCCTGCGTTTTTCGGGGGACAATTTCAATAAATAAATACGTAGTAAAACGCAATAGTAGTTGTTTATTTTATTTATGTGCCAGCCAACTGGATTAGTGTTTTTGGTAGGGCTACAGTATGACAAAAAAGGAAAAATGGTGACGCCATTGTTGACAGTTCACAAGCAAAGTCTACCACCATTCAGACGGGCAACCTCTGTTACTACACCGTCAATGTCAACGTCCTCGTGCTTATGGTAGCCTGTGAGCAAGCTCTCTTGGTAGTTGGGGCGCGAAGGAGGGAAATAGAGAGATACTCTCTCCATTTTTCCCTCCTTCCGCCCCCACCCCCGAGAGTGCTTAATGGTGCTTAATGGTGTGCAGAATTAAGGGACCTCAATCTCTCGTCACTCTTGGTACTTCAAAGAGGAGTATTCAGCCTCATCATCAGCACAAAAGCTACATTCAGCAGTGCATGTTGTGACAGGGTACGTTGACAGTGTTACAAGTACAACATATTCTTGGGGATAAAACTGGGAGCTTGCGTGGTCAAGAGCCTCAACCAAAGTCTTTGGCTTCGCATGCTGATCATTTCGGTTCCATTTTTGTGCCTCCAACTTGTGACCTCGGCTTTGAACTCGTCCCCAGTGATCTCAATATCACTTCCTTAGTAGCTGTAGATGTGACTCTTTTATTGACATTCATTATTATTCACAGGGTTTCTTTCAATTCATAATGGAGTAATGGAAAATTTTACATAAAGTTGCATCACTACAATACGAAATAATATAGCAATTTAACGATGAAATATATTTTTCTTGCATTTCAATTGTACGCTATGCGTACGTGCATATATTGGACGCTACGCCCCTGTCTGGGAATTACTGAATGAAGCAAGACGAGGAAGACGTCAACAAAGTGATGGAAATAGTCAGTGCCCCTTTCGAAGAGTCTGAGGAGCTTGTCAGCCTCAGCTCTGGCTGTGTAGTAAGCGAAGGCATCGAGCAGGATTAGCTCACTGCAAAAAAAAGAACGGACCAGATGCTGTTACAACACTTATAGAAGACTTGATTGTTTTCAAAGGAAGGAAAGACTGTCATTTTAAGAGCAGAAAGTCTTTTCCTTATTGCTAGTGATTGGCCAAAGTCGAAGTGGATTTGGATTTGCGAGAGTTGCTAGTACACGAGCTTGGTCCTCTTCTCTGGTCGCTGGCTTCATTTGATGGGTCCTTGGCCAAAAGCAATAAGGCGGCTCTTCCAGCCTTCTCGAGGATGGCGTCAACAGCCTCCAAAATCTACCAGCTCAAACAACAGCAGTCATCATGGATGCTATGGCACTACTACAGATGTTCGACAAAATCCCAGACAGAGTTTCTGACTTGGCAGAGATGGTGTTCAACAGAATCATGTTGCAAGCTGGAGAGGCAACAAAAGTCGACTTTGTGGGAGATCAGTATCTTGAAATCTCAATAAAGAGCATAGAGAGAGGGAAGAGAGGTAGTAGTGGCCAACTAACCGTCAACATCACTCGCCCACAACAGTTTTGCCTACGGCAGTGGAAAAAAGTTTATGTCTACTGGTAGCAATAAAGAGGGTCTGTTGAACTTTCTTGTCCATGAATGGTCAAACAAGCTTATGCTCAGAAGAGTGCAAAACCGTGTATTGCATGTCACTCACTCATAGAGGAGAGAAGGACAGCAACAGATGCTGTGGATCTTTATAGCACTCAGGAAGAGACGGACACCAGGATGTTTCTTCACACTTCCCATGCTTCTGCAGAAGGACATCACTGCACTGCGGTATTGCAGTATTCTTATCAGATACAGATGTCGAAGTACTGGCCTGCCACCATCAAGCAGCAATTCCTGTCGATATAATACTGATAAGTGGCATAAGGAGTAGATTACGTTTGATAGGCATTCCCTGTCTCCGTGAGAGGCTTGGTTCTAGCGTATGTCAGGTTCTTCCAAGTCTATACGCCTTGACAGGCTGCGATACTGTCAGCACATATGTTGGAAAAGGCAAGAAAAAGGGGCTCGAAATAGTCAAAGATGACCAGATTGCAAGGGAGACTGCCCTAGTCCTTGGTGAAATCATTTCATTGAGTGAGCAGAACACCGTCAAGCTGGAGTACGTAGTTTGCAAATTGTATAATGAACGCCAATGTAACCATGTCGATGAGCTGCGTTACAAGATTTCTTATAAAGGCACGAATCTGCAGTCACACCAGCTTCCCCCAACAAGTGCAGCTTTGAAAAACCACCTCAAGCGTGCAAACTACCAAGTACACATCTGGAAGCGTGCTCTAGAGCCCCAATCTACTGACGAAGGGTCGGAAGACCAAGGCTTGCAGCTGAGGAAGGGTGGACGTGAGATTGTATGGACCGAAGATGAGTTAGTTTGCTGTGGTTGCCGCAGAATTTGGCAAACAAGACGTTGTTCTTGTGTCAGCAATGTTTAACCTTTCACTGAAGCGTGCTCATGCTCCCATCAATGCGCCAACAATATAACAGACCCGGAAGATGAGGATGATGATGACGGTGACAAAGAACGAGAAGACGTGTAGGAATTTTCAAAAAACAACGTTTTCTTTTTTATTTAGTAATGCTTGTCATGGCAACAGGAAATTAAGCTCGAGTCACACAGGGGTTGCTGTTGAAGATATTTTTAAAGTACATCGCAAAGAGGACTTGTAATAAACCAGTTTCAAACTTTAAAGTAAAAACCTTGAGTGTCCACTACAATCCCAAGGAAAGTAAATTTTGTGTTATGTATAACACTACAGATTAGTGTAGAGCTAGGGGCAACTAGGCTTTATTTGCTCTCTATTTGGTCTTTGTGATATCAATATTCTAAGTCAAAACACATCATTGATATGATTGAAAAACAAGACGTCATTTAAAACATCCCTAGAATAGTAAATTGTATATGGAAAGGTTTATTTTTAAGCCTTTTTCCTTAGCAACCGTTGCCATGGCAACACAACAGCGGGGTGGTAAGCTCTTGTAGCGGATGTAAAACGTTTAAGGTAGTGTCTATGGCAAATATCCTTGAAATCTGTTGTAAAATGGTCAATGGTCAGATTTCACCAATTTTATAGCTCTGTTGGACCTTCCCCCCACCCCCAACCCCCACAAAAGAGTATCGGTGCTCTGTTAAGGTATAATGCTCCAACTGTGGTTAAAAAGACAACCAGGCTCTAGTCACAAGGGTTTATTTTTGTCTTTATGTCACTTTTCTTGATTATTCGATTAACAATCGCAACCAAAACAATGGCAAAATGGTGTTTCACAAATGGCTTAAGGGTTTCCACAGTAACCGTTGCCATGACGAGATGCAGTGTAAACAAAACATGAATTATGATGAATAAGAACTTGATTAGAATCAGTGCAAGTTTTCAACCATATTCGACGGGTACTTACAAAGTTATTTGATATTTGAATAGCTCAGCTGTCTGCAAGACAAAAATGCTCCCCACTCTCCCCCCACCCCCTTAAAAACAGCACCGTATCTCCTTTACATGCAGGTTGTCAGCTGGGCAACAAGCGAATTCATAAAATATAGCCAATAAGCTTTAATTTGGTAGCAAACTGACTTGGTCCCAAGGGGGGGTCCTACGAAAATAAATTTTGGGGGCCTTTGCTCATGGACCTAATAGTGAGTGTGGGACTAGTGGCTATACACAAATCGTTAAACTCATCTTATTCTAAACAAAACAAAAGTCATTAAAACTTGTAATCGTGAAGCCAAAAAGGAGGAGATTTTAAGAGAAGAGTTTGCGCCGGTAGGGTGATGTTGGTTTAGGAAAGGGTGGGTGGGGGGGGGGGGGGGAGGGGGAGGTTAAAAATCAATTCACAAGCGTTCACGAACTTGTAGGTGGAAGCAAATTAACATCACAGTTCACGATGTACTAAACTCGTTTCCCATTTCACGGATTCACGTTTCTCGAGGAAAAAAAGCAGTTATTTTACATTACACTCTAAAACGTTAGGCAAGACGCATCTCACGAAAAAATATCCCTCTATGTCACAATCTCAACGTGTTGAACCACAATAAGAATAAGATCCTCAGTTGGCGCCACCATGATCTCGTGCTCTTTGTTCCGGACCCTTATGTACCTGAGCTCATTCTGTGGGTCCAACTCTCGCACTGCGGAATGCGCCATTTCTATGAGGTTCCCATACTGCCTTGCGTAGTTTTTCGTTGTGTTGATGTCCAGATTTGTCCGAAGAGCAAGCCCCTCACGATTTATCACCATAAGGGCCACGACACCAGGGTGCCCCTGGATACGCCTGAGGATCCGTTCAACATCTGTTCTGTTAACCGCTGACTGAAACGCTTGAACGTCAAGATCTTCCATTGCGCTGGAATTGTTCTAGAAGAAAAGTGAGGATTAGGTGGAAATTGCTCGACATTTTTACTGCCACAAACGTTCTCGGTGCCAAAGCCTTCGGAGCCTAATCGACTGTACAATTACAGTGGAACATGTCATTGTAATTACGGCCATTTTGTTTTGCCCTGAACAATTGTTCAGTCATTTTTGTACGTAAAATCCTCCGTCCACCCTGTCGGTCGGGCCAACGGCCGAACAAGATGAAGTTCGAGTAAGCATTTCCATTATACGTTAACTCCAAAATAGTCACTATAAATATTAAATATACGTCACAGTGTAAACTGACGGTACAAATTGCGATGCTCTGGTTCATTTGCATTTCTTATTCTTGTTATGTGCCTCAATAGTCAATTTATGCCCGGGCATATAGTTGAGTGAAAGTTGGTTGAGGAGAGGAGTACAGTACGAAATTGATATAATGAAAAAAAAAAAAGGTTGCTAAAAGGCAGGTGGAGAGGTCTGCAACCTGTCCTAATAGACCATAACCGAGCTACAAAACAACCCTTGTGAAAATAATTTTAGTTTTACTTGTAAATGAAAACAAAGCTTCTTTGACAATTGTCTTTTTCACGGACAGATTCCAAAAATGACGAAACTGGGAGCCCTAGGAGTTGCTATAGCTGCACCTGTCATTTTCGTGACCATTGGGGCAATTTTCATTTTGACTGTTAAATGAAACAGCACATGTATTGCAGTTAGGGCAGGAGTAAGATAATAATCGATGATAACGACAACTGATAAGGATACCATGAAGATCCCACAAACGTAAATCAATATTTTCTCCAAACCGAGAATCATTATAGTCTTAACTGTCAAGGAAAAACAATATTGCTTGAAAACTGTGAATCGTTATGTTTAACGTGCCAGAGAAAATTAATTAAGAGTGGCGTTACGTAATAGTTGTTTTACAAATGGTAAGATTATAATGTTTAGCGGAAAGATATAAGAAATTTGCATTTGTGGATATAACAATTTGTAAAAGATAAGAATGTGTCGACTTATTTACATCTTAGAAAGCAATTTTTTTTGCTTTGAATAAAAACTATAGTTAATCAGGTGGTATCTTGGTCCATGCCAAAAAAAAAATAACAACAAACGGAAAACCTTTATTTGAAACTTGTTAGTTCAATGCTGAAAAAACAGCCGATGTTGTCATTAACTGAAACTTTTCGCGTCTTTCCAAACACGGCATCATCCCGTAATTTCGATCAGTTTAAGACCTCACAAAAAGTTATTACGAAGATAAACAGTTATTACACCTACTGAGTGCGGACTTAACATTTTAATTTAAATTACTGAATGATATGAGCCCTTCAACGTTCCACTTCACGGTAAAGCGAAGTTGTTTTAAAATAAATTTTACTTTCTCGAGGGTCTATAAAAGAAGAATAAACTAAGGAATTAAGAAAAGAAGTCTGATTACCATGTTTTCAACATTTTCAGCTAGACGCTGTTCCGAGTCCCTAAACTGAAAGTGTAACTAAAATTCTCCAACTGGTTTTGTTTTTAACAGTGCACTCGGACACCTCTTACGCCCAAGGCTGGCTCACTTTTCTTTTAAAATTTTGCCAGCCTGTTTACTGGATCTTTAAAAATGTGGGGAAACAAAGACATGACAAGGAGCTGTCACTCGAGCAGAGCAGACGAAGGAAAGCATATATGAATTAAAACTCGGCTCCAAACGTTGCCATGGACAACTTAGGCTTCGGAAAGATCTTATTTGAAACAAAGTAGAAAGATATTTTTACTTACAATTGCAAACCCTGTTCCTATGAGAAAACTTAAGGAAAGGAAGAGAATTTGCCTTCTTATCTTGGTCGCCTGTGAAGTCAGCTGTCGCAGACCCAATGAATATTTCTGAAGATTTCTTTTGACTGTATTTAGCCAGTTCACTCTAGAGATGAACCTTACATGCAGAGCAGGTGCTTTTATTCATATTTATCTTACGCACAAGAAAAACAAGGTAATTATAGCAGCAACTTCCAATTACAGTAGGGTTTAAATTTACATTGAATAAAAACTAAAGAAAACAATTGAGAAGCGGAAAGTTCTAATTACGGTACCGCTGCGAAATTTCCACGCAAATTTTTCAAAAATAAAATAATATAAAATGGCTGATACCAAATGTTTTCAAACCAACCACAATACACCACATTTCTGATATAACCCTTGTGCGGGAACCATTATACAGTGAAGGCCTCTTTCGGAGGATAGAATAAAACATCATAGTACTTGAAAATTTTCTCTCGCATGAGCCTCCCAGTTGCAAGCCCAAACAGGGTACAAACTTCTAGCACGGCAAAATTGTGTTGAGTTTGAATAGCTAGGCTTTAAATTCGAAGGTACTCTATCCAAAGTAAAAACAATTATGTATTCTAATTAGTCTTTCAGTAGTTAAAAATTAATGCTCTTCTTTTCCATGTTGTTTATAAGAAATAAATATAAATTAAAATAGTTTACGTTTAGTCCACACATGTTCTTGAACCTAATACTTCTTAGGAAAATATCAGCGTTTGAAGACAGTTTCCGATCAAAGTTACGGCGGATACTGTCTACCGCTTTTTTCCGGTTTTGGTTATTTTTGTGTGTGTTATTCCTCGTTTAAGGTGTTCTCATCGTTTCGGTTGTTCCGTTCAGACGGTTCCGAGCTCGGTCGTTCCGGTGATTTTCTTTCCGGGCAGTCTCAAATTCAGGTTTTAGTATACAAGCTACTTTTACAGCGCACTTAACAGTGGTTGTTTACCGTTTTAATACGAGGGGAAACTGGGTGGTCCACGGTTTGTGCAAATGGTAACCAAAACCACCGAATGGGAAATTCCGTTCGAGATTGGCGTGCACCATTTGTGCAATTCACTCTAATTACAGTACGTCTGAAGCTAGTTGGCAAGGGGCCTTGAACTGGTGGAATACCGAAATGGAACACAATTTTCCGTTTGGATATTCCGGTTGGGAATTTGGACTACTTCTCAAGACGTTCCTTTTATTTAGGAAATTTTCCGGTCGCGCAAACCAAAATAACTTTACCATTTACATTTCAACCGAAACTTCCTGATGTTTCTTGTAAATGGTAAACACTCACTACCTCATGCTTAATAGGTTTCAACTGAATGTTCGTACTTTACGATTTTATCCAAAGACACCACGTGCACAGTTAGAAGCATCTTGCACAGAATGTTAAACAATACAACGCGAAAGTACTACTCATTAGCTTTTATTTTAATGGTCAAAATTCCACATTCAAAGTTACAATCTTTTCTTTTGCAAAGCATACCAAACACCACCACAGGAAAGTACCCTTCACTGGCTTTCATTAAAATGGTTATAATTTGGGATTTCATTCATAGCCATGCAGAAGTTAGAGCCACGCTGCACAGCATACCATGGAAAACAGCTCCACAGAAAAGTATTCTTTGGTAGACTTTTTTTGAATGGCTACTATTTGGGAATCGACCCACAACCAGAATTCAGAGCCACTCTGCAAGGCATACCAAACGGCTGACCAGAGGAAAATGCTCCTCAAAAGCATGGCAAACAGGTCCACAGAAAACTACTTCTCAGTAGACTTCATTTGAATGGCTACTTCTTCAAAATTGACCCACAACTAGAAATTAGAGCCCGTCTGCCCAGCATACCAAACAGCATCACAGGAAAGTGCTTCTCAAAAGCATGGCAAACAGCTCCACGGAAAGGTACCTCTTGGAAGCTTTTACCTGAGTGTTTACAATCTGGGATTTCATCCACACCGAGAATTACGAGCCACTTTGCACAGCACACCAAGCAGCAAAATAGGAAAGTACTACTCATTATTTTCAGTTCATTTTTGATTTTATCATCCATTGTTTTATCTCAGACGTTAAATCCCTATAACACTGCTGACGTTTCGACTCTGTCTATGGCCAACTATTACTAGTGCACAACAGCTTAATCTAAATTTAAGTAAATGAAAGCCTTGCTCTTCTGAATTAGGTGCTTTTAGGATTTGAACTGATTGCATGATTCCGGCCAGTCCAGGGTGTTCCTAGTCTGTTGCGAAGGAAATCTCGGACATCTGCCGAGAAGTCATTGAAAGTCTCTGCTTTTTCGTCATCGTCGCAGTGTGTCTCGTTCCTTAATTTCCCAACTGCAAGAGCTCCTTGCCGTGCTTTATAGCTTTCAAGTCAGCAGCTGTTTGTTGCATGCGCTGGTAGAAATCTTCTTTTATTGTACGCATGTCTCTTAAGCGTGTCAACATTTCCTCGGCCTCGTCCAGCCCTGAAAAAGAGAGTCAAGGTGGTATGTTAATCACGTGACCCAATATTGTTTCATCTTCAATTGAACTTGTCACCTAGTTTTCTTCTTTGTGTAATAAAATGTTCAAAGCTTTATTATATTATGCATGATCCTACCATACTAGGGTACACTACACTACACTACACTACACTACACTACATTACACTACACTACACTACACTACACTACACTACACTACACTACACTACACTACACTACACTACACTACACTACACTACACTACACTACACTACACTACACTACACTACACTACACTACACTACACTACACTACACTACACTACACTACACTACACTACGCTACGCTACGCTACACTACACTACACTACACTACACTATGCTACACTACACTACACTAACTACACTATACTACACTACACTACACTACACTACGCTACGCTACACGACCGACACGATAAGACACTAGACAACACCACGCCACACCACACTACACTACACTATAATTATGGCTTAAAGTGCAAACCAAATCCTGCAAATCGTTCTTATTAAATCACAGGCGTCCCAAACTCACGATTCGAGAAATCGATCGAATAAATGATTTATGTAAGCGTATGAATGATTTATGTAAGCGTATGAGTGATTTATGTATGCGTATCGAGTGGGACGTGACTACTTGAAGTGCGCGGTGTTGTGTTACAATTTAGGCCGTTGGAAATTTGAGCGTTCTGTAAGACTTTGTATGGAGTTTAAAATAACGTGGAATAAAAGCGCTCGACGAAATAAAATGTTACCTTCTTTTCAATAAAACATAGAAAATGTACCCACCTTTCTTGATTTCTGTTGTCCTTTTGGGCTATTTCATCGTTTTTGGGGGGTTTTGAGGTTAAGGCTACGACAAAAACCTCAAAACACCCCAAAAACGATGAAATAGCCCAAAAGGACAACAGAAATCAAGAAAGGTGAGTACATTTTCTTTATTTTATTGAAAAGAAGGTAATATTTTATTTCGTCGAGCGCTTATATTCCACGTTATTTTAAACTCCATACAAAGTCTTTATACAGAGCGCTCAAATTTCCAACGGCCTAAATTGTAACACAACACCGCGCACTTCAAGTAGTCACGTCCCACTCGATACGCTTACATAAATCACTCATACGCTTACATAAATCATTTGCACGCCTACATAAGTCATTTATTCGATCGATTTCTCGAATCGTGAGTTTGGGACGCCTGTGGTTTCCTTGACAACTTTACACGTGTCTTCATTGACTCGCTTTTATGCGGTCTGGATATTTTTGTCATCGGTGATCTCAACTGTAATCTGCTCAACGACAACTACCAAGCTAAAGCTCTTCTGGAGTTTTGTTCAACATTTAATTTAACCCAGTTGATTAATTCACCAACTAGAATAACCGAGGGCGGTCAATCATTGATAGATGTTATTATGACTACAAACAAGGAGCTTGTTGGATCCAGCGGTGTCCTTACAGCATCCATAAGCGACCACAACCTCATTTATTTGCTACTCAATTTAAGTGTCCCGAGAGCGAAACCTTCTTATGTGTCTGTTAGAAGCTTCAAAAACTACAACCCTAGAAAATTCCTTGAGGATCTTCGATTTGTTCCTTTCCATATGGTAAACGTCTTCGAAGATATCAGTCATCAAGTGGACGCATACAGTGCCCTGTTTCTAGACGTCCTCAATGAACTTGCACCAATTAAAAGAATCAAATCCATTTGACACACCAGACATCATACAACTAATGAAAACGCGTGATGGTTGGCACAAGAGTGCGATGAAAACAAATGATAACTTGTACTGGAATGCGTATAAATTTTTCAGACAAGAGGTGAAGCATGAAATCCGCTTGGCCGAAAGGACTCACGTGAGGTCGGAGATTATGAATAGTAAAGGTAACACAAACTCCATATGGAAACTGAATAATCGATGTCTACCGAAACGGGCTTCCAGTCATCCACAGTTTAACGATAGCCATGAGAATGTGGCCAATAGTTTTAACAAATATTTTACATCGGTTGGACATTTAACAGCTCTTAAAGCCAATCAGTTAGCTATGGATCAAAATTGGTCTTTGGATCTGAATGCCTATCCATCTCCGACTGTCCATGCTCTTAGTGAGCAGTTTGAATTTCAGCCCGTTTCAGAGATGGATGTAGCAAATGTTATCCGTCATTTGCCTCCTAACAAAGCCGCAGGAATTGATAAAGTTCCGGCAAGAATACTTAAATAATAAGGATGGTTTACCAGCTACTTTGCATATAATTACATCCATGATGAACACTCCTTCCGATCTAACACCTTCGCACGTGCGTGGAAAATTGCAGAAGTTGTTTGTATTCCAAAGGATGGTGATGTTGGAAACCCACGTAACAATCGACACATATCACTGTTACCGGTATTATCCAAAGTAAAAGAGAGGTTGGCTCACAAACAATTTGTTACCTTCTTAGACCATAATGACAAGTTATCACAATTTCAAAGTGGCAATCGCAAATGTCATTCTACTCAAACAGCCCTTTTGTCTGTTACCGATGAATTATTGAAAGCCATGGATGAAAAGAAAATTTGACTATTGGTGCTGATGGACATGTCTAAGGCTTTTGACAGCATAAACCATGATATGTTAGTATCTAAACTTCGCAACCTTGGCTTGTCACCATCAGCGCTGGAATGGTTTAACAGTTACCTTAAAGGAAGGTACCAACACGTTCGAATTGGGGATATAGTTTCCCAGTCTCTTCCACTCGACTATGGTGTGCCACAGGGGTCCATCCTTGGTCCTGTTCTGTTTACTGTTTATATCAATGATCTACTATCTGTACCTGAACATTGTCAAACTGCTTGTTATGTTGATGATTCTAAATTCTATCTGAAATTTAAAACTAGTGAGTTGAGTGATGCAATCTCCCCAGTGAATTCTGAGCTTAGAGAAATTTGTAGGTGGTGCTGTCAGAACTCGTTGCTCATGAACTCAGATAAGACTAAACTTCTAGTGATAGGGGTGCCAAAGTTGTTACAACAATTACCCGACTTTACAATTACACTTTGTGGTAAAACAATATCATCAACACCTGTAGCAAAAGACCTTGAAGTGTTCTTAGATCAGCACCTTTCATATGATGAGTACATATGTAAAACTGTTTCTAGTTGTATGAACAAACTGATCCAGATCAATAAAATTAGGCATCTGCTTGATAAGGAAACGCTCCTGTTAATAATTAATAGTTTTGTTTTCAGCAGGCTTTTTTATTGCTCCTCGGTTTGGAGTGATACTTCTGTGACTAACATCCAGAAGCTTCAGCTTGTTCAAAATTTTGCAGCCAGGATTGTTTTCGGGCTCCGAAAATATGATCATATCTCTGAAGGTTTAAGATCACTTCGTTGGCTAAACATCAAGCAAAGACTTGATGCAGTTATGATGCATAAATGTCTCAATGGCCTGTCACCCAGTTATTTGTCAAACAATCTTTGTACTCGGTCTTCTATTCACGACAGACATACAAGGCATAGGGGCATTCCGTCTTGTAGAATTGCGGCCGGCCAGCGCGCCTTTTGTTATCGTGGTGTAAAAATATGGAACAGCCTAAATGAGGATTTGAAGCAAATAGCAGACAATACAGTTTTTAAGAAACGTTTAATTAATGAATTAATTTGTGATGTAAATTAGGACGAACAATATTGTACATAGCTTTTCTAGTTATATTTTATTTATGTTTTGTATTTTAATATTGATGCTGAAAAACCCTTTTCAGGGATGCTCAATAAAACGTATGTATGTATGTATGCATGTTGTACGTATAACACACAACACTATACCATACCGTAACTGGCCCTACAATACCATACCAGACCATACCAGACGATACCATACCATACCATACCATACCATACCATACCATACCATACCATACCATACCATACAACACTATACTATGCTATACGATGCCATGCCATGCCATGCCACGCCATGCTATGCTATACTATGCTACGGTAAGGTGCTGATGTGCTATATTATGCTATACCCACTTTCCCACTCGGAATTACTCGCTCACCTTCGTTCTTAACCTTGTTATTTTCTTTGCAACGGTAAAATATTTCCCACGTCACGCCAGCAACTAACGCGGTACTGATTGCAATTCCACAATAGAAAACTGTGTTTTTAAAAGAGGCACTTGAGGTATCAAATAATCCCGTGGAATTAAATTCTCAACAGCCACATCTTTTTCAGGCTTCATACAAAAGAAAAAAATAATAATAAAAATAGGCAACAGATACATGAAATTAACAAAACAATTAACTAATAATCGCCTATGAACATTATTTAATATTAGTATAATTGCTCAGGTGATTATAGAGAAGCGCGCGCTCTGATTGGTCAAGGATTACGTCGTATCTTGCTATAATCACCCCGCGCGAGGTAATTATAATACTGCAGCACTAATTTTCACCATCATAATGGCCACCGCGCGATTTTTGATGTTTCTGGAGAAAAAAAAAAGAAATTGCATTTGCTCTGATAATCACCTGAGCAATTATACTAAAACAATTATTCTCTTAAGGCTCAGCGAATATTGTGAAATAATCCCCTCGACGATTATTCCAAAATATTCACTTCGCCTTCGGCGAATAATTGTTAAATAACAATCTTCAACCCAATATCGTACCCAGAGCCCTCAGGCTTCTTTGTCAGCGGGTGGTCGCCAGGAGAGACTCTGGGGTAGTGAAAAAAGGTGATTTTTTTATTGGCTGTTCACAGTAACCAAACTAAGAACTGGTAACCGCAGGCTTTCTGCGGTAAAAATTCCAGTACCCCAGAGTCTCCTCCTGGCGATCGCCCACTGACCAAAAGCCTCAGGATTCTGGATACTAGATTGCCTTGAACCTAGAGTCGTCTAGTTATTCATCATGGCGGCAACAATAGACTCTTGCTAAGAGGGATTAACGTGACCATATTAAATCTCGAATATTTTTTAACTTTGTATGGTCACAGCTAAATCGTTAAAACCAAGACGTCTCATTTTGTCAAGTGTGATCGTCCGTGTGAGAGAAGTCCTGAAAATGACTATTCCTAGCCTTCTCACTGACTGAGATTTCAGCTTGCTGGGCGGGTGACATTATTTTAAAATTTATTTATAGAGTGGCAGACATTCTCGTTGTAACCAACTCCACTACCACAAGTTATTTGTTCCTCGCAACCTCTTTCGCAAGCCAGTCAATGAAGGCTTTGTTTAGTTTTTCGAGTAACAAGCTGATTAATATTGTGAAAAGGTTGAACTGTGGGGAGATGTAAGGTGAGGCGAGAAAAGCTAGGGGAATAGGGGAATATTGTGAGTATTAGTGACTTTGTTTTTAGGCCTGTTTAGGAAGACTTCACTCAATTGACAGCAGAGGATTTTGGCTTCATCTCACCTCAATGGAATCAATGTTGTCTTTGATATTTCTGAAGATATCCTCGATATGTCTTCTTTTAAACATACTAAAGCATTTCTGTAACACCATGGACTCTTTACCAAAGACTACGCCATAAGTGGATGAGTGGTCAAATATCTCGTATATATACAGATGGTCTGCGCCTTCAAACAGAGCTTTCTCACTTCCAATTGCATAGGTGTCGAACAGCGCATGCTTGACTTTACCACTTTCCAAGTCTGAGAACACTTGACGGAACGAAGTGTACGTCTCTGTTAACAGACAAATAATAATAATAATAATAATAATAATAATAATAATAATAATAATTATTATTATTATTATTATTTTTTTTTTTTTTTAATTAATGAAATAATTTTTATTACAAGATCATTAACTATTAACACAATCTAATGAAAACTCTTATGTACATTTAACATTGACAATGGTAAAAGTTATTGAATTCTCAACTTACATGTACAAGCTACTCGTATCTAAAAATATGTTTTAAAACAGTTGTTCAAAAATAGGCACTCTGTAATGAAAAGCTTAAGAGGTATAACAAGTAGTGTAAAAGTTATGTATATATACATATATAAAAAGAAAAAGAAACATTTATTTGATCACTGCTAATCCTCTTTCAACTGCAAAGTCCGTGTTCTGCGTCGTCCGTGTAATAATAATAATAATAATAATAATAATAATAATAATAATAATAGAGTGCTTATTTTTGAACAACTATTTTAAAACATATTTTTAAATACGAGTAGCTTGTAAGTTGAGAATTTATTAACTTTATACCATTTTTTAATGTTAAATGTACAGAAGATTTTTCATTAGATTATGTTAATAGTTAGTAATTTTGAAATAAAAATTGCTTCCATAATAATAATAATAATAGTGATAATAAAAAGAGGATGGACGGACGAAGGAACGAACGAACAATTGAATGAGTAAATAAATGAATAAATGAAAAATGATTTCCGAGGGTATTGATGTCAAGTTCGCAAAAATAAATTGCTTGTCATTCGTGCCAATGAGCAATCCATGACCTGCTTCTGATCACCTTTAACGTTTTTATTTAAAGAACAAATAAGGTTCAAAACCATGTGTCATTTTGTAGAAAGTACAAAGCAAATTGCGAGTGAGTTTCATTTCGTAATTGCACAATGCAATGAAATAGTTACTAGAGTATCTAGATCTGTAGCTCGCCGGTGCGTAGCGCCTTCTCTATACACGTAAATTACTAAGTATTAGTAAATGTAAAGTGAAATATATTACCATCAGCCATTTTTGTGTTCTTTTGAAGCCCAAGGCGATACTCAGGAGTCTGATTTACAGCGGCTACCTAAAATTTAAAAAATGCACCATTTTTGTCATTTGTCTCATGGAACAGAGCACTTCAAAAGCGCCGTGCCGGTTAAAAATTGAAAAGGAAAAGAGCAGGAAAAATACTTGCTGAGAGTTTTCTTGCACATGTCATACTTAAGAAAATCATCATCACACTTAGATAAACCTCTATTTAGGGGGAATTAGTGGTCTTATCCACAGACTCGAAAGTTAGAACCACATTCTAATGCATAATAAACATCATCCCAAGAAAGAATTGCTCACGGCTTTGATTTGAATGGTTACAATGTAGGATTCATTCTGATGTGCAACAATTATTCAAAAGGCGCAAAAGTAACCATTTTATATTAAAAACAAACGGTTTTTCAAACAATTTAAATTTCCTACCGTTTTTCCATATAAACTAAAGTCGAAGTTAACGGAAAATGTGGTTATAGCTGTAGTAATTGATCCATTGAGAATTCCTATTATAACCAGTCCCATATCAGAATCCAGAAAACGGAAAACAAACGACCGTAATATGTGACTGGAGCTCTATCACCATAACTGAAAGAAAAAAACGTGAAAAATCAAGAGAATCGCGCAAACAAGCTGGCTCATGCTCCATTGACACAAGAGAGTATGAAGATAAGGGAGCATATTCTCCCATACATGGTCTGTTTTAACAAATTAACGAGCCTGAAGTTATATTTCGAATCAACTACTACAACAGCAATGATGCATGAGATCTTTTAAAAGAAAAGTTTTTTTAAAACGATCTGACTTTTTCTTTCAAATCTTCGGTGACTTCTGTCCACCTTGAGGATTTGGACATCTCTGGGATGTATATTGCCGATTCATTGTTGCAATGGATCATGATATTCATCCCAGAGGTGCCCAAATCCTCGAGCGCGGCGTATCTAATTACGGAAAGAGGATTTTCTTGGAATCGTGGCACTCCACTATGGACAGTGGCGTCGTAAACGAGAGGAAGGGGTTCCCTCGCGCTTACATTTTCTGTTAAAAAATGTCTGCTATCGATCGCAATACTGGTTTTAGTATTTTCAGGTATATGAGATATTTAGTTATTAATGTAAGCGTTGACAGTAATCGACAGTGTCGCGATGCACGCGGGGTTACGGAGTCGGCCGTTGAGAATTTCTACGCTTTATAAAACGTTTTTAGAGTTTAGGGCAGCTTTTGCTTCGTTCAACTTTTATCGTGACACAGAAGGAAATGAAAGAAAAGTGAAAAACTGGAGAATAGCAACCAAAAATTCCTTGAACGACGAACATACGAAACGTTCTATGAAGCATTCATAACTGCTTAGCGGTCGACCCTGAATCCCAACAGTGCCGACATTGAAGACCATTGAATCCTTTTCACGAGAAGGACAAGTGCAATTAAATCAATACAGCACAATATGTTGCGATAGATGTTATTATTAACGAGATAAACTTCAGCAAGATCTTCCTCTAACAGTTCCTCTACAAATGTTACAGTCAAAATATTCAGCGCATTTCGCTCATTATTTAGGAATGATTTTCATTAATCGGGAACCGATTGCACTATTGGAATAAAAATTCTATTTTCAAATTGAAGATTGAAATGTTCCAAAAGCCGGAGCTTTACGATATGTCACGTATTTCCCCTGACGAATAATGGGGGGGGGGGGGGGGGTTACAAATAAAATTCTTACCATTCACACTGGGAGGTTCCGTCACAAGGTTCAAAATCTTACCTTTTCATATGCTAATTTTTACTTTAAGGGAACTCCTTCCCTTCACATAATACTGAAATTGCCCCAGGGTTGTATCTCAAATATGATGCCATTAAAAAAATAAATCATCGCTCCAATCCTTCTTGACAACATTTTACCATTTTTCAATTTAGATTAAGGTGCAACAGCTATTGCATTTTGGTACCCTTAAAAAAACTGAGATCCTACTAAGGCTCCTGTAAAATGTTTTAGGATACTGCGCTAGTTCCTGCAAAAGAATTCTTCGTGATTTTTTAGCAAGGAATTTAAGGATCTTTTCAGGATCTTCACAAATCGTTGTAATATACTCAAAGATCATTGCAGGATCCTCAAGGATCATTCCAGGGTCCTTGCGGATCGTTCCAGGGTCCTTGAGGATCGTTCCAGGTCCTTGGGGATCGTTCCAGGGACCTCGGAGATCTTTGCAAGATTAAGCAAGATCCTTGAGGATTATAGGTGGAGATCCTCAAGGTTCACCCTCAGGTTCCTCATACGGGTCTTCAAAGATCTTTAAAGATCTTTCTAAGATTTCCACGAGGGTAGTTTGTACGTCCGTAAGCGCGTAAATTGAAATCACACAACAGTGCAAATTACCCTTGTCCCTATACAAGCGCGTCTCGCATCTTTCAATCCATCAGCGATACTGGCGCAATCGAAACCGGACTACTGCTGCGCAAATAACCTTTTACTGATAACAAGTAAAAAACAAACAAACAAACAAGCAAACAGACAAGGAGACAAAGAAAGAAGCAAGGAAAACTCACCATCATCGCATGGACCTGTACCGCTTGTTTTTGTGCACGAACTTCTGAAGAGCCACCTGCTATTCTGCTCCACGCCCTCAGTATTAAAAGTTGCCTGTTTGGTTACGTACCATGATCCATCCGAAACATCCACTGTGAATATAAATATAAAATACATAGGGGCTTTTGACACACTGTAAGTAGACATTTACCGGTCTTAATTAGCAGAGAGTTTTAGTGTTTTGTCTCTTCTTTTTTCTCTTTATTCAGTGTCTTCATTGAAGAGAGTGTACCATGAGCTTGTGAAGCGCTTAGAATCTCGTCTCAAACTGTTTTTTCAATCTTTTTGGTGTTGGAAAACCCGATGAAACAAGCTCTTTCCTTTTTCACTGATGTACTACTTGAAGCATACTTACAAGAGTTATTGCAGTTGTTAAAGACTTCTTCTGTAGAAAGAAATCTTTCCCATAAGGGTAAGTCTGACATCTGAAGGTTAGTACCAAAAGACCTCGTATCCGCGCCTTCACTTAAGACTCCACCGATCTTTATGTGAGTGGCACTAACTTATCCATTGAATGAAGTAAACTCAGGGGTATTATTTACTGATGCATTTTCCCCATTTATGTAAGCCTTCAGAACCCACATCTCGTGCCACGTGACCGTCATATGCTCCCAACCATGTGATGCACCAGATCCATTTATGGTAAGAAGCCATTCAAGTTCATCCATAGTTGTGACACGTACTTCGTAAAAGGACGAGTTGGACATTTTGTGAATGGTGAGTCCAGTGGAAGGGTTGTTATTGCGGCCAATGATACCACGTTGGTTTTTGTCTCTATATTCAAGTCTGTGAGAAGAAAATGATTAAATAAAGCAGTAATCGTTATTATCATCAACATTACGGTTAACGTCACCGTCATCGTCATCGATAGTCATTATCGTCACTATCAGTATCATCATCACCATTATCATATTGGTCATCATCATTATCGTTATCATCATCATCGGTCCCCGTCGTCGCCACTACTAAGTTCACACTGTCCTTGCCATACTATTATCGATATTATTTCGTCTCATGATCACCATCGTCATCATCACCATCATCACCACCGCCACCACCGTCATCATCATCATCATCATCATCATCATCATCATCATCATCAGCAGCAGCAGCAGCAGCAGCATCAGCATCAGCATCGTCACTATCAACAGCATCAATTTCACCATAATCGCTATCATCACCATCATCATCATCATCATCATCATCATCATCATTTATTTACCGTCATTATCATTGCAAAGGCCAGTGACCTAAAGGGTTTATCTCGCTTTAAACCTCGTCAGTGTTACAATCACCTTTATGAACAAACACTTCCACATCATCTGGGATGAAATATGCACTTCCTGTCAATAGGTTTTCTGCGGCCGAAGTTGATGGATTGATGCCTTGCGGTAACTGGTAAACCTGACCTAATTTACTGAATAAGTAAGGCCTTCGTTGGCTTTGTCGCTTATGAAAACATCGTGATTGCCGAATACTGGGCCCTGTACAGGAAGACTGAGCTGCTTGTAGATGATTGGTTGGTTCTGAGGTATTAATCTCCAGTTTGAAGGGTGTGGCGAATTCAGGGTTTTGCAAACTGAACAGGAAGGCTGAGGAGCTTGTTAAGTTTTGCTCGCCTGGAACAAATGGCAAAGGAAAATTCCATATATTATTATTGCATCGTTACTGTTATTAAAATGTTGGAAGCGCGGTGTTATAGTGGTTAGCGAGTGTGTTTTGTTCAAGCACCAATCTCGCATCCACAGCCCACGGGATCCTCAGTCAATGGAAGTCGCCGGACAAGATTAATAATCAAAAGAGAATAATTGAGACAGAAGAGAGAATCCATATATATTTTTCACTGGCTGTGCGTATCAACAAACAATGCTAACAGCCAAATAAAAAGCAATTCTTTCCATTATCCCAGAGAGTCGCAAGCCACCTTTTACTAACCGAAGAGTGCGCGGACACTGGGTACGAGCAGACGATTTTTCAAAGCCACGCGAAGCATGGTAATATCATATTGGGGCCAGTTATTAGTGAAGCACCATTGGTAAGCAAGTCTGGTAACCTATCGATGCGAGAAATTTTGGTTGTGACATCAGCGTGCGCCCGTATGCCCGTCTGCACAGACGCTGGGGCAGGGGGAGGGGAATCCCAAGGCAACCCAACGGGAGTGGGGAATGCCATCTTTTCTTGACGAAAACTCGCGCCGTGCCTCTGGGGAACCAGCGTAGCAAATCGATTCTTCGGCAGTGTTGAAGTATCTATCTATGGAAAGAAAAAGTTCAAAAGAATACTCAGTTGTCTTGTGCATTATATTTTTTTCTGTCCACAAACATGGTTTTTGCGGCGGTCCAACACATTTTCCCAGGAAAAATACTGGCGTGTTAATCTCGATCGAGCTGCGATCGATAAACAGCTGTCTAAGTATCAAATGAGACCACATTTGTTGACATAGCAAGCGTGGCCGAGTGATCATTCCCAGAGGGAGAAAATATTTTTTTAAATTACTTTCAGAAATTAATAAGTACCAGCAAAAAAAGGAGCTCCGCGTTTTGGCTTGGCTAAATCTATATATTAGATATTGATGCACTTTTTAGTTCAACCAATCTCGTATCCAAAGCCCACGGGATCCTCGGGCAGTGGAAGTCGCCGGACAAGACTAATAATCGAAAGAGAATAATTGGCTGCGCGTGATTGATAGACGGTGCGTACCGAGAAACAATGCTAACAGCCAACTGGAAAAAAGAGTCGCCAGGCCACCTTTTACTAACAGACGAGTACTCGGACACTGGGTACGAGCAGAAGACTGTTCAACGCAGTGCGAAGCATGGGAATATTATATTGGCGCCAGCTACTAGCAATTGAAGCACTTTTTCGGCTTAATAGTAAGGTACTTACCACCCCAAGGTTGATCTAAATAACCACCAAATAGGTACTCTCCAACTTTAACTAGCGTCGCCGTGGCACCGCGATTGTCACAGTCCTCGTGAAATTTGGCAGCTGACCAACTATCGTCGACGGCGTGGTAACATCGAGTCCAGCGAGACTCGGGTGAGGTCACGTGAGACAGCAGGCTGTCGAGTGCTTGGTGATAAGTAGAGTCTCCACCCAGAATATACGAGATAAACTTGGCTAAATTAAGGCCAGGGCACTAAGCACACGATTGTAAAATGGGCCATTCTGCACGTTCTGTTCTTTTAGTTCTGTTTTCATTTGTTTGTCTGTTTGTTTGTTTGTTTGTTTGTTTGTTTCATTGGTTGATTGTTTGTTTGTTTTTTATTCTTTTATTCATTTTAGTACTACCTCACGTCGGATATCAAGTCTTGGTTACATTAAAATAGAACTACGATTAGAACCTCAGCAAGTACAAACTAAACTTTGTAAAGGTGGTATTATTCAAGGCAATTTTTCTCGCACAGCTTGTCTCTGAAAGGATACATTGCGGTGTTATGTCGTCGCTAAAGAGTCGCCACAATTTTCGTGAAAAGTAAAGTTATTTCAACGGGCCAGTCCTTCCTTTCGAGCGAAACAAGTTCTCCTGTTACCTGTCTCAGAAGCTCGCAAATCAGTCGTTGTAAGACAAGTTGAACGAAATGTTGCCCACTTAGTTTAACATCGTACTAAACTAAAGGTTTGTTGAAACATTTCCGCTAAAAACAAAAATTAATACGATGCGACGTTTCGATATGTCTAACATTATTGTCAAGCATTAAGTGACTTCATCATGAAACTGAATATAAATAGGTGGAAAAAATTCTAGACATTTTTGGAGTTTCAACTTATGTAAATAAGTGCTGAAACAAATGTAACTGTTTTAGAACTGAAGCCATCTCTAGAATATCCAATCAGACTCTATATACGCGCTAAGTTATTTGCATAACTTAACACTCCAAAAAAAGTAAAAACATTTGTTTCCACATATTTATATTAAGTTTCATGATCAGCCACCCAGTGCTTGATGATGATTTTACACACATCGAAACGTCGTATCGTATTTATGTTTGTTCTAAATTAAGCAACACAAATGCTCACGTTCGTGTTTAAGCCAGAAGCTAACAGTGAATCCGCCTGCGCAGAGACTGGGTTCGTTGAGACAGTGATCTCTTTTAGTGGGGTACTTGATCGTTGCGTTTCCTTGTATGCTTAGCACTTTCATGTCCACATCAGCTCCATCTCCTGTCTCGACGAAAGCTTCTCGTGAAGACAACAAATCGGCAAAACCGCCGTTCGAGGAGAAGCTTGAGAAATCCAGGCGGTGCTTTTCTATAAAGACCGAAATTGTAAGGCAAGTAATCGTTTTGTAGAAAATGTGCATGGCTAGCTAAGATATTCTTAACAAAATTGCCCCCCAAGAGTTAGAATCTCCTGTACCAAAAACAAATCAGTATTTTCTTCAATCAGAATTCATCAAGAAGCTATGGCAAAACTTGTCGAGCCAAAATGCCGGGTCGCAATATGTACCGAGTAACCCCCGGGGTATCGACACATTGGACATTGTCTAAACTTCCCTTCAGAAGAATTAAGACAATAGTAAAAACCAACAAGGGAAATTTCTTTTTTTGGACTTAAATAATCTTTACCCCTTAAACTTCATCAAGAAAAACCAACCTGTAACCTTGCATGTCGAAGGTCTAGTTAGGTTCACTGCTTCGGACTTCCACGCTTTCACTTCCGGCCAGGGGATCAGATTTCCGATTTCCGCTCCACAACCCAACGACATGCGACTGATTCTCTCATCTGGCATCTCGCTATTCCACATGTTAAAATGACTCAAATCTCCAACAAAGCTCCTAGATGCATCAAAATTGTTTCCTACTTGCCATGCCTGGCCAATGACCAATGTCCCAGGGGCTATGTGGACACCCGTTTGGAGGCCAAAGTCTTCACATAGTCTGCTGCCATCCACGTGCATACTCCATCGACCGTCACTGCTTCGCCACGTGACGCACCCGTGGTGCCAAAGTGAATCACCGAGGAGGTCGGCTCTTTCAAACGCCATCCTTAAACAGACAACAACAAAATTGGTTTTATTGGCAGTGATGGTCTCATTGTGGTGAACTGTCGACTTCAACTCATGCTGAATTCCGTAATATTTCTATTACTTGAATTATTTTAATTGTCAACGAAAAAAAGATATTATGTAGTTAAAAATACTATTAACATGAAAATTTTAGACTAAACTGGGCTAATTTATACATTTTAGTATTTATGTTAGTGTCATTTAATGATCCTATAGTTACTTTTTTGGCCACCATTTGAAAATCATGAAGTAATTCTTACGCCATGTGACGTCAAAGGATCATGCTGTAGACCTCAAAGGAATCATTACTGGACGTTCTATGTACCCTCAAAGTTTCGTTGTCATAGCTTGAATATTCTTAAGGTTATGGAGGTTCAGGAACACAATCAGGAACTCCAAACATCCCAAGCTAAATACGGTAAACCAAAAAACCGACAGACCAAACAACCGATTGACCAACCAAATAAACAAACAAACAAACAATCAATCAATCAATCAATCAATCAATCAATCAGTCAATCAATTAATCAAATAAACAAAAATACAAAAACAACCAAACTTTATTAACCTGACTTACTTACGTTTCAGCGCTTTTCGAGAATTCGGGTTATCAGTATAGTTAAATTCAGCTTACCTAAGATACCCATTGACGTACATATCGTTCGACCCGTACGCCCAGTCGTGTTCAAAGCTTAACGCTCGGCGGCTCCCAGCCTTGGCCAAGGAAAATACTGTTAATGGAGAGATACCAGTGTTCGGTAGAATCATCCACCAACACGCAGTAGTTTCCAAAAGCTCAGAGATGTTCATTGGGCCAACGTATGTTGTGATATCACCGGCCTCAAAATGGAGCTCATAACCCCAGTCTTGCTCTAAAGGGAAACCTAATTAGAAATAATAACATTTTATTTATTTACCAACAAAAATATCTCATGGACTCATGGATGTATATTGGCAGAGACTTCTAAGCCGGGGGGGGGGGGGGGGGTACTCAACAAAGTTTTATACGGGGAGGCTTCGCCCGAGGTCCAACCCCTTACCCTTTCATATACCATTTTTGACAGAAAAGGTACCCCTTTCGTATACCTTCTATTGAAAAATGGTACCCCTTTCACATACCTACTTAAGAACACTGCATCCCTTTTCTAAACCCTTGGAATGCAGTTAATGAACGATATTAGGTGATAACAGTATTACCGGAAGAGATGTTATCCTAAACACAATATTATGAATATCTACTCGATCTATTTAAATTAAAGGCCTTTTAATACCTAAATGACAGATTTCCCGACCCTTTCATATACTTCAGCTCGTCAAATCCCTACCCTTTCATATACCTGAAGCCTGAAAAAGGTACCACATTCGGGCGAAACCTCCCCGTATAGCCCATTATAGGAAGTACCCCCCCCCCCCCCCCTTCGTCTAAGACTTCCTACTCAATTATATTATATTAGCGTAAGTACATTTCACACGAAATGTAAGGCTCCGGGCGAAGTGATGCAACGTTTCCAACTAGCAACGTCCAACGCTGTTGAAATTAACATGTTACACATGTTTGCATTGGCCACCCTATTGAATGCCTTTAACCTTTAATGTTCAATATTAACATCCACATTCTCCTCACTATTCTCCTTATATTTCTTATGTTACTAGTTGGGAGAATTTGATCATTGCTGATCATATTCTTTATTCTCATGACCTATATGTTTGATAAAGTAGTAATACTGTAGGGAGAAATAAGATGCTTGTCACTATAGGGTCTTAAAGGGTTAAAAGTGGAACAAATTTTGATTGCCAAGAAACTTTCCATCCAACACCATTTATACTTTCTGTTGCTCTCAGATGCTAAAATCGTTTACCTGGCAAATGCAACAACAATGAGTACTGAACTGGTAGTGACTGACAGGTGAAGTTCAGTCGAAGACCAGCAAAGATTCTCCGAACATTACCGAAGTTTACCCAAAGATAAACGAACACTACCGACAGTCATCCGAAGATCGCTAAAGTATACTCGGAAAATACTAAACGCTGCCGAAGATTCTCCAAAGTCTGTTGAAGTACATCAGAAGACTGAGCACGAACCAACATGGCACAGAAAACAACAATTTATGTATCAGTCAAATCGAAGCTTCAATATCCCCCGCCCGGGCAACCCCCCCCCCCCCCCGGGCATTTGAACTTTGAAGATTGGCTTGTTCAAATTCCCTCCCCTCGGGGCAAAAAAGCCGTTCAAATGGCCCACCAATTAGTACTGAAATACGTCTCCCCAAAGACAAATTTCGTCTTCAATCAAACACCGTTCACACTTTCCAGAGAGAGAGAGAGAGAAGACCCTTTTGAAAGAGTTATTCACTAAGGCGAAATTCGATCTTGAAAATCCGTCAAACCTCGCAGAAACCGAAAAAACTCACGGGAGTATTACTGCGCACCCTTTCAAGGTAACGTTCAAATTCCCCCCTTCCCGCGCACAATGCACAGTCAAATGCCCGGGGTATGCCCGGGGAGGGGATATTGAAGCTTCAATTTGACTGGTAATACACAATTTAACATCATTCTACAGGATAGCCAAACCCCTTTAACAACTTTAATTCAACAACGATGATGAATCGCGACTGACTTCGCTTGTCTGGGACCTAAACTCAGATGCCATAAGACAGAGAACGTTCGTTAAACTCTGTAAATATCGAGGATCCGAATTCGAAAATCTTTTTGTTTCACCAAAAGAACTTATCTAGTGACCTTTTTACGAAAATGACATTAAAAGGTTCGATTACGCTTTACTTTTCTTATAAATAAGACAAGCTGGAGGAAGCGTTTGTGACCGATGGAATTTAGGGCATTTTCAACGTACTCGTGTAGTCGCACCATTATGCACTGATCAATTCGAAACTTCAACATCCCCCCCGGGCATACCCCGGGCATTTGACTGTGCATCGTGCCCGGGGAGGGGGGAATTTGAACGTTGCGTTGGAAGAGTGGGGAATTTGAACCGGATTTATCTCTTGTTCTGACGTAATACGCCCGTGAGTTTTTTTTCGGTTTTTGCAGGGTTTGACGGATTTACAACATAGAATTTCGCCTTTGTTAGTGAATAACTCTTTCAAAAGGGTGTTTTAAAAAAGTTTGAAAGCGTCATTACGGCATATCTCTCCCTGAAAAGCGTGTTGTCTTTGAGGAGAGGTAGTTCAGTACTAACTGGTGGGGCATTTGAACGGCTTTTTTGTCCCGAGGAGGGGGGGAATTTGAACAAGCCAATCTTCAAAAGTTCAAATGCCTGGGGGGGGATGTTGAACTTTCGAATTGATCGGCGCATTACTTGGCTAAAGAAGCCTTTCACATAGCTTGTTAAACAATATTTAGAGTTTCTTTAGAGATAAAATTTCGTTGGAATTGTTACAAATATTCACTTATCTCGACCACTTCAACGAGATGGAAAATATTGTCAAACTTCGACTTGATAAAATGCGGTCTGGTTTAAAAATTTCAGGTATAAAACCAAGTCCACTGTACTAGCTTGCATGTCCATTGGTAACTGTGGCGTAAAACTAATCTGGAAGAAAAAGTGGTCTGGGTCATTACAAACCAGCCTAAAGGCGATTTCACTCGGGATGATTCGCAACGACTCATCGTTTTTTAATGTACACAGCTATATTTCAATTAAAGTTGTCGGATTTTAAAGCCTGGAGCTTACGCGACAAGACGGAGAGGTAGTATGGGTTAACGACTGCCAATCTTCTTTTTTGTGATTTGGCTGTAATTTCACCGCTGTCACTGCCATAGGATGGGTTAAAGCACCATAAACACTTTTTGATGTGATTTATTTCCAGTAGGGGCGAGTTATAGCCTAAGTTCGGTAAATTTATTAATCAATTACCCATATTACCTAGCGGCCTTATCACGTAGGCTTTCCGTAAGTCCTCTGTGCAACCATGTTACACGGATTAACTTTTAGGGCAACCTTGTTGTGCTAAAAATCGTCGTTGCGAATCGTCCGCGTGTAACATACTTGTTAAAGCCGTGGCTAAACGTTCTAACACTGTTACTCCAAAATTCATGCAGCAAAAATGTTTGGTCAAACGTCATGTAACATGGGGTGCTAAACGTTCTAATAACGTTCAATTATGGCAAATGTTGTACAACAATGATGGAAAGCTTAGCCGCGGCTAACAACTGAAATGAAACAAGGCGGCGCTCCTGAGCGCAAAAATGCCCATTTTTCTCCTAACGAAACTGGGTTAAAAAATGAGCATTATTGTTCTCATTTTGTAAGCAGCTGCACGATCTGACTGTGGACTAATTATAACCACTGTGGGTTTTGTAATCAATTATTCATATCTGAAAGTCGTTACCTGAAATCGCTCCTTTCAACCACAAAGCAAGGACAGCCACAAGAATAACAACCTAAAAACACAAAGATTAAGATAGAATTGAGATAAAACAACCGGAAATAACACACAAGTTATTAAATAAACGCTCCAATTTATTAAGCGCGACACCTCATGCGTCCTCGATGCCTATAAGCACAAACGCCTTACGCTGTTCTCTATTCTCCTTACGCTTTTCCGTCCTTGGTGTGAATAGCGTAAAATGAGAATGACCAAGTTATACTTTTTGTGCTCGTTTATGTTAGGTCGTAGAACTTTTCTTTTCAGATAAGGCCAATTGTAACAAAAACAAACACACAGACACACACACACAAGATAAATTACTGTAGTTCTAACAATACAAAAAAATCAAAAGTGTTGTAGTTCTGACTACACTGGCTCGAAAAGTTCTGTAGTTCTCGCTGCACGAGTTAAAAGAGGTGCTGTAGTTCTCGCAACACTGGTTAAAAAGGGGTCAGCTGCTCGATACATACATTTTTTTATGTGAAGCATTTACTCGCAATGCCATTTTATAACTGAGAAAAGCAAAAAACCTTAATTGAAACATGCCAAGAAAACCCTTATTCACCAGTAATTTTACCAGCAGGGGAATTGTACGAAAATTTGTGATTTACCATTTTCCCGTTTTCCGACTTCGGAAAACGTTCCCCAGTGTAATTTCAGCGTTTTCCTTCTGTGAACGCCTAAAACACGTGACGTTCATCGAATGTTTTCCCGCGCTCGAAAAAACCCAGTGAAAACGTTGTTTTTGGCAACGTTTTCTTTCGTTTTCGCGACCGGGAGAACGCCGCGTTTTTCGTAGGTTTTCTAACTGTATCTGTTGACGGTTAACAAAAGAAAAACATAACGAAAAACTCCGGTGACCACGGAAAACCTAGCTCCCACAATTACGAACAAGATGGAGCAGTGTTAGGCTTGTTTTGATTTTACTCCAAGATGTTCTTGTGTTGACAAATGAAAAATGGGATTGGTTGGGTGAACGAACCAGACAATGAAATAATTCGAGTCATGTAACCGAAGAAAGTTTACGCGTAACAAGAATTACGGTCGCTGTTACAAAAGAGCATTGCGAGACAATTTGCAGAATTACACGCTGAAACGTATCTTGCAACGCTGCGAAAAGTAGAAAACTAGTCCACTTGTCCTGTAACTCCAAACGCAATTTTTCAAGGAGTATGTCTCTGTTCAGAAAGAAAACTCAAACGTTTGTAACCGGTACGTAGATTAATTCTTTTTCTTTACGGAGGGACAAATAATGCCGTTTAGAGTTTGAAATCAGGTCACCTATAGCATTTACGTGAACCAACAGAAGCTAGGAAAATTCGGAGAATTAACGTCCTAATCCTAAACTGAATTTTCGCGACTGAACTTTTCAACTAAAGTACCCGAACAGATCATTCTGTTACAATCACAAAAATAGCCCTTAAGAGGGTCCTGAAGCGGACTGAGAAAACAAAAAGAAACGTTTTAACTATTTTCCGTCACTTTTCTCGCTGGCTGCGCCCCTGAGCTTTCAGTTAAATGGTCACAAAACTACCATTTCATTCGCTCGATGATTTGCTCAGAACTGAGTACCCTCTGTCGGTCAACACAAAACAATCGACGATACTTCAAAACTGATATGGAACTAAAGTTGCACATATGGGCTGTTCACATGGAGGGAGGAAGATCCTAGCACTAGAAAGATCCTAGAAGCCATCTGTTGTCTGTAATCAGTTTACATGCAAAAGGTTGTATTTGGCCCAGGCAGAGTAAGGATTTTTCCAGCGCTAGGATCTTCCTAGTTGATAGACAGGAAGTTAAGATCCTAGCTAGCTAGCCTGGGAATCTGCTTGTGTGTATTGGATTTAGTACCCCTTTGAATACTACTCAAAAAGAGATCCTACCCTTCTAAGCATTGTTAATTTTGGGAAGGTAGCGTTTAAGCATCAAAACTGGCTCGCAACCCCTTGCAGATAGCACGAAATCATTAGACTTTCTGTTGGCAACTTGGTATAGCAGGTAGGATTATAATCAAACAAAGTGATTTAGCGACTGGTCGTAATCCTAATTTCCGGTTAATTCTCGTAATGTTACAATTTAACATGTTACCGGTTTATTCCCATCGAGATTTCCCTCTTTGTAGACCCATGGTCGAGACAAACTGAATTCGTGTTTTGTTCATTTAGTACTTGATTTGTTAATTTGGTCAGACAATATCCCAAAGCTAACTATTTTCTTTATCCTTCTTGCCTGCTGTTTGGCAAATGGCCCCCCAAATTATTTGATTTTATTCCCTGAAATTAGGATTAAAGGATCTTGTTTAATTATATGGTGATAATCTTAGCAGTGAAATGCCTGCACGGCTTAATATCTTAAACAAATTACCTTATACACTTATCGCCAGCTTTTTTTTCTTTTGTAAAGCAAGCAACAGGAATTCAGTGAAATGAATATAAAAATCGTTCTGGCAAACCTAAGAATCATTAAAGGCCCCGTTAAAAATTAAACTGGACGCTATTTATAACAATTATTATTACAATTGAGGGCTGACAGCTAAATTTTCCCCAAACAATAGACGGGGAGTTTGAAATACAATCGAATGTCTTTTTAAAAACGCCGGGAAAGATAAATGCAGGTATTGTGGAGGGGTCCGTTTTACAGACGTTTGTAAAACATGAATTTTGGTCCCTTTTGGATCAAGCAAACTGACGTCCTTGTTAATAAATAGAAAGGCGTCCGTATTTAATACGGACACTCCCGTTAAAATAGAGGTGTCCGTAAGGAGTGGTTCGACTGACAATGTAATCACAAGAACAGTTCTCATTTGACACTGTAAAAGGGTTTGCCTTTCTTTCCACTGTAATATTTACTCAACCCCCCAACACAGACTGCAGATGAGAACCGAAGTAAATTCTGTTTCATAAGTCCACTTCCTCCAACCTCCCGGCAAGTCTGAACGAGGGGGACATTGAGGTTTGCGGTAATGCGGATTTGGGCAATTTTTCGTGCGGTATTATGGTTTTTTTGAGACCTTCGGTTTCCCGGTATTCCTGTTTCTGCTCATTTCTGAAACAGCTTATGATTTAAGGCTTTCTGTGCGACTGAAAGCATTACATGATGGTTAATGATTGTTATAGTTTTATTGTACAATTACATAGTTTTAACAACTATAAATCAAAAGTTGCGTCACTGTTGCGACCTTTGGTGACTGTCGCCATGAAGACCAAACCGAACCAAACTAGAGCGCTTAGCTTGACTACAACGACCGAAAAATAAGTGCAACCTAGATTTTTTTTTTCATCTATTAGATCCTTTTTCTATCTATTATGAGCACTGAAATACGTTACTAAGTGTTCTTTCATG
This sequence comes from Siderastrea siderea, assembly GCA_964030785.1. Classification (NCBI taxonomy): domain Eukaryota; kingdom Metazoa; phylum Cnidaria; class Anthozoa; order Scleractinia; family Rhizangiidae; genus Siderastrea; species Siderastrea siderea. The sequence goes on from OZ034979.1 coordinate 31,799,439, forward strand.
TAAACTGGAAAAGATTTGACTTAAAACACTGTAATTGTGAAAGGTTACTTGGAAGTTGAAGTAGTTATGAACAACATGGCGAGATGCAGCTTATGGCTGAAAAAAAGAAATAATAACTTGACATTTCCGAATGCGGTTTCGGTATTCCATCGATTTGCGCTGCGGTATTGCGGTTTTTGCCATTTTTTCTGCTCGGTATTGCGCCTTTGGGTACCCCCCCCCCCCCCCCGCAATACCCCCCTCGGGAACAAAAGCGAATGCTGAATTTTTCATGCACCATTTCCTTATACTAGGGAGTTTGGTCATTTTAATGGAGGGGGGCAGGGAGGGGGGCGCCCAGGAGAAAAGGGAGCGGGAAATGCACGGGAAAAGGGAAGACGGGAAGCAGGAAAACTAAGAAAAATCACTGCAAAATTTTTTTATCGAAAAAGTGCAGAGAAGCTGGAGACAGCGAAAAAGGGCGGGAATTGGGACTTAAGGATACGGGAAGCCGGAGGTTTACAGTCCGCTGACCCCCTCCCTTCCCCCTATGTTAGCGAGTCTGGTTTATGTGTTTCATCCTCCTCCAAAAGACAAATAACATCCCCTATCGTTTGTCACGTGTCACACAACTGCCAACAATGCTTTTATGCAAATGAAACTACACACGCTCGTTTGTAAAGGACTAAGTAGTCCAAAACGGTTGAAAAAAGAGGAAATATATATTCGAGACATTATATGGAGGCTCACATGAGATACTAACCGGCGAGAATATTCGTGATGGCAGCGAAGGGAAATGCGTTCGCAAGAACAATCCCGCTAGCTACACAAGGATGAAACCTCGCTCCTGGGCGCATATACTGACGGTCGATCCTCGACTGAATTGCTTGGAAATGAGGAAAAACAGAAACAGCGCGATCAGGGTATCAACACCTGATAACAGAACAACAGAAATTTAGAAGCGAGAAAGACGAGCAACAAAAGCTTCAGCTTACCTGAAATGACTGAATCCGAAAGCTACTTCTGATGTTAACTAGGACTGAGGCAGGTACGGGTTTTAAGTACTGCTTCTAGGAGCTCAAAACCTCGCGGATGTTATCTTTTGAAATAATTTGGAGATATCGAAAGCTACTTCTTTGTCGTTCGAATTGACCGCCATTTTTGACGTGAATCTTCAAGTTTCGGATCAGCGGTTTGCAGTGAGGGTTATTGTTGCGTGACAAAAATTTGAGGATGAAAAGAAAGAACAGGTTTCAGGAATGACGCTCCGAGGAACCCGCCTTTTTGTTTGCGGGGAAAATGAGGAAAAGTGAGTTTATACCCACGCTTAGGACGTTATCCAGTGCAATGAACTAAATCAGCGAGTTCCATTTTAGTATCTCCCACCCAAGTCTGGAAGGATCGAGGAAGGAGCGAGTGATTGCACTACGCAATATTAGGCCATATTTCCGAATTGTCTTGTGCCTCTTTTTCAAAGCGAGGCCTCGTACAAAACCTCTCATATGAAAATGAGTTTTATTTGTATGTGAATGAAAACTCATTTTCATATGAAAGGCTATGCACCAAGACTCGCTTTGAAAAAGAGGTACAAGGCAACTCGGAAATGGCCTATTTATAACTTAGAAATGGCTTGAAGTTTCACCGACGACAGTTTCGTGTAGTAAAATCGAAGCGTCGGCAGACAAAATCGCTTCTGCAATCTTGTTATCCCACGTGATAAATATGAAGTATTATGACTTAGTTATGTGACCTCTTACACATCAACTGCAATTGCAGTCTCCTACGCAGCCGTTATTAGTTCATCACGCAACACTCCTCCCCCACTAGGAGAGTTGCGTGACAGCCACTAACAACGGCCGCGTTGGAGACTAATGCACATTGCCTTGAATATCGTAGACTCTCGCAGGCTCTCAGACAGTGGGAAAACAAACGCATAAATAGAGGGCATGAAGACTGACCCTGACGCGTTTTGTTTTCGCGTTCACTTTCTCTATTTTGACATTTCCTACCGACTATTTTGGATAACATATCGAAAGTTCTCGGTCTGTCAATAGCGCTTGGGTGGTAGCCTGCGTAGCAAGCGCTTCCTTAGGGCTTTCCTCAGCCAAAAAGAGAAAATGCCTCGCACGGGCGGAAAAACCCACGGAAACGATTGCTACGCAGGCTACTGGGGTGGCTGTAAACGAAGAAGAGTGGGGAGAACTGCGTACCTGGGTGCCGCCCACCCATTCAGAGAAAGCTTTCAAAGTTCACTCCAACAAGCAGGAGGAGATGAGGGACGCGAAAGATTGAAGTTGTTACGACGAACTGTACAGGGTGATCATAAATACTTTGACTCGTTGACTTGCGGTACAGTCGAGCGAAAAGCGAAAACAGGCGAGCGATTGGAAAATGCGATTTATTACTACACTCGTCTGTTTCGTTTCAAGTTTCTGGGAGAGAAAACAGCACTTACAGAGGGCTCAAGACTAAAGGTTTCAATTTTTATTGCTGCCTTCGGCGCTAGTGTAAACCTGCACTTACACATAACTAAATTCTACTGCCATTGGTCTGTTCTAGTAGCATTGAGATGTTTTCTTTGCGTAAAGGAATGACTACAGAGTGATTTTACATAAACAGTGAAATAGCTTATGGTGTAATTCACCTTATTATTCCCCAAATCTTTTGTTTTCCTCGGTCTATTTGTGCTCATGTACACAATTACGTAAAATCACTATGTATTCTAGTTCCATTCAACTAAGAGCCTCAGTCCAGAATCGCACTAACCAATCAGAGCGAAGATGATGACTTTTCGACCAATCACGTGTCTCCCCCTACGGGTTGTATATATATTTTTCTGTCCATGACACTGGTTTCAGGCTTTCTCGTGCTTGGCATCGATTCAGTCTTTTCCCTTTGATTTCTAATTGGTTAATAGGCCATTTTACAGTTGTGTCCTTAGTGACCTGGCCTTTGAGTGGAAGTGAGGCTGGAGTTGACCTTGTTTTGAGAAAGCTGCTTTTCACATGTAAATCATGTTCTTCTTATGCTAACTAGTTTGTATTTTCTTTATCAAAACAAGGTCAACTCCAGCCTCGCTTCCATTCAAAGGCCAGGTCACTAAACACAACTGTAAAATGGACTATTACGTCTTTGAGCTGCCAAATGGATTGATTTTGGTTTCGTTGTGGAGGCTTTAAATAACAATGTTCACTGTAGAAATTTGTAGTAGACTCTTTCACAGCGTAAAACTGAGAGGGTGAAGGAATTCAATAACGGTTGTTGTCAATTACACAAAACTAGAAAACATTTCGGCTCCAGAAGAAAAGCCAAGATGCTCCAATTCTGTCATGATTATAAGAGGTAGTTTTAATAACTCCTGCCAAACAGCGTGTAAAACTTGGCAGGCTGGCCGCATTCCGGGTGCACGCATTTTGTGTCAGCGGCGATCTCCATGGGCTGGTCAAACGGGATACACAAACTCTTGGCGCCCATTGATGGGGCTCCAGGCTCCAAGTCTTGATCCCTAAAACGTAAGCAACAGTAAAGGTAAAATAATGCATAAACCACAGGATACCCAAGCGGCCCAAGCTTATCCAGGTTTTTTGTATCCAAAAGCAACTGAGATTCAGTGGTAGTCTCTTCGCCCTGGATGGCACGCTGTATACTTTATCGCAGGGTACCCCCAGTAATATGTCACGAGACAACGTGGCGTAAAGTTTGTTGTCTAAAGCGGCCTTCACACGTCAAAGTAATGCTGGCCAACTCGTATGAGCAAATTCAAATTGGTGTGTGTGAACGACACAACATGTTGGCAAACTGATGGCGAAAAGTTGGCGAGAATAGGGTCAAGTCTCTATTTTTCACCAACAGTTTGCCAACATGTTGTTGTGTCGTTCACACACACCAATTTCAGTTTGCCAACACGAGTTGGCCAACATTAGTTTGACGTGTTAAGGCCGCTTTAAGAAGAATATGATGGCAAGAACCCAGGACTCGAACCACCGACTTTAGGATTTGAAGTGCAATGTGCAAACCACTACACCACCGCGTCCACAAACAGCAGTAATACTTAGCCCAAAGAAGTAAAACTTTTCTTTCCCTAAATCTTCTTGGATTCTGTGAGGCCCATTTGTACGCTGGGTGTTCCACTTCATTTTGATAGAGGTGTGTGAGTTTTGAATATTGTTTACACAACTGAAATTTGAAGGAGTCGAATTCTATTGACTGATTTGCGGTGGAGACAAAGGAATTCGTTCCCCTTAGCGCGGATGAGCTCAAATCTCTTTGAATTTCAACACAAATTGAATATGGAAAATCAAAAATATTAAAATTACAGTTATTCAGTTGAATACCTTGCACTATCTTTCTTGATCTTGCCCTCGCAATCTCCGTCACCGCAAAACGGCGCCTGGATGATCTGAAATGAAACAGGAATTTTGCTGAAATATAAACGAATGAAAGTCAAAGAAAACGATTTTCGTCTTTACCTCGCTCGATTCCGATTTTAAAAAAATCTTTGGCACAAACCTTGTTCTTGTCCAGCAAGGCATTGAACTCGGACCACGTTTGTGCCACAGCCAGGTTGCCGTGGAGTTCCTTCTTGGCTCTACAGAAAAAGAAAAAAAAAACGGACAAAATTAAACTGACGACAGATTACCTTCCTACAGGCAACAGTTTGACCGATATCTTTTGTGCGCTGATCGACCACATAGAGAAGCAATGTACCCCCAAAACTGCAGTCTTACTTGTTGTACATATCATAATGAATACGCTCCAGAGTTTCTTTGATGTTTTCTTCCATGCCAGCTTGCTTCATGGAATTCTAAAAGTAAGGAGAAAGAAATCTAGTCTAAGTCTAGCATCCGACAGCAGTGATTTTCAGAGAATGGCCAGTGGAAATCAAATACATACAAGAACAAAATTTAATTAGAATTTACAGTGTCGCTATATTAAGCCACTGTCTCAGGGTAAATAAATCTTTGCAAAAAAGGAAGGGATAACACTATACTAATCACCAAGGGCGTAAGACTCTTAGATTTCTTTAAATTAGTTAACCATATCACTTTTTCTAGAATTCTCTTCTTTGCTCGTCATGAGCTCTGAGGCCTTATTAAAAAAAGCGGGTTCAAAATTTCTATTTAACACTGCTCAACATTGAATTCAACACTCTTTTGGTCGCCCTATTGAATGGTATTGAATGGTGTTGATTCAGATTTTCTTTAACAATGTTGAATTAGTTTGGCCTGAATTGGCCACTTTGTTCCACGCCGTACGAAAAACCTGTATTCAACAATGTTAAATAATGATACAAAGGTCCATTCTTCATCCTTGAAATGTATGGGAAGAAACACTTAAGAAAAAGTGCCGAAGTGCCACCTATAAAAGCGGTGAACTGCTGTCGTATTCACCTTTTCGCCTGTGTCCCTTCTTACAGTGACAACCTGCTCTGCCTTGACGTCACGGGGACCAACTTCAATACGGAGAGGAACACCCTGTACAACGGAAAAACAAAACAAGGTTGGTGTGGTTACGGTTTTTCTTCAACGATCAATATCAAAATCTTTCATCATAAAACTGCAGTATGTGCCTGGAAGGCCCTCAAGCCTTTCCAGTGCAACATTCGCAAAATTAGGCCAACCTGCCAAGCTTGTCCAATAGCCCAGTTTGAGTTCGCTAATACAGCTAGATAAGAAGACAAGAGACGCACTTAGGACGTTCCACTGCTCCCCCCCCCCCCCCCCAAGGATGGCAGGAATCTGCACCCTTAAATTTCATCTGCAAATTTTTGTCGGCACCTTTAAACGAAAAAAAATCCGAAGGGTAAATTTTTTGGCGGCACCTTTGAAAAAAAAAGTGAGGCCTCCAAATTTTGGTGGACCACCGGACCACCCTGAGTAAAAGCTGGCCATCCTCAGAGGGGTGGGGTTGCGGATAAAAATGTAACGTCCCCTTGCACAGCTATGGTCTCAATCTGAAGCAACCTATTCACAAATACAACTGAGAAGATGAACTGTTCACCACTCTGTGTATTGTTTATTTGACAATTCAGCTCCATCCTGCTTGTACCTGAGCATATTTGACTTCAGATTGGTGACCTAACACTGTACAAATGCGTCTTAAGTATTTTTATTCAGAAGCCTTGGTGAATTCAAAACTGCTTGCTGGTGAAACAACTGGGCTTCCAGTAGCTTTAGCTCAACACAGCTTTGATCAGACACAAGTTCACCACTACCTATTAGCAAAAAAGTGCGATAACAAACCTTTAATTCCCAGTGGTTGAATTTCCACCCAGGGGAGTAGTTATCTCTGTAGTCCCCTTTCGCTCTGATACCAGATCCGCTTAGTCTCTCCTCCAATTCTTTACACTTGTCCAACAGCTTGGTCTTCTCTTCCTCTTGTAACGACGCTGTTAAGCCACAAGGTATGATCACAGCCTGTAAGGTACAATTAGATATTAAAAGGGGCGATGTCAATGTGATTTTGCTGGTTGTCCTGCCGTCTTCATCCTTATCGCCCACAGTGAGGCATAAGGCACAACTTACTTCCACCATCCATCTCGGTTTTTTGCCATCTTGTTGGCTTCGTTCTAAGTGAGACCATCTCTCTCTGCTCAGCTTCTACTGTTCTTCACGATGTTATTTTAAGCCTCCCCGGCTTTCTTTTCCCAGGCGGTGTCTAACGTAGGGCTTTGTGCGCTAGACGTTCCTTACTGTGCTAAAATCATAATTCAGTTCTTTCGCAAACTCATAAAATGCTTCACAGTAGCGAACACTAAGAGGAAGATACTAAGTGAATTTTTGCAAGGAGAGCAAAACAACTCCCTGTTAACGGTTTTTGACTTTCAGGCTTTTTTAATTGTTACTACAGTAATGATAATGACTCTTTAACACCTTCTGCTTGGGGCCGACAATCTTTGTTCTCAGTCTAATTCAGTCAACAGCTAGAAAGGATTTGCACATTACCTGAATAGAAGCGACCCGTGGTGGCAGAACCAACCCTTGATTATCTCCATGTACCATAGTCATGACTCCAACTGTTCGAGTTGTAAGACCCCAGGAATTCTGATAAACATATCTTTTCTCCTATAAATGGAACACACAAGAAGTTACAGAGAAGAAAATTTGGAGTGACTCATCTAAAGCACTGACCGAACAGGGTCGCAAGTCATCCCAAGCTGAAAACATGCGATAATTTCCGGCTCCGATTGGCAAGACTTGCGTGACTGCACTTGCGATGCGTGACTGTACATGACTTGCGTGTTGACTGTACTTGCGGGGCATTCCCTTTGATCGAGCTCATATTTGTACGCAAGTCAACGCAAGTGTTTGACCATGTCGTCATCCAACGCAACTTGGTCTCAGTATTGTTTGTCTTATTTTGTTAATAACGTTATTTCCACATAGCCCACTTCACTAAATACAGGCAAGAAATAATACTATTAAATCACACACAAGGCTACACTAAAAAAAGACCATTAGAGGGACATACCTTTTACTTAGTTGCAAGACTGATATTCTTCCTATCGCTTACTAAGTACATGTATTTCAATGTGCAAGGCTGCACTATTTTTATTTTTCATTTTTTTGCAAATTGTTTTGAGCCTGCGTTTACTTGTGAGTCCCTGTGGCCACCCATCGCAAGACAGTGTATGCAAATAACCATTTCCAAATTTGCGACTTCGTTTAGACCAAGACTTTTCGATCTTCCATAGAAAGTCCACCGCGCCAACCAATATACCACCACGTCTACAGAATGTTAATTAGACGAGTCAACATCAAATGACACTAAACTAACCTGTTTTGTTGGGTCAGGATCTTCAAAGACAATGTCGAACATCTTGGAGAAATTCTGTCCTAAATGGTGTGATGTCGCACCCTGCAATAAAACATTATTAGGCAAATGCATCAGAGTTGGAAGAAATGATTGGAAAATTCAGTTGCCCCAATAGTGACCAGCGACTAATTTCTCCTTACAATACTACTACTTAATCAGACATACCGGGCGTGAGAATAAAGAAAAAAGATCATAAAAGACATATCCTCTTGATACTGAAGTATATTCTCCCAACTAGTATCACAGGAAATACATGGAGACCATTGAGAAGAATATGTGCTTTGATCAAACCTGAATTCCACGTCCACTGGCTGAAATGTATATTTCAACTGTAGTGGTAAAGTCACCGCCAGCAAACTTCTCTTTCTCAGTTTTTCTCCCTTTGATCACTGGGATGGCAAGGAGATCTGTGTAAACTTGCCGATAAAGATCTAAAATGGTGTAAACCTGAAAAAAAGAGTATGAAATGCTAAATTAAATATTTTCAGAGACACTTGCACATTAAATCAGTGAAGAAAAATAAGGTCATGCAGTTCATTTTACTTAACATTTTCTTCAAAAATTGCTGTAGACGACTTACTTCCTCAACCGCTTCATCATACGTAGCAAAAGCAGAATGTCCTTCTTGCCAGAGAAACTCTCGTGTTCTTAGGAAAGGTTGAGGATGTTTAAACTCCCATCTCTACAACAAAAATAAACATTGTATTCAACATTATTGAAACGTTCAGGGAAATTAAGCATTACTGAATAACAACAAAGACCATGACGATAATTTCAAAAATCATGTTTTATAATAAATTCACATGTATACACTTCAATAAACCACAAATGTGTATTTAGAACAGTCACAATAGATCACTGTAATTCACAGGGAAACAGAATCCTTTACACACCACAACATTATTCCATTGATTCAGTTTGAGTGGGAGATCTCTGTGTGACTTGATCCACTTTGCATATGCTGGATACATAACTGAAAACACAAGGGAAACAGGTTTTTCTCATAGACAAAGGTAAGGTAAAGTCGCAGACAAGCCACAGGGAGCCCACAAAGATGGAGCTGAAACAGGTTTCTATAGCATGATGCAACTTAGGGTATTGCTACTCCCCCCCCCCCCCCCCTGGATGGGATGCTAGTTCATCACAGGGTTACTCCCAGCAGTACCAGGGTACCCATTTAAACACCTGGGTGGAGAGGGAAAAGTGGAGTTACGTTTCTTGTTTAAAGAAACAACATGACAGCAGAGATCAGGCCTTGGACCACGGACCTTCAAATTGCTTTTTGTCGAACATCAGAAAATAGTTTTCTTTGTTTATAAATTTTGAAAGACAAAAACAAAATTATCAAGTTTGCTGCCTAGCAGTGAACCAGCAAAATGAATACAACAAAATGGTGACAAACAACAAGACAGCTGGGCAACGTTTCTCAAAACTCCTGAAAGCTTACCAAGTATTTGTTCAAATGTCTCTTTTTATCAACCGGTGGGAACTGTTACTGCAAACTTGCCTGTGTCGCATCAAATCATTAAGATGTTATAATTTACCCTTCAAAATCAATAAAAATAGTCGTTTTTGAACAGGGTTCCCACCCATCAGGACAAAAACAATGACAGATATGCATACACATAGGACCTCTTGAATTTTAGTTTCTCCCTTCTGAAATTTACTTTCTGGGGCATGGAGAAGACTGTGTGATTACCCACAACCTTCTCAGATACATTACTAATAACAAAATGTACAACATCTGATTCCAAACTTACCAGTCTCGCTTGTCGGTCTGATTGCAATGGGTTCTGCTAATTCAGACTGGCCTGATTTGGTTACCCAGGCGACCTAAAAAGTGATAGTTGCAGAACTCAATAAGAATGCAATAATGCTGGCAATACTTGCAGCAATGCATAAACATAGGAAGGCCAAGCAATACAATCAGTATACAACAGCTCATTACCTCTGGGGCAAAATCCGCAATATGGGTCTTTTCTTTTTCAAGAGCTGACTGGGACACAAACATTGGAAAATAAACATTCTCTACTCCAAGTTTCTTGATTTCTCCATCAAAGAAATCTGTCAAAATAAAGCAAAAAAATAAGTAAGTAGATAAACAAACAAAAATAAATAAGTAAATAAATAAACAAATAAAGTCATCTATTAAAATTAGCATAAGCATGAGACGTGCATAAATCTGCTTACTAGGAGGGTTGGTTCTCATACATGTAGGTTTCTATTGAACATAGTGTACTAGAAACACAATTAATGCTCCATTTAGCCTCTTGTGCTTTTTTAAGGCAATGGCATCTTTGAGTGAGAAGCAGGAATTTTGCAATTTATGATCTCATAATTTACAGGAAATTTATCGAGGGCAACACTTATGTAAATGCTAATTTTTTAAACATTTTTTGCTGACTTTCTGCCAACAAATTAGCAACATTTTTAGGACATCAAGTATATTTAATTTTTAAAAAGATAGAAAAAATGTAGAATGTCACAACAAATGTCTGTTTTTAACATTACCTTTTATACGCTCCCATATAGCATAAGACCATGGTCTCAGAATATAACATCCACTAACATCATAATACTCAATCATTTCAGACTTTGTAATGACCTGCAAATGACAATATAATATTGATTAATATTATATGGGGAGAGAGCAAAGAAATGCTAAGTTTCCAATAATGATCTGCAACTGATATCTCTCTCTTCATCAGAGCAAAGGGTGACACTAGAAATGTCAGCATTTGAATTTCTTTATGGTGGAGAGCTTACCCTATCACCTCAGTTGACAATGATAACAAAATCCACTAAAAATGGAGAAACTATTACTAAAATTCTCAGAGCTTGAAATCCACATGTAAAAGAAATTTCTGGAAAGGAGTAAAAAGATGTGATTTTATATTAGGCTTCATTCAGTCACAATTTTGTACCTGTGAAAACCAGTCACTAAGATTTTCTTCTTTTTTAGCCTCCAGGCCCAGCCTGCAGCCATGAAAAAGAGAAACATCACATGAATACTATAATTACATGTACATGCCATAAACTAAAGCTAAGTTGTGCTGTGTACAAACAACAAGTAAAAATATACGGTGACACTTCAAACCGAAACATCTAATAGGAAATTTATTTTCCTTTTTCAACCTTTTTCAGTAACTTGAAAGAAAATGAAAAGGGTAACAGGATGAGTGCACGCATGGTACTGTACAATAACCAACTGTACAACATTGTGGGGTATCTGTACTCGTTTCGCATGCTTTCTGTACAATAACAGTTGGATAATACAATGTGTTATTTCAACACCCAAGTAAAATACCAGTAAGTGGTGCCATTAGAAGACAGCAAATGGCAGAGTTCTAACACTGATGTGAACTTGCAAAGCCGCCAATGTAATATCTTGATTCGCCCTTGAAAGCTTAAGAAAAAGTGCCCAAACTTATTAATAAGCCACACTTCTCAAAGGTTATTTCACTGCTGTCTGCAGTCCCAGGTTTTTTAAACATGATTCTTGGCTATGATTTGCTCAGCACTATTCACCCCTAATCCGAAACAGCAAAGGAAATTAGTTCTTTTGCTTTGTTAGCACTGTTCAAAGTTTGGGAAGTCAGTACTTCTTGATGTATATACAAGGCTTCATATGCAACTTTCAATTCAACTTCATATGCAACTTTCAATGATTATTTTGTGTCCACAGCAAATCATGGATTCAACCCTCAATGCACCCACAGTCACAAAATAATGATGAAAATCTGCACAGAACTGAGCAGTTCATGGCAGAAAATAACCATCTAATTGATCTATGCCTTATTGTAAATAACAGGCCATGAATCACAACAAGCAAACCACACCCAGGTTTGCACACATTAGCAAAACCTGGGCAATAAAATCCCCCAAAAAGACGCAATGATATGAAACCTACACGAGATAAGGAAGTAAAAACCCCAAAACAAACAACATAAGGATGCTAAGACAGGGTAGGGTGACCAGGTACTTTAACCCTTTAAGCCCGAATATCCACATGCATATTCTCCTCACTGTTCTCCATGTATTTCTTATGTCACTAGTTGGGAGAATTTGATTTAACATCAACACATTTCATGTCAGGTGATCATTTACTTTATTCTCATGACCTGTATATTTGATCAACTAGTGATATTGTGAGGAGAAATTAGACGCCTGTCACTCTTGAGTACTTAGTGCTTCCATACCTGGTGATTTTTTTTCCTGTGCTGTCCACTTCTCCATTCTCCACCTTAGCAACTGGTGCCACTTTCTCCTGCTTTTTTGCAGGTTTAGAGTCTTGCTTGTCATTTTTGTTTCCAGCTTCCTTCTTTTTGTCTTTTTTCCCCTTTCCCCCACCACCAGTAAGATCCTCTCCTGTGAGGTTTTTATATTCTGCTTTCAGTTTCAGGAGTTCAGCCACTGCTGCATCAATCTCTTCCTAAAAAGAATATTTTACAAACAGAAAATGAAGGAAAGTATTCTTTAGATATTATCAAACATTAGAGATCTTAAACTCATCTTGACGTGTTACTATACATGTAACTCTGTGGATATAAAGTGGGCAAATATCCCCTTATGTATATCAGCCAAGATGTCAAAGTGTAACTTCAAGAAGGGGAATGGGGGGACCAAAACCTGTAAGGCTGACCCACATCTAGAAGTTTTAGGGGGTGTGTATAATTAAACCTTTAAGCCCTGATAGTGATTGGCATCAAATTTCTACTGATCATGTCAGTGTATTATAACACATAGAGGTCATGAGAATTTAGCAAATGATCACCAAAGATGAATTGTCTTGATGTTTAAGATTCATCAACCTCATTGGCCACCATAAAGAACCCTTTGGGAATTCTACATTTTTGGGTCAAAACTGTCCTGAAATTACAACTTTTAAAACACCTTTATTCTAACAAAGGGCTTAACGCTCCAAACTTCAGCTTCTGAATTTCTTTTGGTGGTCAATTATTTACCTTAACAACTCAGTCGATAAATCTAAATTTCTATATTTTCAATAATAATCTATTATTAACAATAATAATAATAATAAGATGTTTTTAATACTAATAATAATAATACTTATAAAAATGTATATATTGTCATTTATATACATTTTGTACTTCAGTTTGAAAGTTGATATAAAATTCCAAAAACCTGAAACAGGCAAACATTTCAACACAAAAAATAACAGTAATAAAACAAATAAAAACTGCACCTTAGCAGCTCCACCAGTTTTGAGGTTTCGAACTTTATCTCCTTGTACAGTGATATCTCCTTTCAGTTTCTCAACTTGCTCCGGGGATGCAGTAGGTTTGATGACTTCTGTTCCATTCATGGCTGGTGGTGGTTGGCTGTTGTTTTTATTTCCTTTCTCTTTCTTTTTATTCTCGCTTTTCTTGTGGCCTCCTGATTCCTGTGGATTCACACACACAACAGGGTTAAGCTGGACAATGGCCACTTCGACCCACATGGCCGGCACTTGACTCCGGCAAGTAGGAGCATTACTACTCTGCCCTGGATGGGATGCTAGTCCACCACAGGATACCCAGCATAAGGCAACACTGGGAGTATTAATACTCCCCCCCCCCCCCGCCCCCCGATGGGACGTTAGTCCATCACAGGGTTACATGTACCTCACAAGTTTAGTTAACTCGTGAGGTAAAAAAAGAGAAAGGCAATACTGAGTTCAGCTCCTTGTTTAAGGAAGCAACATGAGGCGATATGTTGACCAGCCTCAAACCAGCAGACTTCTGGAGATCTGAATGGCCGACTGAAATTCCGATGCACTAAACACTACATCTCTCCTCCTCCAAATAAATGTTTGTTTCATAATTTTCCATTTTGTTTCTAAGCCTTTCCCTCATGTACCAGTGAATAAGCAGAAAGCACATGTCTGCATAGCAGTAGCTATGGAAAGCAGTATTGCTTCTATGGTGTCAGTTAATTCACAGAAAGCCATTGACAGCAACTGGTCAATTCACACACATGCAAACTAGCAAACAAAAAGAAAAATCAACATTTTTTAGATCAAGTACAACAGAATTAATTCAAATGCATTTCACCTGGTCTAGTAGCTGTTTATTAATGAGAATCTCTTTCGTTTCTCTTTGTAGGTGTGTTTTTTTAGTTTGAGTTAGTTAATTTCACTGTGGGACGAGTTTGTTGACAAAAGAAAAGGACTTTGTGTGTTTCAATATGAAGTCCACATCAACAAACAATCGCTTGACACCTACAAGTTCATCTTCTTTCCCATTGCTTCAACAGATAAAGGTAAATATCACAGCAACCAGTTCAAAGTAGACCTGTAATATATCGGTTTTAAAGTCTAGAGCTTGAAAAATGAAGCCGCTGTAACTAACAAGTGCAAGGCAACCTATTGACATTAGCGACGCGCACGCGACGAAATGCATTTGTTGCATTAACGTAAACTACATGAAAATTCTGGGTTTACCTCGGTGTAAGAACCTGACAAGATTTTCTTTGTTTGTTAGCTTTTGTTTTGCTGTACGGTATTGTTTAAAATGTTTTTGTTTCCTTTGTTTTACGTCATCCGTGAGTTTCACAGGTTCTTACACCGAGGTAAAGCCAAAATTCTTTTACGTTTACTTGGCAACGGCAAAACACACTTAAGAAGTTTGAATTCGTTTTGACTGGATAAAAAGAAATCATCACAAGAAGTAAACAAAGGGTCTTTTCAGTCGAGAATGCTTTGCGTGTGATCCAAAAATCTTAGCGATTTGTCCGTAGAATCCAAACAATAAAATGGCGATTTTTTTTTCGAAATAAAAGGTCCTTAAAGTTAACGATACTTTGATGGCCTAAAATAACTTCCATGGTATCAATTTCCTTCATGAAATGAAAGAAAAACATTAAAAATACCTTAATTTCCACGAAATTCCGGCCGGCGAATAGCGAAAATTATACACACGTGGACGTGGAATAACGCAACACTAGAGTCCAGACTCCCTACGTCGAAACCGGAAGTATAAAGTAAAAGGAACGCCGTACCCGAACATCTGCCGGAAGTCACGTCCTTCGAATAAACTCGCTCAAAGCAAGCCTCACTTTTCGTGTGAAATACTTGTTGTTTCGACAAGATTTTCACATTATTTATACAGATATATAAAGAAGAATCTTCATACCCTAGAACAGTTCCGTGCTTTCCTTGACAGTTAGAGTTTATACCAGGATTTGACTGAAGACGACTGAAGACAACACTGTGAAGGTTTTTTCTTGTTTTGTTTCATCAGGATATTAAAACACTTCTTTAATAGTGTTTGGATATCCTGATGAAACACTCTTTCTCGCGTTTGATATATTACGTAAGTTTTGATCCAGGGTTTATAATCCGTAAAATATCTTCTTCTTTTTTTGCTGCACTCAGCAGTAAATCACAGAGATTTTAATCTCGTCAAAAAAGAGCCAGAAGTGAACATTTTGATAAATTAGTTAGATAATAAAACGCACAAAATCAAAACGTTTCGATTGGTACGTCTCTTTCGACAACATCCGTATGTTACGACACTCGAGGGGAAACTTCTAAACAGACACAGATTGAAAAGCTTAAAAATTTTGGTGCTCCCCTCGCGTCGCGTCTTCTCGAAATTTCGCGTGCGCGCGTGTGTGTATTTCGCCCGCCCCACAATTGCCATCGCCAAAATTAGAGACTACTCGCAGTCTAGCTTAAAAAGCGCAGAGACCGCAAACGGAGGTGCGAGGGGAGAGGAGGGGGGAGAGGAGGGGGGAGAGGAGGGGGGAGAGGAGGGGGGAGAGGAGGGGGGAGAGGAGGGGGGAGAGGAGGGGGGAGAGGAGGGGGGAGAGGAGGGGGGAGAGGAGGGGGGAGGAAGGGTGGGCGTGGGGCTTGAGCGGCAGACGCGTTTGTAAATGTGCGTGTCGTCTAATATTCGTTTTGCTTCTACTGCAACAAAAATGACTTAAAACTACCGAAATCGCGTAAAGGCCACATTTTAAAAAGGAGAAACGACAGCAAAAAAGACAACCAGAGTTTCAGTTACTTTATTTCCAATATGCCACAACCCTGTATCAAGAGTGCATGTTTGTACGGTCCACCCACAAACATGCGACCTTACTTATTGGTTTCTTTCTTTGTCGATTGATACTCTAGTAGGAGTAACCTGTGACGGCCTACAGACAACAGTAGTTCGCTCATTGTCCAGACGTTTGGAGCATAATTTAATAATTCGAATCACACAACACTATTCATGTTGTAAAATTAATGGTTTGAATCCAGGAGTCATATCATAATTCAGTAAATTGTGATCGTCCGGGCGAGTGTCGTCCTGAGAAGGACTGTTTGAGGTGACATGTTGATGTACAAGGGCAGATCGAGGAATTTTTGACACAAAGGGTATAGATGGCAATTTCCAACTGATCGCTCAGCTTTTGCAAATTTACTGCAATCGATTACTTGAAAATCAACAAGACAGCTACGGGTTTGGAGGGGAGGGAAAGGGGTCGAACAACCTGGTCCTTCTCCGGTAAAGATAGAATATTTGTTCATCTGTCACGCAATACATTTTTAGTGAAGTATCTGAGTCATGCAACACTAATCTTACTGAAAGGCGGCGAGCCGACTCACCTTAGCCTTGGAGCCTGCAGTCGGTGAAGGCTTGGTGTGGCCATCCGGGACAGCAAACAGAATCACCGGGCTTTCACGACCAGTATAACGACTACAAATATAAACAGACTGTTAAAAGAATCTATTTACTCTTATCGAACATTCAAGTCAAATGGTCGCTTTACCTCGGAGGCTCGTAAGGCTGGTCACAGATGAAGTATCCTCGCCGCTGAAGTTGAAGTATATCTCCCTTCTTCAGTGATGCCATGGCAGGATCTCCGGCCATTTCTGTCTCATGCTTTACAAAAATCAAAATAAATTGTTAGAATAGTTGATTTCGGGCAATGGTAAATAGAATTAAAGAAATTTCCTGAAAAGATGGTCAAAATGCCAGTAACACAGGGGTACCCAACGATTCGTTTCGGGAAATATCTGTTCGGAACGCCTAAAATCAGCTGAGACATTCGGATTTAAGGTGTTTCGATACAGCTTTTTGGGACCATGCCTCACTTTTAAAATCGGCTCTTAGACAGTCTTTATCTTGTCGGATCAACGTGAAATTTGCAGTACTTTTTGATTTTGGATTGAACTTTAGCGTGATTTACATTTTGTGAAAATCGATATTTCCATGACAACGATCAACAAAAATCCTCGAAAACACTAAAAATGAAATTTTCCTCGATCCAGATTCCAGTTTGAAAAGTAAATACCAACATCTTAAACTGTGGTGTATGGCAAACAAAATATACAAGAACAAAAAAATTCTGTATGTTTGTTTTGAAATAAATCGCAAAAACATTTTCAACCTTAGTTTTTGCATAGTAATAGTAAATGCACCGAAAAATAATCAATGCTTTGATGGAATGGCTAAGAGCCGATTCAAAAAGTTAGGTATGGTCCCAAAAAAACTGTATCGAAACACCTTAATTGCAGTGAAAGCTAGAAATTTCTTTGACGAAACATCAGCTCGGACGTTCGCAACAAGAGGATTTATTTGTTCCTATTTTCTTTTCGGTGGGACAAACACGTCGTCCAGAGTGCGAAATGAGGCCAGCTAGCATTTTCGGAGAGTCATCAGCAGCTCGGAAATTCGGCGGAAAGGATTCTGTATCCTAAAATTTTCTGCGGCCTAAATTTTCAGCTAAAAACGCCGAACAGATCAATCTGTATTAGCTTACACAAATATGCCTTTAAAAAGCTCTGAAACAATCAAAGAAAGCAGAAAATGATATTTCAAGTATTTTGCTAAAATTTTCTTGTTGGGTGCCCCTGAGAAACATATTGTCTTTCTAACTTTCGAGTCTGCCGACGAAATCTTTACGTGTGACCACTCAAATGAAAGCTACTGAGTAGAACTTTTACGTGGTGCAATCTTTTATGTTGTACAGAGTAATTCTGGCTATCGTATGACTATGTGGCTGGATTATTAAAGAGTGTAACCATTCACATGGAAGCTACTAAGCAGTACTTGCCTGTATTGCTGTTAATCATGCTTTAAGGTCCGTTTACACATGCGATTTTTTATGCAACTTTTGTCGCACTTCTCAATGCAATTTTTGTTGCGCTCAAGTTCCATCATTACATCGTGCGTGTAAACTAGCGGCGATTTCAGTGCGATTCGTCGCCGGGATATCGCACATATTTCAAACATGTTCGAAACCTGATGTAACTTTGCAGCGATTTGTGGGAAATTGCAGTAAA
Organism: Siderastrea siderea; assembly: GCA_964030785.1. Classification (NCBI taxonomy): domain Eukaryota; kingdom Metazoa; phylum Cnidaria; class Anthozoa; order Scleractinia; family Rhizangiidae; genus Siderastrea; species Siderastrea siderea. Next base: position 31,817,503 of record OZ034979.1, read on the forward strand.
CATCTGAATTGCAACGAAATCGCAGCTGGTTTACACTTGGGACAAAAGTTGCATTGGAGAGCGCGACAAAAATCGCATAAAAAAATCGCACAGGTAAACGGGCCTTTATATGCACTCTGTGTCTACGAATTAATCGTAAAGGTCCGTTTACACATGCTATTTTTGATGCCATTTTTGTCGCGCTCTCCAGTGCAACTTTTGTCGCAAGTGTAAACTAGCGGCGATTTCACTGCGATTCAGAGTGCGATGTTTGCTGCAATTTCCCCCAAATCGCTGCCAAGTTGCATCGAGTTGCATCGAGTTTCGAACATGTTCGAAACATGTACGATATCGCGGAGACAAATCGTACAGAAATCGCCCTGAAATCGTCGCTAGTTTACAGGCGCGATAAAATGATGCAACTTGAGCACGACAAAAATGGCACTGAAAAGTGCGACAAAAGTTGCATCAAAAATCGCATGTGTGAAATGGCCTTAAAGGGCGTTCATTCATTAACAGTAACTTCTTGCAGTGATGGCCGTACAAGTTGGTTCTAACTTAATTATCAGTGGAGGAAATCCTAAAGTGTGGCCATTTAAATAAAAGCTACTGAGCAGTACTTTCCTGTAATACTGTTTATTATGCTGTACAGGGTGGTTCTAACTTTTGAGTCTGTGGAGGAAATTCTGCAGTGTGACCATTCAAATGAAAGCTATTGAGCAGTACTTTCCTGTGGTGCTATTTTTTATGCTGTACAAGATGGTTCTGACTTTTGAGACTGTGGATGAAATCCAAAATGAAAGCTACTGAACAGTACTTTCCTGCAGTACTGTTTATTATGCTGAATAAGGTGGTTCTAACTTTGAGTCTTAATGATCAAATCATAACTATCGACCCGTACTTGTGGGGGGGGGGGGTGCAGGGGGGGGGCGGAAGACCGGGCGAAAGGGGGCGGGAGGTGTACGGGAGGCGGGAGAAGAGGGGGCGGGAAGCGGGATTCCCAAGGTGGCGGGAAGCGGGAGAAAAGGGGAAAAATTACGTAACATTGCCCAATATTTCGCAATCGAAAAAATGCAAAGGGGCGGGAGCCAAAAAATACAGGGCGGGAACCGGGATTAAAGGGTACGGGAAGCGGGAGGTTTAAACCCCCCTGTCCCCCCCTTCCCCACGTACTTCACTGTAGTGTTTTGTTTTCCTGAACTTTTGTTTTGCGCTTTTCAACTTGCTTTATAAATGTTTGAGACTCTGGAGTGAGAGCTAACAAACTTATCTAGTGACTGAGTGTTTAAATGTATTTTACACCAAGATCTTTTTTACCGCAAGCCTGCTACGTGCATCGTCAGGGAATTCGACTAAGGTAATCTCACCTTGGAATCCGGGTTGATATAGTTCTTGAAATCGTCAGTTTTAGTGAGCACCGGCTTGGAAATGACGTCATCAAACTGGACCGCAATCGTTGGGAGCAGCGGTGCTTCGGGAGTCTCTGCCATCCATGTCAACTTGGTTGTCTTCTTGTAATCCTACAAGAGAACGGGTTGAGTCAGATTGAAAAGAAGAACACTCTCCAGTGATGGCTTCAAAATAAAACCAAAATAGCAGGGCTTGGTGATAACATGTACATCAGCGTATCTTTTAGTTATTTTACCTTGTTATCCAGATGGAGTTCAGCTTCCAACGATTTCACATCTCCTGAAGGGGTTCTGCAAAAAGAGACATCAAAATTAAACATGTTACTACACAATGTTTCATAAAGGCCGGACCTCAACTCAGATAGTGTTGCTGGCTATCAACTTCTGTAGGTCTGCAGACGAAATTCTAAGCCATGGCCTTTCAATTGCGATCTAGTAGGTAGTTATTTCCTGTGATGTTGTTTATCACGCTGTACGAGAAGGTTCTAGCTTAACGAGCCTCTGGAAGAAATTCTAAATTGTGACCATTCAAATGACACCTACCAAGCAGTTCTTTCCTGTCAGTGTGGTGCTGTTAATGTAATCATTCAGGTGAAATCTAGCGAGCAGTAGTTCCTGTGGTGCTGTTTATAATGATGTACAAGATGGTTCTAATGTTTGAAACTTTTTGGTGTACATGGTTTTCGCAAAATAGGTTGGGATTTTTTCCAATTTACTATTAGGAGTAAAAAGTAGACTTACCTGTTGATCTTTGTGATCTTGGCATTCCCCCAATTAATCAGCGTGACCATTTCACCTTCAGAGAGTGTGACGGCATCTGCACCTTCAATGTACACTTTAGGAGCGTACCACACTTCCTTATTACCAACACTGGGGTTCTATTAATTGTAAACAACAGTAATCGTTTAACGTAACTAGCGATATTATCTTTGCTTTCAAATCTCTCTCAGCAGAAGGAATATTGTGACCTTCAGATCAGGCTACGAGTACGAGACTGAGTACGAGTACAACTTCAAATTTCAAAACAGCGACGCACTCAGAGCCAATGTTTCTACATGTTGCGGTCCAGCGAAGAAGGATACTATGGGAACGACACTGTAGGCAACAAGCACTAATGGAAAAGCGTACTCGTATTCAACTTCGCAATCGTTGTCTAATCTGAAGGTCGCTATTAATGACTGAAAGGAAGAAGAAAGTTTCCAAAAAATTCCCACCCAACTAAACCAAGGCCATAAGCATGTTATCGCATGTCCAGTTAGCATTTTCTTAGGATCCAAAACATTACTTCGTTTCCGCAGTGAACTTCTTTTCGAAGGTTAATCGTATTAGTTCCCCTATTAAAAGTCAAAATAGCGAGTTCTTGTGGTGTGACAAATAATTGTTTCTAATCGAACCGTGTGGAACATTTTTAGTGGAGTTGGACGGTTAAAACACGACAAAGCATCATAACACGACTTTTTTGCACTATTCGAAACAAAGCCCATGATGATATGTGATTATTTAAACACATAAGAACACGACACTTCAGGCAATCAAAATGCCAAAATTGGACACGCAATTTATTGGACGGTAACTACTTTGTCTATCAGTCTCCCAGAAAAACTTCGTTTTTGATTGGCTCAGACATGGCGCAAGCAAGTAAAAACAGTTATCAATTATCAAGCGACGTCTAAAGTGATAACTGATCATAACTTTTTTGCTGGGTAACTAAAACAAGCAAATTCTTTATTGATCAACGAAACAGACCTTGGGGTGCAAAGGACACTCTTTCATTTCTTCTTTAGCGTCAGGTATGAAGATGGGAACCATCTCATCTTTTTGAAGAGCTGTGTATCTTGGTGCTACGGGATCAATGACCTGACAAAACAGAAATATAATTCTCAATTATTGCATGAAATCCTATCGAACTCAGTTTTATTATACTGTGATGAGATTTAAAGGTATTTAAAGACCTGAGATGAGTTTTCCTTTCTTCGTTAAATAACATGATGTTATATCATCGATCAAATCGGAGAAGGGATATCAAATCTGAATGGTACATGTATATCATCTGACATATTAGCTGTTTTGCCAAGGAGAGCATACAAAAATTACTCGGTATGTTACAATATAGCTGATAGGTGCAAGCATTAGCTCATAACCAGAGACTGTCTATACAATAATTTCCATTAATAAACTTATAAGATGCATTAACAATAATATTACTTTAATGAGAGAAAAAAATGCTACCATAAGCAAAACACTAAATAAAACAAAACAACATGAGATTTCACAACACGGACAAGTACATTGTAACTCACAAACCTTCTTGTTGATAGCCCAAATTTTGTCCCATTCCATGTGGACGTTTGCCTTTGATGAACCCTAAAGTAGAGATAAGAACATAACAATCCTCACTGATGTTCGAAAATTATCCAAAGATTGCAGTCCTTGGAAATAATAAATTAACCCTCTTATTCCCATAGTTAACTATGGAGATTTGCAATGTAGTTCTACCTTTTGAGCCTGTGGAAAAAATCCTATGATGTGACCATTCAAATGAAATCTCTTTGGCAGTACTTTCGCACGGTACTATTTGTTTTGCAAGTTTTGAAAAAATGAAAATAAAGTCTTTTCTTGAATTTTTACTTTGGTCACTACCAGGAGTGTAAGGGTTACTTGTACTTTGAGTAGTAGACAGATTCAAATGCACTCTATTGTACCTGTAACACGATAAACTCTCTCAGTCCTTCGACAGTCATGCCACGCCTCAGAACTCCACGAACTGTTGGGAATCGCGGGTCATCCCTTGTTATTGTGAGAAAACAGGAAACCAATTTTGTTAGAAAAAGTTGCTTCTCTGTGTTTCGTACCTGACTATTAAACCTGCAATGTTGCTTCATAGAGCGAACACTAAATGAGTTAAGTATGGATGCAGCTGAATGGCGGTTTGTGGACTGCACAAAATTGTTTTAGCGATTTCCGCTGAACGTTCGAACAATAAGTGCAAAAATAATGTTACCAGCATGGTAATATCTTGAATAAAAGGCGAAGAAGTTATCAATACTCAAGCTCCAAAGCTGACCCTGCGAGAGAAAACTGAATTTGAGGTTATCCATATTTTAACTGAAAAGACGCTTCATGTCAGCTCAAAACAAAATGGCGCCCGTTTTTAGCATATTTTTACAAGATTTGACACAAATTTTCTCAAGAATGCTTGAGAATTCAATCGCGGTCACTTGGAGAAGTGAATTAAAGTGAAGTGTTTTAAATAGTATTCAAAATGTTACCACGCTATGAGTAGTTTTTTGGTAAATAACTTTTGCACTTTTTGCTCGAATGTTGAGCAGAAATTGTCTTACATGTAAGTGCAACAACTACAGCATCAGTAAACGACTTTCCAACCTGAGCAAACTGTAACAAAGGAATAACAGTAATTGCATGGTATTCTCTTTATGTATATGTATAGTTCCTCCGTTTTGCAACCAATATGGGCCATAAATGACCCAGTAGAATTAAACAATATACTGTGTATCTGGCAGACCTGCTTCTTTAAACATGCATAAAATGATCACCAACATTATTCTATACCATGCAAATTGGACATCTCAGTTTCTGTGTTATGGCACTCCTCTTCATTTTGTTTTGTTTTGTTTGTTTGTTTGTTGTTTGTTTGTTTGCACCTTGTTGCCATGCAAACTTTCACTCAGGTGATTAGACTGCACACTTAATGAATTGGTAACAGGCATTTGATTCTCCTTTCTCTTCCCCGCTCAAGTTAACAATTAACTTTAGCAAACTGTGTGCGATTCAAAGAGAAAGGAACTGTGACAGTCTTTTAACAAAGCATGTCCTGCAACCTTGATCAGTGCACTATCATTTTCATGCAGATTTGCAATCTACCAAATGCTATGCACTGGAAAGACTCAAAGTGGTCTCTGATACAAAGAGCAACATTGAAGGCACACAGCATCTACCCACCATCCATCCACATAACCCTGGTCTACAAGATAAGTCAGCTTTCTCTTGGACATCACTGTGTTCTGAAGGGTCAGCCGGCTGAATTCGTAAATGTATGGCTTTCTGATACCTATGGAAATCAAAAATTATCACAAAAAAGTGATGAGAGGCTGCCGAATTGGAAGGCTAATAAAAATTTGTAAATGACTGTGTTGACGACCTAACTACGGGGCTGAATCCCAATAACTGAAACCGTTGGTAGAACACAGTTGAGGTAACAAAAGTTTGTGTTACCAAGAATCAAATTACTGATTAAGAAAGTGAGGCAAGGGAATTGCTTTCAGTTTAAGACAGTTTTTAGTCAAGATAAATGTTATTGAAACATCCATGTTTAATTCTGAGCATTACAAGTAATGCTGGTTTGAGCATTACAAGTAATGCTGGTTTCTAATAAATGTAAATTAAAATTCAGCATGTTAGAAAGTTAAATGACCCTCAATGAGTTTTTCGATGAGGTGATGTACATCTCAGATTTCAATTTCCTGAAAAAAGTTATCACTTGATTCTGGTTGTGTTGAAGCGCCAAATAAAATTAATTCTAGTTCAAGTGAAATTACAGTACTGCTCAAAAGTAAGTTGACACCCTCTCGTGTGATGGGAATCGCATTGCGTGTTACACGATTCTCACAGTTCAAGACGTGATTCCCACAGCATACGACTTAACTCATGTTGCACACAAAGCTAGAGAAACTGTAAGTATCATGGCTTAAAATTCTCAGGCGATTTTGATTGCCTATTGTAAAGCCATTGTAAAGCTTAACAACAATAAATGATGAAATTTAACCCAAATGCGACCGGACCGAGTAATATGGATTGATAACCATCAGAAACCCCATACTAAACATTCTTGATAAATCAACTCACCTAGCTGCTCAATGAACCAGTAGTACTGAGGATCACGGTCGTGATACTCTGTGGTCCTCAGTGCATGCGTGACTCCTTCAACACTGTCCACAATAGGACAGGCAAAATCATATGTGGGATACACTCTGTAAACAGAGGGAAAAATCTGTAAGTTGTTGGATAAAGGGGGAATGTGAGATCATGGTTTTTGGTGGCTAGGCTCTGAAAGGTGGAGATAAAGTTGGAAATTTTTCAAGTAATTTTTTTCCCTGCAATTTTGCTGACTGAGTACAAAGACAGTGGAGGCATGCATTTTGGTGTACAGCTGTACATGGTTAGCACACATTTAGTTGGTTCAAGTCCTCTCTGTTACTCCCTTACACACATTGGGTCAGTGATCTTGACAGGGCTCAAGAAAGGCGCGGTCTAGACCAATTTAAGCAGGGTCAGCACAATTTGCCACATTTGTTACATTGTACACATCTTATAACTAAAGTACATGTAATCTCAGTAGATTCAGCTTCTCCAAGTTCTAGATGTTATACAATTGTGTACTCACTTACCCACGATTCAGAGAGCCACAGACTTTTTTTAATATTCAGGTGTTTCTTGGTGATGTAAAAACCATTGTTGTTTAACTATCTTGTGTACCTTTTGGTATGGTTTACCATTTTCTGAATCTTTTGTTTTTATGTCGTTTATTGATCACAGCAACCGCAACTCCAAGGATCTCCCAAATCATTGGCCCATTCTCTCTAAAATTATACCCAGGTATGAAACAATGGACAGCAAAGAACTGCTTGCAAAACAAAGCGACGGTTTTACATGTAACTTTACAGAGGAAACAACAGAAACAAACAAAACGATTTGACATACTTGTATTTCAATCCAGTTCGCACATGCTCCTCTGGTTTGCACCGATATATCGTAGGATCTCTCAGGCAGCCATTCTCAGACTGATAATCTAACTTGGCTCTCAGAGCAAATCTCTGCCCATATTCTGTTCCTTTCTTCATCTCTTCCCAGATTTGCAGGTTTTTCTCCACAGCTAAGGAAAAAAGACATCACTATAAAATGCCGCACAGTCAGATCTGTGGGCATTCCTACCAGACATGTTGACACCGAAATAATTATTACTCACAAATTCATAGAGGTGAAAGCTAGGTCAGATTATAAAATTAATGGAATGATCCTTTAGCTCCAGGTAACAGCCACACTCTGGGTCCCATAAAGACTAACAAATTTATTGAGTAAGCAAGGTTAAATCAAATGGAGTATGTATCAAACTGGTCTTTTATAGATAAGGTGGAAAAATTGCCATCAGCTTTTAATTCACTGTGTTAAAAGATGATATTCACCGGCAGTGACACCTTTTCAAGGAGAAATCCAAAGTCATTCAGAAATACTGTAACTATGTGTACACTGTAAATACAGTGTATAACTTGAGTGCCACAAGGGAGATTTTGCTATAATTATGTGAAGTTTGCTCTTGTACCTTCATTCTTTTGTTGATTAATTCATTCATTTCTTTGCTTATGCTTTAAGACATACACCGTACATCTGTTCATACATTTATTTGGTCTGTCAGTCAGTCACTTGGTCATTCAGTCAGTCAGTCAGTCAGTCAGTGATTCATACATTGAAATACATGCTCCATTCTTCATGTTACTCACAAGTTACAGGTTGTTTAAAATCATTCATATATAAACTGCATGAACTCACAGTTGTCACGGTTAGCAGATTTTACGCGCTGCTCCCTCTCTTCCTTCATCTTGTCCCCAGGAGTGTCATCGGCATAAGCTTTGCCTTCTCTGATCATCTTCTCAGCAAAAGCCATGATCGTGTCAAAGTGGTCTGATGTATGCGAGAACTGGTCTGGTTTAATTTTCAGCATTTTGAGATCCTCAAGGATAACCTTTTCAAATTCAGCATTTTCCTTTGCAGGGTTTGTGTCATCAAATCTCATGATCATTTTTCCTTCATACATGTTCCTGTAGTATTGATTCAACAGAGCTGCCTTGGCATGGCCGATATGGAGGTAACTAAAAAGACAAGTAAAGTGTAGAGCCTTGTGAAACTCACAGCATCCAATGAGAGCTTTCTTTGCATTACCCAGTGTAACTACATGGACATGTAATATCTCCAAATCAAAAGAGCCCAATCAAACACTACACTTAAAGTTCTAGCATATTTGAATAAAAGTGTTTGATTGTATTTGACTGTGTTCATTTGGGCTTATAAATGAAATACCATCAAACATAATTTGGGGGGCTAACTTTGTTTGACAACCTAGGCCTTTAATAAAATTGAGCACTGCAGGGTTCAACTGAATTCCACTACAGATTGGTTTGATTACATGCTTACACCATGCTTATCACCACAATTTCAAAAAAAAAAGGATTGTAAACTCGTGTAATGAACTTAAATTACCCGCTGGCTTCAGGTGGAAATCGGGTCACAATATTCCCATGGGATGCTCCCGGCAGATTGACATATTTACCCTCTGACTTCATCTTTGTCTGAAAAAAAAGAAGAAAAAATCAATAGTGGTACGACATATGATGTCTACCGTAGTGTATTCTTACATGCAATAGATTACAAATGATTTAGCCAGTGCAGTACATGTATGTCAAGTAAAAACACATGTATCACAAAAATGTTATATGTTGTTGATTTCCAACACTCCTAAACTCAAGTTCAGAAAAGTCATACAGGTCCACAACTCATAGTCAAAAATCAACAAAACTGATCCCATTGGACAGATCTGTTTCTACTGAGAGATGGACAGATGGAAAAGAAGAACTAACATGCAAAACGAGCAAAAGGACATCCTCTTTCTCTTAACAAGCAAAATGACAACCCCTCTCTCCTTGTCAAGCAAAAAGGACCACCTCCCCTCTCCCCTGCCATCTTCTTCATGTCACCAGCCAGCTTTGCTTGATGATCTGACAGGATTTAAATCATTCTAAGTAATTGCAGGTGGTCCACAAAATACTGCACTTTTTCACTTTGGGTGGATTTAGTTCTAGAATGTAAGTAACAAATTCAGCTGTACAGTATAAGAAGACTCACCCCCAGCTGAGAGTTTTTATCATTGGTTTGACTTGGAAGCTTCTCAGACACATGGCAGAAAGGTGGTTGAGCTCTGCAGAATGTCAACCAGCGAGCAACATGTTCAAAAGAACTTCCAGGCTTAACAAGGCTGTCAATCCTACCACTCACTAAAACAAGTTACAAGAATAGAATATGTTAAAAACAAGGCAACCAATAACCACTGACTTTCTAGACAGTTATTGCTGGAACGAAAGATAACAAACCTTTCAATGCTCCCCATACTGCAAAGTCAGCTAATGACACAGAGTGTCCAACAAGAAAAGCAACCGGTGCAAGGCTTTTGTTCAAGCGATGGAGGGCATGGTTGACCTCACTAGCATTCTCCAAAGAGTTCACACTAAACTCCAGCCAATGGTCAACCTACAGATCAAAAGATGGAGTAAATTATCATGTGCAAGGTCAGAACACTACAGCCATCATCATTCGATGAAGGACACAACGGTGATGAAATGGTGTCCCTTCAGTCTTTCCTCCGATAAGTTGCGTGAAAAATTAATCAAGTCCTAAGCTCTTGTTTTTCATCTCGAAACTCTCAACTTAAGGACGTTCGCGCTAATTGTTTCTGCGCATCCTTACTGCGCACGCAATTCACTGCCACGTCATGCATTGAGCGCGCGCGCTGTTGGAGAAATGTGGAGATATATAGCGCTAGTGGGCACTTTAGTATCTATGCACGGGTTTAACTCTCTTAAATGTTCGGTGACCCCATATTTTCTTTTGATAAATCACTTTCTCTGTCAATTATCTACGTTTTGAGAAAAAATAAAGAAAATCTGTATTGTGGAAGTTTGATTTTTTTTCAACTTTTCTGCCCTCGGGTCATCGAATTATGCTATTATTGTAGCTGCACAGTGTTCGCAAAAGTCCATCTTAGAGGATGAGTTTAACTAAAAGGATGACACCAGCTCACATTGTTTACTTGACAGACCCACTTAAATAAAATTTGACTAAGAAAGTGGGTCTACAGCGAATCATTTTTAATATTTTTCAACTAACAAGCACTGAGGCCATGTTGAGTTGCGAGGGCCGATTTGTCAAAATTGGGGTAGTTTTCCACGCGCTTTATTTTGAAAACGAAGTCGGTGACCCCCCAATTTTTTTGCATTTCTGACATAGGTAACTCATTATCTGACTGCAGCCAAGGTATGAAAAAAATCTGTATTGTAGAAGTTTTTCGCGCGAACGTCCTTAAGACTCGATACTTGAAGTTTTTGAGTTTCGAGGATTGAGTCGAGTCATTCGAGTTTTGAGGGACTGTCAATGTACTTTTGCCCGTTACCGTACCTGTCAGGTTTGCATCTCGTTACATGCTGAGCACCATTTTCTATTTCCTAGGCTTGAAAATGAGTAAATGATGCAACAAAAAATGTTGGTGGTAGCTAGTGATTGATAGACGGACTAGGGTTTTCCCCAAGAGAGTAATAATTAACTTTAAGCAGCTTTACAAACCAGGCACTTACAATTCCCTGTACATGTACATTGGCCTCTTGTTGGCATAATTTACTCATAAAGCAACAAGTTTGAAGATCAAGACAACAGGTGACTACACACTTAATGACAGCCTCAACATAGCACTATGTGTGTAACACTCTAGCAAACCACAGTTTACACAAGCCGGTCATTAGTCAGACCAACCAACCAACTGAAAATGGTCAACCAAAATTTAGCAATGTAAAAAATGAAATAATGCTGTCAAGTTGAATACTGAGAAAAAAATTCTGAGTCCTTCCAATGGGAGTTGAAAATTTTCCAGGTGCCGGTTGGATGCTCTAACCACTGAGCTATGAGGCACTCGTGGTGAGCAAGGCCATACAACTAGGTTCAAATGCGACACATGTCCAATGTTTGATGATATCCCAGCTGGGGTAAGCTACAGTACTTAAACAATGTGTCAAATGCTGTGCATTTTAGGATTGTGGTTTTCCTTTTTTTCTGCTTATTACTCGGGCTGATTGTCTTTCCAATCTTTGTTTGAAGAATTGTTTTTAGTATTCATGCACTGACATTTATTGTTTATTTTAGGTCATAGCTTTTTTACTTAGGTCAGAGCTTGTTTTTTGCTAAAGGTCGAAATAAAGTTCTCCAAGGTTTATGGAAAGCGCCCATTATATTATTATCATAATAGCATAACAAGGTTATATAACAGTAGGAAAAACATTTGGACCGAAAAGAGTCATGTAATAATGTAACTGGAAACTACAAACTAAGCCGAATACATTTGCAACAAGCAGAACCACGTTATAGCATAATTGTACATGTTCCAACTATCACTTTGCAGATGGATAAAACTGAATCTTGAGCACATGTTTTGTCTGAGAAAAATGGTGACTTTGTTGGTTGGTATACAATGTATGTCATTAAAGAAAATATTGCAGTACTACTCGAAAAAGACTCATCTCTTTCCTTTACTACATATAAAAAAGGTAGTCAGTCTCACACGAGCCAAAGGCCCACATGAGGCGGAGCTTATCCCAGTTTCTGTAGCATGAAGAGACTGAGAGTATTGCTACTTCCCCGGGATGGGATGCTAGTCCATCGCAAGGTTACCCCAACCAGTAGAGTACATGTATATCACCGATACCCAATGTGGTGTAAAGTTTCTTGTCTAAGGAAACAACACGATGGCAGGGACTGGGCGTCGAACCACCAACCTACAGACCTGAAGTCCAACATGCTAACCACTACACTGGCACACCCCAGAACTACATACAAGTACTACACGTACATGTATTGACTGTCACTCAACTTACCTCTGATGCCTGAAGAGGGTTTTTACCATACAGTCCCAGTGCAGGATAAGTACGAGCTAAGTACCGTGCTATTGAATGGTCGGTAGTGAGGGTCAAGTCCCTGCAAAATGAACAAGTTTATACTTTAAAGAATGACTTCAACAAACACTGCAACTAAAAACTACTGAGATGTGGAGTAGATTTTTAGACCGAAAATGACCCGAAACGTCCCAAACCGGGAAGTTTTGATGAGTCGACCTTGGTGGATGGCAGCCCTGTACAGTGCTCCAAGCTTCGACCGTTCTGGTTGCCATGGCAAGTAGGAAAAATTTTGGCAACCAAAATTGCAGCGAAAGTCACCAATTTGCCGACCTGTGTTCAGCCGTCATGCGCCAAGCCATACTGTTTTTATTAGTTAGTGTTTATGGCCTTCTAAAGTCAAAATGAGATACAAACATTTGCTTGAAATAATTTTTTATTATTTACACTCCATTTTCTTCACAATCTGCCTCTTTCACCCTGGTTGTCAGGGTATTTGGCCTTGAGATATCACATGCACCTCCAAATTCGATTGCAACAGTTGGGCAGCCATTATGATTATTTCAAAGAAGAGCAGGAACTGGGCCCTGGTTTAAGCAGTCATGTAATATTGTACAGAGTGTCCTTTTTTTCTGGCAAACAAATTTTTATTTCTGGCAACCATTTTATAATATTAGTTCACCAAAAGGCAACTTTAAAAAAAGTTGAGCTTGGAGCATTGCTGTACAACATACCCCTGGCTTCACACCACTTAACCCTTTCATCTTCTTCACCCCAGTCCCTCTAATGGCGCTACAGGCAATTTTTTTGATGGTAAGAGAGATTTCCTTCAAGATACATGTACTTCCTTGATGGTAAGCTTGAGGTCATATGATTTCTCTTCTATGTACATATTAGTTATAGAAACTTACTCAGAAATCTTAAGTGAAGTATTTTCACCCCATTCCAACTGCACAGGGCAACACTCCTTTAAGTGTTCAACAGTAAGTAGGGTTACTGTAAAAAAAGGAAAATTGAAATCAATTATAGGTAACATCATGAAATGTAACTTGAGCAGCCTCTAGAAAGAGACTGTAAATGACCAACGCTTCTGAGTGATGGGCTTAGATGAGTACAGCTGTACAAATTAAACTTTTCCCCAAGGGTTATAAACATTCTTTAAGTCTAGAGTATAGTAGAATCCAATTAACATGACTGTCAAGAGGCCACAAAACTTAATTTATGTTGAGGTGATCAAAATAACACAATTTTTCAACGAGCCATAAAGGTTGGCACACACAAGAGGATTAGTTACATGTACTAGTCCCAGCAGCAAGTAGCACAGATAAACCTGAAACTAGTAAGAGACAAGTCCCCTCATGTGTAACGACCTTAGAGCACATTGAAGCTGGCGATTAGCTACAACAGTCTATGCACCACTTAATTTATGCTTGAACAGGATATGTTGCCATGACCATGTGATTAATGATACAGTGTTCTACAATCTGAGTCAGTGTTCTACAATCTTGGTCATTATGTAAGTTTGTAATATACTATCAATGGAAGATGAAAAGATGGAAGTCAAATGAACAATGTGAAAATTCATCTCCAATTCATACACATGAACTACAGATGAAAAACTTAATACACAGAAGACCATCACAGTTAGATATCCAAATGAAGAAGTTGCAAGAAGAAAGCCTGCTGAAATAATGCAACCTTGACTGGGATTGATGATTTGAAACCCAGTACCCCCTGATTACAGGTGTGGTATTCTATCAACTGAGCTATCAGGTCAACTGCTAGGAGTTCGTCAGTATAATAAGTTCATAAGTTAGGTAATAAACCCATGGAAGATGAATAGCTGGAAGCAAAATATATGAAGTGTCATGTATGTGAACCACAAAGGAACTTCAGCAGCTGTGAAAAGAAGGCCTAAAGAACAATTCAGATGTCAACCTCCATCCATTTATCTACCACAGGTGTATTAAAAGCTCTCATAAAGCTTGCAGTTGGCTTGATAGCTTTGCACAGAAATCACAGTGTCAGGGGCTTGACAGTCCTGTTTAAACCTGGAATTTTATTTTGTTGTTTTTCAGGCTTTCTTTTTGCAACTGCTTAAACTGCATACGTGTACACGTAACTGTACACATAACTTTCAGGTATCAAGTCAAACTTCTGATGCTACTGGGAGAACTCAGCTATTGATAACTCTAGGGGTTAAAGGGTTTACACAGAAACAAGGTGATGCAATATGAGTCAAAATGGTGATATCGCTGTAAATGTACACTTGCTTAGAAGGCCTTTTTTTATCTAGAAAAGAAAACAGGGAGGGAAGCAAATGTGTCTATTTTCTCTTACTTTTAAGTTACCCTTTTACAGACAAAATCGTTTCACAATACCAGACTTCTACAGTGTTCAATTTAAGCTTAACGTCAACACATTTCCCAAGAAATAGACGTAAACTGTCTCCTACATGTAGATCTACACTAACCTAAACTTAATTAGCATGAAGACTCTTTTAATTTAGCGCTTAAATGTCTTCACTCAAGCGTTTTTTGAACTACACTCGTAAGAATAAAATCAAAGTTCGATTAGATCGCCATATAAGCTCATCGCTCGAGCCGAGACTACAATTAGCTTACATGAAGCTTCCTAGTTCAGTCTTCGGCAAATTTTATTTTTGGATCGAAATTGCCAACCTAATATCTTGGGCGATTTTCTAGATATTCGCTCGATCAACATCAAAACTGATTTGTTAAGTAATGAAATAACTGGTAAAACGCTGAAATGATTAAGGAATTTCCATCGGTTAGCCGGATTCCGATAATTTGCAATCTACAAAATTTGGAATCAGCTCGCGCGCGAAAATCACGTACCTGGAGGAGGCCGAGATGAACTTACAGTCACAGTTTGTGTCTTCATAGCAGTATTACCAAACTCTGAAGATGTATTATAAGAATAAACCATGATTCTGCGACACCAGACTTTAAGGAAATGTCCACCCTTCACCGGCAAACAACGTGTTAGCATGAGCACATGAATGAACCGGATTTCGTGCGAAATGAAGAGCCAACGATATTTATGGAGAGCGGACAGAGTTTCCACGTCATGTCCTGTCGAATAAAGTGTCTTGGTTTTGAAGTGATGCAACCGGCGCGCAACTCAATCACAACATGATCATGTGTTGTTGAAAAAAATCTGATCATGTGCAAGTAATTTCTATTTCAATCTTTTTTTTTTAGCATTTCAAAGTTCAAAACGTATCATTTAGTTCGAAATACTAGAAAGGCTGGGTTCCCGATAAAAGCCGGTTACCGGCGGTCTACCGCCACTTACAAGGCCTCTTATCGCCGTCTAATAAGAGTTTATTTATAAAGCCTATAAGTGGAAAGGGACCTTTTCGTGGCCACAGCCCCCATTTTCTACCTTCAGCAGTCACTTATGAAAAAAGTTATTGAAAACCCTTAAATTCAATTTATGGGGTTGTGAGCCGTGAGCAGGCTCCTCACGTCAATTTTTGCCCCTCGGTGGTACTCACAGCTTTTTCCAGGAAAACCCTGGGATCGAGGTTGCTCACCCCTGCCAAACTCAGAAACATTCTGTCAGTACAATAAATCGCGCTTTATCGAATAGCGTTTCACTGGTTACTTGACATTCTCCTTTTGTTGTTTGAAGATAGTACGAACTGTAAAGCAACCTGTACTGCCAGGAGTCCATGTTATGGGGAAGAACCTCACCTCCGGCACGGTTTGGCATCGTGCTTTCACAATATTCAACACCGCGATCCTACCATGGTATACTTATCCCATGACATGCCCAGGGGCAGATCCAGGGGGGTGGATTGGGGTCATTTAAGCTTGAAACTATGAAAGGGAACAGAGCTATCACTGAAGCGACTTTGACTACGATTGTTCCAATATCGTTCTCTAAGGTCAGCCATCCCCCCCCCCCTCCCCCCTTCAAAAATCCTGGATCCGGTACTGATGCCATCAAATTTTCTAGTACTGTATAGAGGGTAACTTTTCAAAGAGGGGAGGAACAAGGAACCGGACCCATGACCTCCCGTACACTGGTCGGGCGCACTATTCACCGCCCCAGTGACGCGTGGAGACTCGGGGCGAGCGGGCGAGCTCATATTAGAGAGATTAAGCACCACGTATTTTTTTCCCGCGAACGGCAGAGAGTGTCACGTGACCTGACTTTTCCCGCGTTTGCAGTTTGCCGGCCGCCGTTTTTACGCGAGGAGGGCATTTTTCCCGTTTGAAGGAAACGTGAAAACGTGAGTATTTGTAGCCCATTTTAACTTAGTATTTCTACGTTTTTGATCGTATGCTTTTATAGCTATGCTTCGTTTATTATCCTACTTCAACATTAACTGCTTGTAAAGCTAAAAGAGTTTTAAGTTCATGCGAAAATGATAAAAACTTTTCTGTATCCATTTTGTCTAGTCGCAATGGCGAACGAAAACTTTTGCAGTGCGTATTTTACCTCGTTTAAAAAGACAATTAAGAAAAACGGGCCTGGACTGTACTGGAACCTGTACTTAGTTATATTGTTTTAGATGAGTTAAAAAAGTTTCGGTTTGAACAAACATTTTGTTTAGTTTGTTTAGCGTCGTTTGCATTTTCGGCCTTTAAGTTTTTTTTCACTTTGGTAAAACGCCTAAGAAATTTTAATTTTAGCTGTAAATTAATTTTAATTGTCAGTAATGAAAACTAAAGCCATTTCTATTGTTTTCCTTTAAAAGTTTAAGCCATGCCTCCATTTCGTTGGCCAAAAGTAGAGCATGATTTGGCGCTCGTCAAAGAGTTTACTGAATTGAGACCCTCGAAGCCAGAGGAGTGGGACAGATTGGCAAAACGCCTTTCTGCGGTTTTTAACAGCGAAGTGCAATTGTCTGGAAGGGGGTGCCGGGAGCACTTGGATCTGCTAATAAAAAAGCACAAAGCAAATGAAAAGAAGGCTCTAAAAAGGTATGCTCTTAAAGTCACGGTAATGTCAAGACAGTCAAGTCTGTTATGTGCTTAATCTACGTGCTGATGTTTACACCCCCTCTTTGTATTTCGTCGTATTTCAAGATCTGGCACAGAGGAAGAATACTCAGAGTTGGTCCAGCTTTTGGAAGACGTATCAACCTATCTATCCGACCTTGCTACGAAGAAGTTATCGGCACCCAAGACAAAGGATGAGCAAGACAGGCAAAAAGGACTACAGATGCGAAATGCAGCCATGGTGACTCATACCAGTAAGTCTTTTCTGGTTATACAAAGCTGCACATAAAAATGGATTATATATTTACGTGGGAGCGGGTGTGGGGGTTAGTTTGCAAAAACCTTGAGTGTATTGAAATTGTACCCATCCACCTTAATTTTCAGAAAAAAATATACTCCCTCTACAATCACTGAGCACGAAGTTGAATATTAAGAAAGCCCTTTTATTTATTTTCTTGTGTGTAAAATGTTGATCAAAAGGAAGCTTCTATCACTTCACTCTTGAAAGCCACAAGAAAGAAATTCTACACCTTCAAAAAGGGTCCCCCCCCCCCCACAATAACAGGAAAATATTATACCACTAGCAAGACCACTCCCCTAGGCCTCCTGTGACATATAAACAGTCCCTAGTTGTGAGGGATACTTTATATAAACTTGGTGGCTAACATTACTTGCTTGTGTTCTTGCCAAGACTATTTATTGCATATACAATTATGATGTGCATTTGTTTCAATTGACAGAGAGAAAGTTGTCAATGGGGATAGACAGTGATGATGATGATGATGATAACAGTGCCCCACTGCCAGTCAGTGAGGATGATGCAACTGGTAATTTTTTTTGCTTCTTTAAGATACCGAAATCTGAGCAAATAGGTTTTGCAGATGTGTTAATGGCTATGGAATTTTGAATTTTATACTTTTGAGTGGGACAGTCGCATTTGACAACTGTCTGTCTGTCTAAATAGCTAATCTGCTTTCCAAAGATTATTGCTAATGCTGAACACTTGTTTATTTTAGGGAAGAAAGCAGGGAAAGGAAAAGGAAAAGGAAGAGGAAGAGTAGGGGCTTCCCAGCTCCTGACGTATTTATCAGAAAAGCAGCAAGACTCGATGCAAATAAAAAAAAGAAAACTTGACATGGAAGAAAGAAAAATTGAGCTTGAGGAAAAAAGGCTTAAACTAGAGAAGGAAAAATGGGACTTTATGATTCAAAAGCATTAAATTAACACATTGACAACAAATTTACATTCTTTAATTAAATTATACAACTTTCCTCAAATGTACCATTGTGCTTTTGCTTATTTTGTACATTCTGTTGATCTGTTAATTCTTGAAAAATAAAATACTTGAATAAATAAATCATCATTATTTTTCATCACTATGTTTTTAATAAAACAACCTGACATATTGTCTAATTCTACCATGGCAGGCAGATAGATATTTGGTGCAATGACCAATATAAATAATATGTAGAGAACTACATAACTTTTATACTTTGAACATTTTGCAGTTTTTCATATACTTTTTATGTCAATATAATTTCACTACAGCACAGTGTGTGGCTCCATAAAATGACACTTTTCCCAAAGAAGGGATAAAAAAATTCCTTGGGATTGGAGGGTTTAAAGGCCAAAAAATGTAAGAAAATGTCTGGAGCTTAATGTGAACTTCCTGAGGGGTGGGAGTAAGGCCTAGTGCAGGGATGTCATTAAGGGGCCACTGCCGGCTAATTTCACTGGCTGAAAGAGAACTTAAATCTTAATTTATGGAACTACACATTTCAACAATCCTTTTTTGTTGGCCTGGAATTCTCTAGGCCATGAAACAAAATGTGAAAA
Source organism: Siderastrea siderea (assembly GCA_964030785.1). NCBI lineage: Eukaryota > Metazoa > Cnidaria > Anthozoa > Scleractinia > Rhizangiidae > Siderastrea > Siderastrea siderea. The sequence goes on from OZ034979.1 coordinate 31,836,424, forward strand.
ACCATAACAAATTTTGTCTATCTGCCAATTGAAAGCCTTTTTTATATACACTTAAGAAGGCTCGATGTAGTGCAATAATTTTCTTGGAAGCCAATCTTCGATTTTTTACAAACTGCACCATAATGATCACATATGACAAAAACTTTGATTTTTTACTGGTTTGTTAGTAACAGTGACGGTTACAGTAGCAACAGTTCTTGTTTTCTTTTTTTTTTAACAAGCTTGATTTTTTCGTGAAATTAAGATTGAGGCTTGGTATTCATTTCTTGATAATACCCGATTCCCTCTATAGCGCGCGCCTGCAGGGAATCACGGTAGTTGTATTCATCAAACCATGCGCGAGACTCGGCAACGATGCGCGTTACTGGGTCTCGCGCATGGTTTGATGAATACAACAACCGTGATTCCCTGCAGGCACGCGCTATAGAGGGAATCGTGTATTATGTTAAGGTACAGCAGTTTATAGTTTTAATACTTCAAAAATTGAGCCTCCTTAAAAAGCATAATGCTCAATGGTTACTCAAATATGTCTCAAGGCTTGGAGGGTCCAAGTCAAAGAAATCTCCTGTTTGAGATCCATACAAACATGTGTGGCAGTTGGCTAAAATTGCTCCAACTGCATACATCTTACCAACTGGCTGTAAAAGCACCTTAAGGTTTTTATTAAAATCAAGAAATGCAAAATATCGGATAATTTTGCCATATCCCCATTCCACACTAGTTCTAACAGTGCTCATGTCCTTGTTGAAGCGCTCCTCATCTGGTGTTAATCTCGCTCCTCTGAAGGGGGCCAAAATGTGGCGCCTCACCGGATAGGCTGGATCGCCATATATGACATATGGTTCACCATTTGGTTTGTTCATCTTCGTTTCTAATTTCGGCAACAAACCACTTTCAGCTAACATGAATGCGTCATGCCTTCTCCCTTCCACAGGGCCAAACAAATGGCAAATCATGCCATTTGGTGACACAACCGACTGAAATTAAAGAAATATTATGAGTATGTTGCTTTCAGCCAGAATATTATTATTTTTTACACTGATCAGATGTACAAAAAAAAATCCAAATAAAAAGTTAAATGAAAATAAAATGAGCAGAGCAAACCAATCATCTGCAGCTGAAGTTCAGTTTGAGAGGTGTTCCTTGTTTACGTATTAATTCTGTTCTCCTTTTTTTCAATTTACTATCTTTTTACCATTCAATTGTGCCATCATTCTACCTTTTAAGGGAAAGATAACACAAATTAGTATATACTAAAACAGCAGATAGTGATTTTGGCGCACACTGATTGGCTATTTAAACTCAGAATTTCCTTTGCTATTCACCTCCGAGTAATGTGCACAAGAAAACTGTAATCTTTGAAGGGGAAAAACTAGTCGAAAATCATTCTTTCAGGCTATTTAATCTCACTGTTTTAGTATATACTAAAACAACTATTCACCTCAGTGTCGGTGGCTAGTGGTGGATAGTTGTTAAATATCCAAAAATATTGCACAGCTAGTAGATTGACATAATTACACCTTGTGGCTTTAGTTGAAATACAGTTCTAAGCTGTTATTTTAAATACCAGGTAATAAATTTTCAGTTTAATAATACATCCATTTTTGGGGATTTAACCATTAGAACATGTGGAAATTTTACCCATTTCCATTAAATAGGGTGTATGTAGTCCCAGGGGGGCCGGCCTCAAGAGTCCTCATGGGCTCGATGAGGATAAGTAAGTAAGTAAGTAGTCCCAGGAGGGGGGGGGCGGGGACTCCGGCTTGTAAATGACAGGGATGATCGATGAATTTTTTGGGTTTGAAATTTTCAATTCCGGGATTTTTTTGGTTGGAAAATTTGGCAAGTATTTTCTTGGGTGACTTGATTTAAATAGGGGATTTTTTTGGCTGTTAATAACGAACGAAAGTGCCTTGGCGTGGCCTTGGCGTATTTATGGTATGACATGGTTTTCTTTGTGTTATAATTTTGCCCCTCCTGGCAATTTAGGGGTAATTTGACAAGGGATTGTTTTGGGGGTTGTTTTTGGTTCAGGGTTATATTTGGGTTATATCGGAAGACTTAGGGATTTTTTTGAGTCCTGAGTTTTGCATCCATTCGATCATCCCCATCATTTACAAGCTGGATTACCCCCCTGGGTATGAAGTATTCACACTGACCTGGAATTTCAGACAATGTGTTCTTTTGTGTCCTGAGAACATAATGCGTTGATTACGGATGGGCCTGGTTGTAGGTCTGGCTGTCCCATCAACAAATCCCCAACAATCCTTCAGTGGGGCTCCTATAAACAGACAGCACGCACACATTGTACATTTCATTTACACAGTTAACACTTATTATATATAAAATAACTTTGGCAAAGTCCCAAAGGACATATTGGGCAATAAGTACTAAGTTTAATTTTATACTCATAGTGTAAATGTGATTTTATATGGCTATCAAAAATGCACTTTAGCAACAAAAATTATTCTGTCTGTTATGGTTAAACTTGTTGTATTGGAGATACACATCCTTTAGATAGTTTACAACTGGGCATAGTTACACCACATCTATTTTGCGTTAAACTTGAAAATAACCTTTTGCATATATGGCCCTTGAGAAAACCTGTGCATCAAGCCAAACAAGATCTAGACTTTCCAGCAGATGTGAGAATCTATTATAGATGTCAGAAAGAATCTGTAGATAAAAAAAATACACCCTATATCAGGTTGATGTTTGCTTTAAAAAATTACTGTTGCTTACTTGCCCAGAGCAACTAAAACTTTCAGTCTGGCAATTACTGCATAAATAAGCACAATTCTTTATCAGGCAACTTAAATGTTTGCATGAGTAACCACTTTAAATTTTTAGTAAATGTGAAGAATTCCTTTAAAAACCGATAGTCCTTTCTTGGATAGAGAATTAAATTGCTCAGCTTTTTAACGTAAAATTTTTTTTCCATGACAATAATTAACGAGTCAGTGAAAGCTAGGATAAAAGGTTCCGTAATCCTGAATTGTTCACATTATAAGAAATGAAATTGAAGGAGAAATTGCACAGGGACATATCCAGAACTTTCCCTTTGGGTGTTTTATGTTAGATATCGCCAGGGTGCTTGAGAATGAAGTGCCACCTGTGACTCCCTTTTTTTGCATCCTGTAAGAGGAGTGATAGGAACTTGAAGATCCCTATTGTTGCTCTTGCAATAATAGAACAATAGAACTAACAACAGGAACAATGCCCCTAGCCCCTAATCAATAGCACCTGCTGCACTAGAGGATCAGTAGAATGGCAAGGTTGTTACATTCTTCTTGATACGTATGAGAAAAGGTATTTATGTAAGTTGAACATTATGTACATACTTCGTTGAATATCATACTCAGTTCTGGCTCTGCCCTTCCAAACAACTTTGCTAGCTCACACCACCGGTTTGGGTAAGCAAGTCGACGGAGTAGAATTAGAAGTGCCTCTGCAGCAGGACACACTGTCCTTTGGTGACAGGTGTATGTTTGAAGTTGCAAGGCAGCAGCAAGCCTTTCAAAGTGATTTCGCTGAAATCTTTTGGATGTAAATAAATAAAGCAACAGTTACGATCATGAATGCTTTGGGTTTCAATTTTAGAATCAGTAGTCAATCGGTTTTGGAACAAGGATCCTTGGAATCCTATTCATTACTACATCCACAACTGCATTGTCAAACTGTTGCCATGACAGTGGTCACATTTGCCAGGACTCATTGCTTGTATGTAAAATATGAAACCCGCTAGATTAGTAGATAATCTAATTAGTTATTGGCTACAAATAAAGTCAATAAACACACAAAAACAAGATGTGCGAAGTTACCTGAACATATTCTCAAAATCGACTTCGGGAATGTCCATATAATTAATATGGCAGCCCAGTTCTTTTTGGAGAGGCAGCAGTGTCCATAACAACATCATCTCCAAGTCATCGTCGTCACTAGACGTAGAACTCGAATCGTCTGAATCCTCTTCCATTGCTAGCATTAGCTGTATTATTTCGCGTTGCTCCCGCCTGAATGAAATAAAAATTAAAATGCCGAGATAGCACTTACACAACCCACGACGTCTTATCTCGAAACTTGTGAATGCTTTGTGCTGTCTGGAATATGTCTTTGCATGTAACAATTTGTATACTTTATCGTTTGGGAAAAAATATAGATATATAAGGCCAAACCAAAAACACTCAAAGGCGGCCCCAAAACTGAACCGGCAGGGACGAGAAACATTTGTTTTTGTTTACTTGGCCTAATTAACTGGCTCCAAAACCACTTATTCCGGCTACGGGAGATGTTTTTAAACCAAATAAACGAATCTATCTCGTCAAGGGATACATCCATAAATTATCTAACAGGTGTATGACTTCAATTTCAGGTAGAAAACAAACAAAAAACATGAAAGATAACCTCTCACCTTCGCTTCGCAGCCATCTTTGCAACAAAACAAAATGTTGCGACCAAACGCCGCGCGAGCTTGGACACTAGTTTCCAGGTCTGCCGTGTCAACGGGAAGCTTAAACAGACAAATCGGCAAACGACACCGGCAAACGACAAACGGCTAGCTGACGTTCGGCGTTCGACGTTTCCGCGGTGCTTAATCTCACTATTTACTGGGTTCTTTGTGAGAGGCGTCCGGCACACTGATAAGATTACCAATGTCGAAAGCACCGTGAGTGATAATAAAGACTGAGAAAGATGGTAAATATTTGAGCTCGGAAAGAAGTCAGAAAGATGGGATATTCAGTCCGGTCACGAGCGTGGGACAAAGAAGAATTCAAGTCCCCGTCGAGATTCGAACCCATCGTGACCAGTCCCATACACCGCTCGGGCGCATCGACTGCTGAGGTACCGGGAGACACGATTATGAATTTTTTTTTCTTTTTTGACGAAGAAATTAGCTCTTTTCAGGTCATGTATTACCAAGGATCAGGAGTCCTGTCATCCCGATCATTAATCGGGAATGATGACTTCCGCTCAGGTTGTAGAAACGTCAGTCTTTGTCACCACAAACAGTCCATCTCAGGGCCGACACTCCCCGGGCGATCAAACTTCACCGACTTTCGAACTGACCCAAAATTTACCGGAAGGAAACCAGAAGGAAACGGTTCTGCCGTTCATTCCAGTACCATTGCGGTTCATTCCAGTGCACTGACTCCGGTATCATTCCAGTTCATTTCTGTTTTAAACGGGCCTGCTTTCAGAATTTAATAACAACCTACACTGATTTTATCGCCACTTCCGGGGAATCTTGGATTGCTCTCTCAGCTCCTCTTCGCTAGCGCCTCGATGTACTCTTGTTAAAAAATTAGGAGAACAAGATACTGCTCCAATCTAGGGAGATCGCTACTTAGCGAAGGGGGACATGGAGGCGGGAGCCTGATAGAAAAGGGGACGGAGGTGTAAGGGAGGCTGTGGAAGAGCGGGCGGGAAGCGGGAGAAATAGCAGGAAATTATGTACCGGTCAAATTGAAGCTTAACCATCCACCCCCCGGGCATACCTCGGGCATTTGACCGTACATTGTGCCCGGGAAGGGGGGGATTTGAACGTTATCTTGGAAGGGTGGGGAATTTGAACCGGATTTATCTCTTGTTCTGGCGTAATACTCCTGTGAGTTTTTTCGGTTTTTGCAGGGTTTGACGTATTTACAAGATAGAATTTCGCCCTTGTTAGTGAATGACTCTTTCAAAAGGGTCTTCAAAAGAAGACTGAAGGTGTCATCACGGCTCATCTCTCTCTGAAAAGTGTGAGCAGTGTTTGATTGAAGACGAAATTTGTCTTTGAGGAGAGGTGTTTCAGAAGTAATTGGTGGGGCATTTGGACGGCTTTTTTGCCCCGAGGGAAGGGAATTTGAACAAGCCAATCTTCAAAAGTTCAAATGCCCGGGGGTTGGATGTTGAAGTTTCGATTTGACTGGTACATTACACAACAGGGCACAATATTTTATACAGGAAAAAGCGCAAAAAGCCGGGAGCCAACAAAAATATTGCGGGAAGCGGGAAGTTTAGACCCCATGGCCCCCCGCCCCCAGTTTTGGAACGTCAATGCGGTATAGCATTTTATCAACTGAAGCATCGTTTTGTTTCCAGTTTGTTTGTTTTATTAATTTTTTTTTGTCCTGTTACTTCGTGGTAGGACACTTTTACAACAAGACAATGACACAACTGATTATTGCCAAATAACTTTTATTGCTAAATAATTCATGCACAGACTTTATAATACTGCTTTATACTTTCTTCAACAGTCAAGGTTTTGAGTGGTAACTCTATGTCCTCTATGTCTCATTCTTCTCCTTTTTTTAATTAAATATTAAATAATTATGGTAGTTTTCAAAAATGTACAAAAAAGGAACTGTTAATAGAAATGCACTTCAAATTCCACATTTCTTCTAAAAAGGTTGTAAATGTTTGTAATATACCTTGTGAAAGCATCCATTTTACAGTTGTGCCAGCAATGAAAAGTTGCTGTCAAGGCCATCTGGCAAATGGGCTTATAACCTTCATAAGCCCTTACAATATTTGGAAAATTTTCATGCAATAAATTAATGGTGTAAATACACATTTAAACAACTCTTCCATGTTGTACAATCTTACTGGTCTTTGAATTGTTTGTATCACTATTATTTTTTTAATGAATAACACTTCATAAATTAGACATTTTTTTATCTACTCCATGTGAAATTTATTATGTTTATGGAATTTCTTCACAATTAAACCAGGTAACAGTGCCATCAGTGCTATACCACAAAGCTTGATAACGACTGAAAAAGTGAAAAGTTCATCTAAAGCATTAAGCTGTGATAAAATGCAACCAGTTTGACAGCATATAAAGTTATATGGCATGAGACCTGCAAAAGAGAAAAAAAAAGAAAAGATATCATAATAGAGTACTAAACCAATTTTGAAATGCAAAACACCACCACAGTATTCAAACAGGTATTCAAGAAAAGAAAATTGTTATTTAATATCTTCTCAATTTTTGTCAGATCTGAATTCACCTGTAAACTTCACAACACAAAACAGGACTTAATTCAAGGCTTTGTCTATTTTGTGTGATTGTCTACAATATCTGGCAACGTTCAAAACAAGTAGTTAACACTTTCACTCCCAGACTCAGTTTTGGAGTCATCTAAGGTGGTTCTAAATTTTGAGTCTGTGGATGGAATAGTATGGTGTGACAGTTCAAATAAAACCTCTTCAGCAGTACTTTCACATCATACTATTCATATTTACATATTTCACAAAATGGAATTTGGGATTTTTCGTGCACTTTGATTTTAGGCACTTTTGGAAGTAAAAGGGTCAAGGTAAATGACAATCTTATCAGAAGTCAGCATAAGAGTACTTATTAAAGCACGATTGACAGTCAGCTTGAGTGAAGATGGCATCAGTCCTATTTAGTTTCCCTTTTAATTTTTTTTTTTGGGGGGGGGGGGGGGTTGAGTTCTCCTCCCCCAGATTGGGAAGCTAGTTCATCACAGGGCAACTCCTAGGCTCAGTCTCCAGCCGTGAGTGTCTCAATGCACCCGCGATTCTCGCCACCTTCATGGCTGGGCGCACAGGTTTGGTTGCATGTCCGTGACGTCATTGCAATTTTAATAATAATAATTATTATGCAGACAATCCACAGGTCATTTGCTTAAATTTTATGTTTTTTATTTTTTTGTTTTTATCGTCTTGAAAAAAAGCAAACTTGCGAAAAGTATGCCTGAAATGTCCTCCTAAAAGCGTGAAATTTCAAGAGAAAGACGAAATCCCGCTAAATCATGTTGCGCATCCTGCCCTGCAAATTTCAGGGGGCTTGTCTCTGACTGGTCAGTCTAAACAATAACCAAACCCGTGCACCCAGCCATGAAGGTGGCAAGAATTGCGGGTGCATTGAGACACTCACGGCTGGAGACTGAGCCTAGGCAACTCCCAGCATGCTTTGATTGGTACCCATTCATACACAAAGATAGAGAGAGAAACAATGAGGAATTAAGTTAATATTTAAAGTTTACCAATTAAAACAGAGAAAAAGAACTGTGTGATGGGGACATCCAAAACAGGCGACGACATGTTCAGAAACCAGTTGGGTGACATGGGAAACAGTCGTAAGAACAACAGAAAAAAGAACAAGCTATCAAGGTTCTCTTTGACCTGAAAAAAAAAAAAAAGAACAAAATTAAACAGTTTAAAACATGTTACCTACATGTACGGTAGTTAAATGTACCCTAAAGCTGCAGGCGGCTACACGAGCGATTTTTTGCTTGCGATGGTGATGCGTTCTTTTTGAAAATTGTCGCGTCACCACCGCGTGGAGAAAATCGCATGTGTAGCCACCCTTGCACAGGTGATGCGACAGATGAAAAAATCGCAGAAAAAAATCGCGAGAAATTCAATGAGTTGAATTTTTTGCAACTAAATCACGGACTTCGTCAGAGGGTGGCTACACAGGCGATTTTCGCCGTGCGCTGGTGACACGACAATTTCAAAAAAATCACATCACCATCGCAAGCAAAAAATTGCTCGTGTAGCCGCGGCTTAATTTACTTACTTGCAGAGACTCATTGCCGAGACTTGCCAATAATCTATATTGTCTATTACTCAACTAGTGCACTAATCTTGAAGAGAGGCAATGAGACAAAGAAATGCCTGCTAAACTTGCCTAAGTTACAAGACATGTATGGAATACAAATGAAATATATAGATTTCTAACATGAACTTGAAAAGTGCCATAAAATAGGTCTATCCAACATTTACTTGTTTGACTAATTTGATTCGAGGGCCACGAAATCGAGGCCAATTTGGTGGTAAACATACATACATTGTACATAGTATATTTATTTACATCCAAAAAATCTCAAAAGCTTCTGGCTTCGGGCACAGCAAACCCAGGCTGGTCATGTATGCAGCCTGAATTAGTCTGTTGCGAAGCCTGGTGGCTTCGCAGCAATTAATTCACTAACCTTGCTTTGTAAAGCTTGAACCCTATCAGGAAAGAACTGTAGTAAAAGAACTTTGCCAAATGCATTGGATAAAAGGTAACAGAATGTAGCTCCACAAGCAGTTAAGAAGCATACCAAAGGAAAACCAGCCCAGATACCAAATATTGCACCTGCCAGCAAGTTCTGAAATAAACACAAAATATAAGGTGGGAAAATAATAACTATTGGATTAAAAAAGGTTATTCTGCCTCACTGATGGTTAGTTATTGAATTATTGCCCAAACTAAACAGTGTTCTAGTCCAAAACAAAATACACATAATAATAATCAGGATTTTACTTTCTCTCTTGCTACAGTTGGTTGAAAATTTGTCATGCAGAACCCTCCCTCGGATAGTAAATATTACCCTGATACATTACAACTGCATGTTCCCTTTAACTGCCTCCCCCTCCCCCCCCCCGCCATGAATGTTGTTTTAAGTAGAAAAACAACATTGACAGGAGGGGGAGTTTTAGGGGAATAACCAATGTGCACACCTACAGGCAAATTATTGTACTGGCAGAAGACAGTATCTCAACAATTTTTGTAGCTTATTGAAGCCAGCCTGTTCACCACTCAGCATATTTTTTTTTTTATTTTCATAGCACTTCTGTATAATATGACATCTTCAGTTGTATAACAACTAAACACTTAACTATAGAAGGAACATTGTTTCTTGCAGCTAGACAACTTGTTTAATGTTTAAAATGTTAATTGCTACTTTGCCATAAGAATATTGTTGTACCCTTAATTAGTTGTTCACCTGAACCTCGTCAAGGTCTAAGCATGTACATTTTGTATGGATGCTATACAAAGGCAACACCCTTTGTCCTCAATTAGTATTGTAAGCTGAATTCTGGTCTAGTTAGGAGGCAACCTCCTTCCTTCAATTTTACAGATACCGGTAAGTTCAGTAAAACACTGATCTACGTAAGCTGGGTGGGGGTACTCCCTTATATGGTCTATATGGGGACATGCCACTGGACAGTGTGTGGTTTTTGGCCTCACTGTCCTGAACAGGTTATTTGGGAACTTAAGCAAACACAACAGGGACAGCTGACAAGAAGATAAAAAAACAAAAGGTTTAATTAGCAAAACAATGACTCTGCACATGTGATACAGTTTTTGGTACATTTCTTTGCCATCCTCTTCAAAACAACAACCTGAAATGACCAAATTCAAAGTTTTATGTAGAACGTGAATACACAACAGTGAATGTTCTTTTTCCTACCTGAACTGTAACACCATCCTTAGAGAGTCAGCTCCCGGATTGTTTGTCTACATTAGACAGATTGAACAAGTTGAAACTATCATGAAGAGCTTTGAAATATTTGAAAATAATTTTTAAAGTGATGTTTTCCTTGGCATTGCCCTCGTGGTTGCTTAAGCTCCCTATTAGTGTATAATTTTGTGTAAGACTGTCCCAAACAGGGACATAGGTGCATGATTGTCGTCCTTAAATATGGCTTCTACACTACATTCAGTAATCCTGAAATGGAGACATATGTTTGTGTACAACAAAAGAGTATGTATTGTTGTCATTTGTCATTTTTAAAAAACAGGGACCTAAAATGGAAGGTGTTGTCCTAAACAGGGTAGGCATTTAAGGCCTTTTTTGTCCTAAACAGGCTAAACAGGGTCAGGCTTTCAGACCCTCAGTGGTACCCATACACCAAAACATGGGTCAAGTGCCACCCCCCCCCCCCTCCCCCCCCTGCAGGCATCTAAGCAGGCAGCACTTTGTACTTACCATAAATACAGATCCTGGAATGGCAAAAGTCTGTTTATACAAGTAAGCACTGCAGAACAGTAATACAACATAGCCAAAATTGTCTCTTCTGTACTGCTTCAGTAAGCTTGCTAGAGATTTCAAATCTTCAAGGTCACTTGGGAAATGCAGGTCATTACTGCAAATATTAAAGAACATTTAGCACTGAAATTTTATCAGTGCATTTCAGGAACTATCCAGGATGGCAAAGAGGGATGGGAAGCTTTTGGAAAACACTAGAAGGAAGCTCTAAAAGAAACTTAAGTTTACACTGCTTACTATGTTGGAATGTTATGTAGAATCAGACATAAACCAATAATGTTGCTATCTTTTAATGGAATGCAAATAAGTGGCTCTGCTACCTTTTAAGTTTAGTAATTTGTATCCTTAACCTACCATCACAAACGAACAAGTTGTACTTGGTAAATTTAAGATTATTTGAAAATTCGTCTAGGAAAACTTGCTCATTTGCAATACAAGTTATAAGCTTAAATAGCTGTACCGTTGTAGTTGACGTCATCATAATTCAGCACTGACTACAAAAACCCTGTTCTCCTACCTCGGGGTCGCTACTTATATTCCATAAGTCTTCACTGGATTCTAACATCATTTATCCCATCCAATACATTATTTGATCTTACCTCTCACTTTCATTAGTGCCCGCAGTAACATTCGAGTTGAAAGGTGGTCGACACATTGACAACAATGTCAGGAAAATAGTTGCGGAAAAAAACGTAGAAGCGATCCCCAAAATACAGAAGAATATTCTCTCCGCTTTAGACATTGTCTTCATCATGCTGAAAAGTTCAGAATGGCGCTCGAGTAGAAAGAACGAAACTAAATTAAAAAGTATAAAAGTAGGGTAGACAGAAAAGCCGGCATTTTGCTTTGTAACCTCGCCAGGGGAACTCTGGGGACTGGAGTTTACTACGCGTGACAGCGTGACTCTCAGGTGAAGCCTGTGGAACGCCTGTTTTTATTTATTTGTGGAGAGAGGCCTAGAACTGTTTGAGGAAATGGATATGGGTATCAAGTGCAGTCATGTGTGTCACTTTATGTTAGTTAGAACGAATGATTCAGAGTCCTAGCAAAAACGGCCTCGCCCAAACCAGTTGAACTCGTGCAGGCATTCCCTCTTCTCCGTCAATTCTTCTTCTCTCGCGTTTTGGCTTCCCTCTCTTCCCAAAGTTGCTTTAGAATTGGTTTCCAAAGCAACCCGTCTGTGCAAGTACGCTCTGTCGCATCCCTACTTTTGCCCTGGAGGTCTAAACAGCGTGCAGCGCTTCATGAGGGTCTGGAAGGGTATTCTCGGGATCCGGGATTTGACCAAAATACGGTGCGGGATTCGGGAAAACGCAAAATATCTTGACGGGATTCGGGATTTGACTGCTACCAGGGAAGCGGGATTCGCCAAAATTTGGGCACGGGATGCGGGATTTTTTGGCTTGTCTGTCGGGAATTCGGGAAAGCGTCACGGCCCAAGTGAACGTTCTAGCGACAAAAGCGAATCAACCAGGCGAGCGAAAAATATCAATCAAAAGGGCCAATCTACATCTTAAATTTATTAGCTTTTGCAGAAATTAGCCTTTTTTAACGTATTTTTGGGAAAGAAAAAACGGTATTCGGGATAGCGCTGAAGAAAGGGCGGGATGCGGGATTCTCCTCAAAAAGGAGCGGGAATGCGGGATCAGGACCCCCCCTTCCAGACCCTGCTTCATCACTTACGCTCTCCCTTAGAGCTGCCTTCGCAGCGATTTGTTGTTGTTGTTTGTTGTTGAAAATTGTGTAGCCTACGTAGCTAGCGGGATTGTCTGCACGAAGTCTGAGTGGCGAAGCCGCGAAGGGAATGGGGAAAAGCGGTTTTTTTCTCGCGGCTTGTCCCGCTCGTTGTCGCGGCTTACCCGCTCATGGCGGCTCGAAGAAAATACCGCCAGCTACGCAGGCTAAAAACTGTGGGGAATTCGGATCGAGAACGTGTCTATGATAGCTGGCAGAGCCGTGTGTCTGGATAACATTTTCTTTTTTTCGGTTGCTAAGAAACAAAGAAAAAATTACTTGTGCCAAAGGAACTTAGTAACCTGGCAAATGATACCGTTAGTGCAGTGTAAATATTATCGTGATATGACAGGGTTATGGGCTCCTGGATATGACTGATTACACATGGCCGATGTGACAAGAGAAGACCGGTCTTTGAATCAATGATTCAGAGTCGTTTCTTGTCTTATGTTTCCCTGAGAAAAGAACAAAAAACTTCGAGGATGAAGTCGTTTTGCCTTGCTGGCATAAACAATCGTAGGAGTAACTTTTCCGCGTGCTCATGACCGTGTTTGGCTAATGACATCATGTGCGCTTCCCTTGACTGAGCAGCATGAAAATTTAATGCAACGCAATGGAGCCTTTAGTCGTTTCTTCCTGCGGTAAGCGCTGAAATGTCAATACAAATGCGCGCTCTAAAGTGAAGCGAGAAATGGCAAAATCCAAGAATAATTCAAGCGCAATGGAGGATTTGTCTTATGGAATCAGAGCTGTAAAACTAGGGCCGCCATAGGACATAAACAGGCCGGTCCCGGAGAGTTTTCATGTCAGGGTGCTGGCCGAGTTGCCGGCTGGGCTTCCCTGCTCTATGCCTGTAAGGAGTGAAGCATTTTGGACCCCTGTTCTCCGCAGTGACCTTCATCGTCTCAGTTTTCTGCTCTTGCTCGTCAGCTTGCTTGGCTGGCTGTCAGGTAATTTATTGATCATTTTCGCAGTGAATCATGTTGTTGACTTTTCTGCAATTTGATCAAAACGTTGGCCTTCTCTGCGCTGTTAGAGTGACATTGATATGGGCGTGTTTTGATTTCGTAATTCAAAACAGTGATCCATAGTTGTGTTAACGGCTTTTATGCTTTCGCTTATATCACTAATCCATTTTTCAGACAAAAAAAGGAAAAAAGAAGTGTAATTATCCCTTGTTTCCCTGAACTAGCGGCGTTTTGTGCACAGATTTAATGCCGCCTCATCTTACAAAATCCCAAAATGGAAAAAAAGAAAAGAAATATGATAAATCTTTCTCGTTATTCCATGATCATTTATCCTAACAAAACCCAGGCTATTTATGACACAATTTCCAGCGTCCAAATCTCGGACTGTACAGGATGCACGCTTGAACGTAGCGTTAACGGTTGTCAAAATACCGTATTCACCCACTGGTAGATAAGTGTGTTCTTTAACAAACGACTCAGTGTGAGAAACCCCGAATACGCGTCACGTTTGCAACGAAAATAAGTCTGTGCTATAAGAATGACCTCCTTATTTTCTCATATCTACTTTTATGCCGCCTGGCTGGCCTCAAACAACTAGATTTAGCAATCCCATTAGCTGGCTGTAATATGAAGGCGTTTTATTATTTTTGACAAGCATTGCTGGTACCTGGGATGAGCGCCAAGTGAAGCATAAAAGGGATTAAGGCAAGTTGAATGCGATCACCAGTTTTACTAATTTGGCAAAATAAGATTCTGTTGGAAGTTAGCAAACATTAGAAGGCGATGATTTACTTATTTGACATGTAAATGAAGACAAAAGGCAAACTTCTAAGATAGATCCTTTCAATAAATGTCAGGCCAGGCACGCCGGCTATAATTGTCGTTAACTCTGTCTATACTTTAGAAGGCAATACATATATTTTCATTTTAAGGAGTTTTTTTTTTCAATTAATCACACAGAAACGTTTTGATTCTTTTATAAAAGTTCTGTTTTTCTCTCTGAAATCTTTCACGAATTGCGTAAGCGACACTCTTATAACATAGCAATCAAAACTAAACCTACGACTTTTATTATTTTGATCAAACAACATTTGCCTATAAACAGTGTGTTCGATCATATAATGGACAGACCACAATTCTAGCTTAAATGTCTAGTTCAATTTTACTTTCCTTAATCTCACTTAAACCTTGTCACGACACTTTATGGACAATGATTTGATTTGTTACCACGGCATAGTTTCTTTCCATGTCTCTCAGTCTGTGGGATTTAAAACAGTCCGTGATCTAATTGTTAAGTTTGAAAGTCAATTAACCTATCATATTTCACTTAAATATCTCTTGATCTTTGGAAACTGTTACTGTGTGTAGATTTTTAACTGACAACATTTTTTTTATGGAACGGCAAGGAAACGTTTCTTTTCTGAAAATGAAATATTTTGTGCTTTACCCCATAAAAATTTTCACACTAAAGTCGTTATCACGATATGGCATAACACTGAGGTTTTAAGTATAGAAAAGCTTTTTGAACCTTTTTTTTTTTCATAACGAACTCAAGCCGTGCCTGCTTCATTTCCTACTTGGAAATCGTCTTGTTTTCGAAATCATCCCAACTCACGAATGCACCCGTCGCCCAAAGTGTGTCAGCAAGTCAAGAGCGTGTCCCCAACCCACCAATCTGAATAATTTTTTTGTATAAAAAGAATCATGTATACCAGCCTAGAACCCAGGCGTTCTTCCCCCGCTCACTCGACTCGACTTGGTGCAAAATGTCGTCACCGAATGAGGTCCCTGGTGACGTCACGAAATTTCACCCAAGTCGCATGAGCAAGAGGAGAACGGCTCGGTACTAGGCTGTCTTGATACCTTTTTCCAACAACAACAACTTAGAGTTTTAAGACCTGATGAAAAATTCTGCTGAAGGATGTAAGATAATTGTTAATGTGTCATTTCATATTGTTGTGTGTTGCAAACCAACTGACGTCACAGAGGTTAATCACGTGATCATTTGGCCGCGCGATCGCTTGGACAATTTTGAAGCCAAAAAGCGCGTATTTTGAACGAAAAAAAAAGTGAGTTTCTAGATACTTTTACGAGCTGCAAACTTTATAACCTCTTTTCTAACAAGATAAACAAGGAAAATCAACGAAAACAAATTTCGCTTCATATGCACTTTAAGCTTTTTAAGTTATCAATGGGAGGCTTGTCCAAAAATTCTCTGATATAGAAATGAGTATAATTTGTATACCAGCTGTGAAGACTCATTTTCATATACACCTAATTGAAGAAACGCTGTCGTGTGAAAAGCCTATACTATGAAAGATACGACCCAATGGTTCAGTTTCTGGGAAGAGGGAAAACTTGCTTCTATTCTCAGGCACTGTGTAGATAATATTAACACAGTATATCCAAATCTACTTCAAAACCTTCTTAAGAATGAAAATATCTTGAATATCAAAATATGGAACTGAGTAGCAAGCATGTTAGTACTGTCTTCCCACAATTCCATCGTGTCGCAACGTTCATGGCTTATACTTTGCAGCCGAGAACGTTTTATCAATCAGGTGTATAAAGTTGTGCACCAGACCTCACTTTTAGAAAGAGGTTGAACGCAACTACGAAAAGGCCTGGTTGCTGCAGAGGCTCTCAGTTCAGATCCGGTCTAATTGACACTTCAGATATAAATATGAGTTTTGAATAATCAGCGAGGCGCTGTACGCTACCGATCAAGAACGAATAATGCTGTTGTTTTATTTACAGACGCCAATTGCAACTAACTGATTGCAATCGGAAAGTATTCTCATTCATTCAAGAAGGCATGAAAATCTCTTGAGTATTCCTGATTTTATGGCTGTCTTCGCATGGCATGCCCCACACCCTTTTGCGTTATTTCTACGGAGTTTGTCCTCGTCTTATTTATCATCAAATATATGAATTTCATATATTCATAATTTCATCTTCATCTTTCCCGGGTATATTACGAACCAATTTAATGACCAGCTCCCAGTTGGCTCAATTAGTTAGAGCGCTGCACCGGTATCGCAGCGGTCAGGATTCGAATCCCGGCAAGCCTGATTTTTTCAGGCTTTCTTTTCGCAACTGCATAAGTTGCGTTAATAACTGCGAGGATCTTCTTTACATTTATTTAAACGATTTCGCGTAGTAATCTGGTCCTCCCTCGCTTCGACGCTGCCTCTTTAGAGCGCCAGCATTTGATTTTCCCACCCTCCTTCCCTTCAGTCACTTCTACAATCCCTATATTTAGACTCCCACTCTATGCCTAACGCAAAATTTTTCGCCCAATATCTTAATAAGCATCAGTCATGAAGTGTCTTTTTAACTGAATGTGAATGTTATACTTCCCATATCATCTTGCAGGGAGTGCCTCTGCTAAGGCGCAAACCTGCCAGCCGAATCAGCCTACATTTAATGTAACGCTTCGAGCTGGCAGTGCGTCCGGTACTTTTTGGAAACTGGGTCGAGTCAAGGACGTCGATCATTGTGGTCAGCTGTGTTGTCAGCATCACAAGTGTGACCTGGCATTTTCAGTGGACGACTATTGTTACAACGTTGAGTGTTACAGTGAGGAAATGTGTCGGCTACGAAGGGAGAATTTCTCTCGACATCAAGTCGCCGTGACCATGGTTACGAGAATGACAAAACGGCAGAAAGGTCATCATTTAGACACAATAGCGAACCAAGCTCAGGGATCGTTAACTAAGGTATCTATAAAGATACCAACAGCTTTCAAACAAAAAGGAAGCTCACATAACAACAAGGATAAGAATACAGGCTCAAAAGAGCACAAAAACAAATATGAAAGTGATTTGTTAAATTCGTATCAAAGCAAAGACAGAGGTATTGGTTTTGAGATACAAGAATCCTTTCCCACAAAAGCTGTTCTTCGTCTGGAATCAAAACTATCGCATAGCAATACAGATTTACAGATAACTAAGCCTGGAACTTGTCGAGCGAGAAGAATTCTTCGCAAAGTAACTCTCCGCTCGGGACTTAAATCAGGGGATTTTGCCGATTATGGTCAAGTACCTGATATGGAAGCATGCGTGAAGCATTGTTGCGCGCAAGAAACTTGCGATCTTTCCTTGCTGTTAAACAACCATTGTTATACATTACACTGCTATAAACCCGAGCTTTGTAAAATCATGCCTGCGCATTCCTCCAAACTGGAGCCACAATTAGCGTTCGTGACTCGTTCTGCTGAAGACCAATCAAATACCAGAGTTAAAAAGAAGACCTCGTCTTCAGACAGAGGCTTGTGTCCTCATGGCGCCATTTTCAGTGACGTCAGTCTGAAGGGAGGTCAAAAGGCGGGAAAATTTCAAACCTTGGGAGGCGCAAAAGACATGCGCTCTTGCATTCAAAAGTGCTGCGGAAGCCCGAGCTGCCAGGTTGCCTGGTTACTGGGAGATCACTGTTACTCGGTGGCGTGTTATGACAAGTGCATTACTGTTAAGAAGAGTGCCAGTAGTATTAGGTCCCAGCTTACGCTTCTCACAAGAAAGCCGCAGCAGATTGGAAACGACAGTAAGTTATATTCAGTTAAATTTTATGCTTTTGTTGTTCCTTTAAAATTACACTGCACATAGCTGAAATTTCTACAAGAATTGTGCTTATTAGGCCTAAATGACATGCTACTTCCGTGCCAATCTGTGTCGACTGCAGCACACGACTTGATTTAAACGAAGAATATAGTTCAGTTGAATTGAATAGCTTTTCCTAAACTAAACACTTTCCAGAGTAATACCAACAAGTCAATTCTTAAATAGTATTCAAAATTCATAAATTGAATTCTGCACGGCCGTAGCACAACGTTTGAATCCAAAAGCCTTGATAATGCCGAGTACCATGACAGATGGATCTTGCCGTGTTACACGGTAGAGGCGCGGCTTGGTTTCAAAAGACATGCCAAAGTCGAGCTTGGCAATCTTTTAAGTCAGGCACGGTAGTAGCGCCACGTCTGTGATGGGCCATTGTTCTTGATAAATTATCCGTCGTTATTTTCTTAACTGAAAGTTTTTTTTTTTTTCAAATGTATATTTAGTTTTCCGTACAGTACAGGCAACAGAGGAATTTAATTTCCTGTATATCTAGATCTGGGACGCATGGCGAGCACGTATCAGAGAAGTTGACTGAAACAGCTTATAACGTCGAGAGGCGTTGTCGGCTAACTCTGCCTATAGCTCGTTCAACGTACTGGCCTAATCCATAAAAATTCAATGGCAACTTGCTGGATGTTGACTTCCACTGTGGATTATAGACAAGTAGTTAGTCTAGATTGATAGTTTACCTAAAAGTATGCGACTTTTAATTTTACTTTTCACAGAAAGGCAAGACATTCCTGGAGGTAAAGGAAAAACTGGTGAGTTTGTTTAATAGTAGACTAGAAGCAGTCCGTTTTCATCGATATCCTCATCATTCTTTATTTTCATAAGAAAGAGAACCAACGAGCGCACTCCTGGAAAAATAACAGGCGTAAAAACTAACTCGGATCAATTGACGCCATGGTGTATGATTATCTCATTTTCGTATACAGCGTTCCCATAATGAACAAATACTAATTTACTTCCGACGTTCCCTTATTTGTTCTCTGCAGAAAAAGTATTTACCATGTTTTTAACCATCACTGACAAGGTATTCACGGACAATCTCAAGGATATCGAATCCCTTGAATTTCTCAACCTTGCAGTGAAGCTTCAAGTAGCGGTAAGAGGTTTTGGCATTTAAAAGCGTAGTGTGCAGTGTGAGCAGGTCTTTTAAACAAAAGATCAGAGCCAATTTCTTAAGCTATTAAAGGGATGATGTTGTGGAGAATGTTCTATGTTTTTTGGTACAACAATTTTATAAAAATTTGCTCGTAGACCATAAAATGGACGATAACACAAGCGAAGACCTTGAAAAAGTCGGGATCAATTTCTAAGTTGGATTCCATGCCATCCCGATCATCCTAAGGCAAATACCTAAACTAATAGTGTCCGTCCACTATAATTTTTTCAAGGAGAAGCCAAAAAACCAAAACTGATGAAAAAATTGCCATGTTGCAATATGCAAGTTTTTGTTAAATGCAATACAAACTTTTCTTCAGTTTGTTCAGTACTCATATGCAATTTTCTGTCGTTCCCTGTTTCACAGTTTCTTTGACATTATTGTTCTTTCTTCCAGGTTTCATCTGTATTTGCTAGTGACCCATCTTATAAGCCAGAAGTCATCTCTTTTCAGTAAGGCTTATGCATTTTTGATGTTGGTTTGGTTTTACTCGATAACACACGGTTATCGAGTAGATTTTTCATTGTAATTAGTTACTCTACAATTGTTATACTTTCCTATCTTATACTTTACTAAACCGTTTGCTACCTAAAGGGAGTCACTATTTTCGGGAGTATATTATCTGTATTACCATAGTGGCCGTTCATGACTCCATGCAGATTAGGTACAGGAAAGACATAAAAACTAATTCATAGAGGTCAGTCATTCTCTTCTTTGTGGACAAATTAAATCAAATTTACAGCCTCGCATTTATCACTTCCATTCGTTCTGTTTGCCTTTCTTTCTTTGTATCTGCGCCAGGCTATACACTTCGATTGTTGCTCACTCTCTGTCCATACGACGAACAAAGATCCAGGTTCAGAGTTCGGGAGTGTCGACTTGTCGCGTAGTTATGCTGACTGTTATGATTTAACCATGCCGGTTTAGTTGGGCCGGAGGGGCGGGGGGGGGGGGGGGGTGGGGTTAGGGGGTTTGAGGCTTGACAAAGGAAGTCAATCCACTGAAAACCCTGCTGATTACAGAAACCGTAGTTATGGTAAATTATTATTTATTGATTATTAAGCATCATATGTTTGTCTTCACTAGGCCCAGTCCAATCATTGCCAAGCTCAAAATGACCGCAAATGCAGAAAAGACGGCCTCGCAAGTGCTAAAGCCTTTGTTAGATGCCGTGAAAACTGGTCAGCTGAAATCATCTATTGACGGAACTCCGATTAGCTTTAAAGTAAGCGAAGCTAGCTTTCGCTTTCTTACTTCCAGCGGTAAGTATTCTTACACGAAGTCGAGCGCTTTTTGCTTCCACAGGGCATAAGTGGGAAGTACAGAGCTTAGAGGGGGAAAGAAGTCTCAAAATTTGTCATAATTCGCCCCTAACATCATTAAAACAACAACGTCAACGTTTAACAACGACAGGATTGGGCGCTAAATACCAACCGGATCTCATAGCCTGATTTCCGTCCGTTTTTGAATTATTGTTTTTGTTATTTGAATCGTTCCCTTGTGATTCGTCTTAGGACTAAACTTGGTGTGTGATGCAGAGCATGATTATGACATCAACTGGAAACTGGCGATGTTTAACTCCACCGCCAATCACATATGTCCTCGACAAGCACAAGGTATTTTGTATATGTAACTCATAAAATAAAAGAAGCATTAGAAGTTATATCGCATTCTAAAAACAGCAAAACTGTCGCTCTTTTTTGTGAATAATCGTAAAGCGTGGATATTCGCTCCTCGCGAGGATTTCTTGTTTCCAGAGTTGCCTGCCACTCGGCATAACCGGCAGAACAAGGTTCCGTCGCTTGTGGAGTAAAAACAAAAACTAACTATAAGAAGGAAAGAGTCACAGCAGATCTGTGATTTTACCAAAGATATGTCACTTCTACGTCATGGTTGGTGGTTGCTGCAGATCGGATTCTGCATAATTTCTGTAACTAGGAACCTTCGCAGAGTTTTTCTGCCTTGAATTAAAATAAAAGTGCACACGATCTTCTTTACCAGATTGTTACTGCTTCAGTGATAACCTCTTGAATGCCAATCAGAGCCGCGAAGCAATATTAATAGAAAAGTAATAGAAAAGACTGGAGAACGTAACGCACATCTGGGATACAAAATGTAATCCGGAGGGAGATTTACTTATGGTTTTAGCTTTTGCAACTGCATGACTGGTTCTCAACTCTTCGACATCTCTTTGACGGTCGTGGTGCAACATTGCGTGCAAAATTACGTGCATTTGCTTAACTTTTACCGTGTGCCCACCCGTCAATGAAATTGTCGCATGCGTTACTGCAAATGACGCGTCTACTTAGAGCAGTGTTGTTCACATCAAACTCCAGGATGGAGCTATAATGTTGCCATCATTGTGTGCAATATTGGTTGATATTTACATGCAGTGTTTTAGCTTACGATCAGGTCTTAAATTTCGGTTTGAAGTAACGATTTCTTGCGTTTGTTTTTCAGGGCAAGCAAAGAGGTTTTGCGCTGGCAGCGAAACTGTAAACGCTACTTGGCTTGATCCAGACTTTAGTGGATGTGTTTCCCCTGAATATAACAAACTTCATCGGGAGGTAAGTGTATGAAAATTAACAAATATAAGGTCATAGCTAGGTAGATAGAAGTGGAAGGAAATCGCTGAACTTCTGAACATTTTATGCAGAACAATAAATTGGACCTGGTTTTCAGGTCGTGTTCTACTGATTCTCATCAACCCGATTTCAACTGAAGCGGGTTTTAGACGATCTCACAAAGCTTCCAATTGTCAACCGAAAACAGTGTTTTCTATAACAGACGTGATCACACTAAGAAATCGACCACCCAAACACAGTTGATCCCAGTAGTTCCGGACATGACGTACGTAGTAGACAGCCACCGTCTTGAGTTCTGCCCATCTCGAACTGAAACCAGCTTCCCTTGGTTTATGTTGTCTATCTCCAACTCCCTCATTGGCGGCGTTAAAGTGTAATATTCCCTCCTTGTTTTTCTTTTCCTTAGAGCAAAGATCTCGCCGATCGAGCGGAGAAGAAGCTTGCATACGCCAAGGCAACAACGAGAGAGGTTATTGAGAAACTTGAGAAACTGGTTTACAGAGACACTTACAGAGACGAGCTAAGCAATGGTGCAATAGCGGATAAGCACGCAAATATCCGGGCCTCGAAAAAGAATAAGGGAACAAAAAGCTCAAAACAACATGACAAGCCGACCTTTGTGAAAAAAACGGAGAAGAATGACCAGAAGGAAGATCCGAATTCTGTTCCAGTTACAGAAATTCCTAGGGCTCGTCCTGAAATTTTACCCACAAGTCCCACGGTGAAAGATGAAGGTCACAACCCCGTGTGGTTTTCTGATTCAAAAATGAGGCCAGCTGCATCAAATCGCAAGGATAATTTAAGAAGCAAGAATATAAATCATCCGACAACTGCTGGTCATTTTTTACCAACAACATCACGGACTCCGTTTCTGGGAAGTATGACCTCCACTGATTCAAGTATTCCTGTGCAAGACAATAGTAATTCTATTACAAATCGAAACAGGGTACCCACTCAAGCTCCCTCTTTACAAAGAGAAAGTGTGTGGGGATCAACTGGGACACAAAATTCGGTGCCTAGGTCTAGAGTCCAGAACACTGTTCTGTCAAATACGGCCATGGCAGGCCAAAGGCAAAATGCAGGAGCTTTAAATGGCGCGCTTCATTTGTTACGTAACCCTTTTCAAAAAGCTCAAATTTATCAACATCCAAATCCACAACTCGTCCCAGGTTACGCTCGTCCACCAAATCCTTATCAATGGCCAGGTAGCCCAGCCTGGCAAGGTAACCGAGCAGGATTTCAAAGCAGCTGGGGACGAGGTTATGCCCCGCCCGGTTATTCTAGTGAACAACTTGATATTGGGAGAAGAAAACGAGACGTCCCTGATAACAACGAAAGGGAGCGCCGACAAAACACTTTATGGTACAACACACGACAGTATCCTTCACAGTATAATTACCCAGGAAATCGAGGAATCATTCCCAGTGCAACTTATCAACAACCGGAAAAGTATTATCCGCAAAACGTTTATCGCAGCTTTTCAAACCAAGCCGCTGCAAACACGTATCAAACTGGATACCAGCGACCACCTTACGGGCAATCCCTCGGGACCAGACTTCCACCCGCGGGTCAGCGGTCTGAAAGCGCAGTAGCACCTGGATTAAGAAGTCAGATTCAGACGAACACGGGATACAGGACGCAGCCGGGAATTCTTTCAGGTGCGCGTGCCGCACCTGTAGAGCGTTGGCCCACGCTGGTAAATCAAATTCCTAAACCAACGCTAGCTTTGCATTCTCAAAACACAGGCAAGCCCGTTTTACCGTCTACTAAGTCAAAAGTTGAAATGAACACAAACCAACAATCAAATCAAAATACGGTAGTCGGCCCAAAAGTAACGCCTGCCGGACAGGCAAAACCTACAGACAAGATAACAAATAAACTGTCCCCTGTTCACGAAGCACCAAAACAAAGTGGTATCCCTGTGCAAAGAACTAGTGAGTCAAAGAAAGCAGGGTCTCAAAACAATCTTTCAAAAAAGCTCCAAGATATCTCAGCCCCTGTAACTCATGCAAAGACACAAGTTAATGCTCGCAAACGTCAAAATATCACAGTTACTTCAATAAAAAGAAACGAAAAGCACGTGGCACCGATGTTTGGAGGAGACATCTTACTGTCGGTCGGGGTGCTAAAACTACTGCAAAAGTTCACGCGTTTGAGTGGAACAGAGGTCACTGAAACCGAGTTAAAGGTAAGCAGTTGTATTGCAGTTGGTAAAATCAAACAAAGATTTTGATTTATGATTGTAACTTAGCTCTTTCAGTCATGAGGTCAATCATAAAGACATTTCATCTAATAATTACAGGTACTGAAGCAGTGCAGTTTAATCTTAACCTAACCGGCAAACCAAGTGAGCCTGATCGCATGCTAGTTGAACTAGAACAAATAAGAAATGCGTTAGAAATGCATGGAGATCAGTATGGAGAATACGCATTTTTATATCAGAGCTTAAAGGGTAAAATAGCTCCATGCTTGACTTCATCAATCTTTTCTAAGAGTTCTCAATTCAGTCCATTCTCAGTGAATACCATGGAGTGAACGAGGCGTGTTCTAAGGAAAACTTTTTTTTCGCTCAAAGATGTTACAGCTGTTACTGGTAAATGTGCACGAATAGATGAGGACAGGAGCCCATCAACCTGATTGGGACCAATGAGACTGTTTATTGTGTAATATGTAAACTTACCTCATCTTCATCGAGTAAAACTTTTCTTCGGAGTTAATGAGCTGCAATTTTGAAACCCTCGTGCAACACTGTTTGGAAAAAAATCATCTTGGTCGACTGCCCGACAAAAATTACTAGATTAAAAAAGGATATGAGATATGACACTTATTTATACAGATCGAATCCACTGAGCTTTTCTTACCCGTTAAAAAAAGTCTACACCAAATTCGCAGCTTCTCCGAACATATTATTGGTTATCAGTTTATTGGTCATAATTTTGTAATACTTACAATGAAAGGGTACACTATCCCACAAATAGCGATGAGGGTTAATAATAATAATAATAATAATAATAATAATAAACTTTATTAACGTGTCTTAAAATATCTAGCTTACACTAAAGTAAGCTAATTGGGGACACCTATCTATACCTATCTAAAGTAGTAAAAATATATAAAATATTACAATATATACAATATAAAATATAAAATATAATATCACATCAACCTATAGTGATAAAACCCCCAAATGTTCAGAAAATCAAAAGTCACTAATTACTACATAGAGGACAGTTGTGACATCCTTCCTCCAGTAACGCTTCGAGATTCTTTTTTCTAATAGTGTTCTTAAAACTATTTAACGAATTAGAATTTCTAATTTCTTTATCCAATTTGGACCAGAGCATCGGACCAAGGTACTTTATGCTGTGTTTACCATAAGAAACGGTGTTATACCTAGGTATCACAAAATCACTGTTTCTCAAATTATACCTACTGTTATTCTTTTGAAACAGATCCTGCACATAAGATGGGCAGAGTTCATTTTTTACTTTGTACATTAAGATGGCAATGTCCTGTAGACGTCGATTCTTCATTGTTGGTAACTTTGCCCAGTTTAGCAGTTGTTCATAAGTAACCTCATTTCTTACATTATAAATCGCTTTCAAAGCTTTTTCTTGGATACGTTCTAGTTTCCTGTGATCAGATGCTCGACAGAAGTGCCAAACAATATGACAATACGTTACTTTAGGTAGTATTGCTGACTTGTAAATAGTAAGCTTAGCCTTGGTTGACAACATGTTCCGTAGGCGCATTAGGACACCAACTTTTCTTGCCGCTGTCTTACAGACCTCACTAATGTGAGTACCAAAGTTTAGCTTTTCATCTATCGTCACTCCTAAAAGCCTCATTTCTGAGCCACGCTTGACACATGTGTTAGACAAAGTAATCTTCATATCAGTATCCTTTTCTTTGTTCAGAGGGTCCATGCACATAGCCTGATATTTATCAAAGTTTCCCTGTAGCAAGTTACTCTCGTACCAGTCGGAAACATTCTTGCCTTCTCTGTTTAGTGAAACCTGAATATCCATAGTTGTCTTCCCAGTCGAGTACATTTGATGATCATCGGCGTACATGGTTAAACTACAATTATTGGCATTGTATGTAAGATCATTCTGGAAAATATTCCACATAAGTGGTCCAAATGTAGAACCTTGTGGACACCCTCTTGCAACTTCTTTCCATTCGCTCCTTATTTCAGATCCAATCTTAACTCTGTACTTCCTATTAGTAAAATACGAGCGTATGAGGCTTATAGCGGACTGAGAAAAGCCATAAGCACACAATTTATTTAGTAGTAGTGGAGGGTGTAAAGAATCGAAAGCTTTTGACATATCAGTGGACAGAATTCCCACTTCATTCCCTTCGTCAATAGCACTTTTCCAATGTTCAACCAGGTTAAGTAGAGTCGTTTCGGTGCTATGCTTCTTGCGATAGGCTGTTAGATTTGAGCTTAATCTTGGTTCCATAAAGGCTGTTACCTGTCTGCTTAATAGCTGTTCAAAGACTTTATCACAGGCAGAAAGCAAAGTAACAGGCCTGTAGTTCTTAACATCATGAGTACTCTCTTTCTTATGAACTGGAACCCACTCTCCCTTTTTCCACTCCCTGGGCCAGTAACAATCCTCAATACATTTATTATAAATGACCGTCAAAGATGGTGCTAATTCCTCACTTCCCAGCTTCAAAAGAGCATTAGGTATCCGGTCATGGCCCATAGCTTTCTTTGTATCTAATTCCCTCAGAGCTTTCACAACATCATCACTTTTTAATTTCATCATTTCAAACGAAGGACCATTCACTATCTTTTTGTTTCTTACTATGGATTGTATACTAGGATGTTCCTTCAACTGTTCCTCACTTTGTTTCAGTAGCTCGGGATTTCCAATACCATTTGTTACGGAAGAGAAGTGATCCAAGAAAATGTCTGCAACTTTCAATTGATCTCTTATGACATCTCCATCCTTTTCCAGGGAAACAGACTTATCCACTGCCTTGCCCTTATCATTCAAAAATGGTTTGAATGTTTTATAGAATTCAGCTGGGTTGCTCTTGAGGTCTTCAGTTTTCTTTTTCCAATATCCCTTGATAGCTTTGCGCCTACATTTAGTAGCTATATTCCTCCACTTATTTTTCAATTCACAGTTTTCTTGTGTCGGATTCTTTAGGAACTTTTTCGCAAACCTCCGCTTTTTCCTTATTGCATCTTTCCACTCCATGGTCATGTATGGCACGTCAGCTTCTCTTACTCTCATTTTTTTACTTGGTGCATGCTCATCTAGAATATTATTAAAGAGCGAATTCCAGTAGAAACATTGGTCATCTATGGAGTCAAAGATACTTCCGACATGCCACGGTGCTGTACTCAGGTCTTCTCGAAAGCTCTCTTCATTTATTTTCTTGATACTTCTGAAGATAAGCACTTTCCTTGGGTGATAAATGGCATTTCCAGCCATGGTACCAATAACCATTGCATGATCACTTAGGCCAGGATCATACACCAAAGTGTCCTTGAACAATTCCGGTTTATTTGTTAATATGACGTCCAATAAAGTTTGACTTTTCTCTGTAACTCTTGTAGGTTTAGTAATTAGACATTTAAGTCCATGCACATCCTCGAGGTCGCATAAGAGTTTACTTTCCCTTGATTGAGATTTGAGATGGTCAAGATTTAAGTCACCAGTTATTATAACGAAGCTCGTCTGTAGAGTCGCCCAGGTAACGATATTATGGAGATCATCTTCCAGTTTTACCGCATATTCACCAGAAACTGGCTTAGGTGGCCTATATAATCCAATAACTATGACATCATTGTTACCGAATTTCGATTTGATGACAAGCGCTTCAATAGTATCGAACTTTCTAGGAGGCTTTAACTTTTTCGATATTAAAGTGGAAGCGAAAAAAGCCATAATTCCTCCTCCTCCTTTACGACGATCTTGTCGGAAGAGATTGAAGCCCTGCAATTTAAATTGATTGTTTTAAATTTAATTTGATTGTTTGGCTGAATTGAACTCAAGGGATGGTCGAGTTTTATGTTGTTATTTTTTAGTGAGCCTTTTAGAACCGTTTTATGGGATGAGCGTGCTCGTGAGCACAGCTCACCTCCGTTGTCTGTGGCTTTACTTTTGAGACCTTGCTACATGCCGTAATCATAGGTATGCAATGTGCACAGAGCCGGACGTTTTTGGGAAGAGCTAACTACCATTCACATTGTCATGCATGATCTCTCACTAGTCACAAGACGGGCAGTAAATTACTAGTCACGCCGTAACCTATCCGTTTGGTGATATTTTCCACGACCCGCGGCGCGGGTTTTCTAAGGCAGCAATATATACAGAAAGTGGTTTTCTGGTCACGTTTTCTCAAAAATAAGTTGTTTGAAAATGTTACGAGAGAACCACAGTGAAACTGCCACCAGTGCCAACGCAAGTCTTATTGAGGGCCGTAGTTTGAAGCCACACGTTTTTTTCCTGAAAAAGGTGAAAGAAGTTTTTGTTTTAACACTCTGCTGCATGATGTAACTAGACATGCAAGACATGGAAAAATGTACAAGTCATAAAAGTCGTGACTAGTGTTTTCAGCAACCACATTATCAGCTGTATCCTTAATATCTTATTTAAAGCCAAGCAAGATCACGTCCATCGCATTTTCGTATGCATTTATTTCGAAAACACGTACAAGTATACAAACATGTTATGTGATATATGATTAGTGTTCCTCTGTTTCGCTACATAAGCTCTTAAGTAACATCTTCCGAACTGCTGTTCGCAGCTCACGAAGACGCCAACAATACAACAATGGGTTAATGGCAGAGTTCAGAAATACTGAAGTATTTACTAGTATAGGCGCGAATTTCCATCCCTTGTATGAAAACACATAAATTGATGAGAAAATAAATACTGGAGAATAACACAAAATCATCACGATGGAAAAAATAAAAGTATTTATAGCAATTCTAGTCGATCGCACCATGTTCAAGTTGTTTTCAGTATTTAAACTTTGCACAGCATCTTGTTGAGCGTGAATCTGTAACTGGTGATGACGAACAATTCGATAAATTCTAACATAAGAATAAGTAGAAATTACGATGCAAATGGCAACACCAATGACTGTAGTGAAAAGATAAATATATAGGTCCCAGAAACTGAGACACGATAAAATGATGCCAGAAAACCAGAGAGTAACTATTGTGTATACTACACGTTTTGTAGTCACCAAATTCCGATATCGCAAATGGTATCGAAGAGCTAAAAATCGATCCGCACTTATCGCCGCCATCGTGCAAAGAGAAATTCCATATTGAGAAAATGTCAACGGCCGCCTTATTAGTAATAGAGCAGGAACTGGTTTGAGTTCGTAAGCAACGTAGACGGGTTGTACTACAAGGCCCACAAGAAGATCTGAGACAGCGAGACTGCACAAGAAAACTGTGGACGGTGAACGAAGCGAAGGAGTTCTCAATATAGCGGCCAAAACCAAAGCGTTGCCAACGATGGAGAGGAGCATCAATGGTGCATTGAGGGCACAGAATATGATGACAATGGTTTCGGGGTGAAAATTGTTGTTCTCCGTGGTCAAATCATAATTTTCCGTTGCGTTTGTCATCTTGAAAGGGAAGTTTAAATTCAATTAACACTGTTCCCATATTTTTTCTCGAAAAGAGTATATTTACGGACAAAACCTTCTTCCCAGCTGTCATTATTGCATATACTATTTAGAGACCTCTCATTGTTTTGTTTTTTTGTTTTTTTCATTTATTTTTTCATTGAATAGAAATCAGCTTTACCTGACATTATTGCAGGTGGAAAATGAATGACTCGGTCTGTTAATTAGAACAATAAAATGGGCGATCGCTGCTGCATGTCGTCCTGCCATGCGTTAGTAATATCCAGCTTAAACCATAACGGTCAGAGAATGTTCGGAAGAAACGTTTTAGTTAAAGGTACGTTTTGCTTTGTAGATTTGTTCATTGTGTAGATTTATTCATTGTGGCAGTGAAAAGTAAACTTGCGCCAACAATTTTGAACTCTTGACTAATTATGAACCTATATAGGACAAATTAAAACAACAAGGCAGTATGACTTCTTTAAATTAAAGAAAACAGCAACAATATACAAGTTCTTTAATTTAAAACCAACGCTGCAATACAAATTAATTTTCATGTACAAATAATCATTATTATGTTTCAGAACGGGTGGAATATTTATATTACTCTTGGAGAACAATTCTAGCTCCAGGAACCCGAAAATTATTAGTTTTTGCACGGGCTACGATAAGATGGGGCGTTAAAAAATTACAATAATTGCTTCTGGTTGTTTCGGCAACTGTTTGTTGAACGTGCCGTTGTTGCTTATGTTTAAAATTACCTGCCAGTGTTATACTAGATGAAATGAGGGTTGGTGGAGGGGGGGGGGGGGGGGAGATGTCTCGAAAAAAAGGCCTTAAGAACTAGACTAGTAGTAATCAAAGATTAACAGAGTGCGTTCAATTGGTTGTATTGTATCAGACAGCCAACACTTCCAGTTCCCAAGTTGTCACCAAGGAGGTGAATGCCTTTGAGTCCTTTGCTTTCCCCTAAATGAACGCATGGCTCTGAGCTCGGGTTTACATATTGTTTTCACTGAGAATTAGTGTGAAAAGATTTGACCACGGTGAAAAAAATTTTTTGCTGACGAAAAGTGTCCTTGAATATGTGCTAACAATGTGTTTCAGTCAATGGAACAGCAAGTGCCCAACTCAGCTATTGTCACTTGCCTGGTTAGACAGCGCAAAAGCTCCAAAACATGTAATAACAGAGGGCCTGAAACTAAATTTCCAGCAATCTTTGATTACGTATTTACAAGAGCAAATTCACAGGACAAATGTTCTGTGACAAATGAAACTGGCATGCCAGTTTAACAATCGAAGACATTTGTAGCAAAACAAATCAGTGACAAAATTTTCTCATGTACGCGAGCAAATAAGGTTTGCCATAGAAAATTTTCCAGTGTGCATAGGGCTTTGGGCTCTACAACCTCACAGTCTGGCATCTCAATATACCAAAAAACTGGAATCTATTCACTTATAAACCCTTTGGTGGTTTGTGCACGTCTTTACATCAATGAATTTGCCAGTGATATGTTTTTAAAATGATCATCAAGGTATGCAGATTGACAAGAAAATTTCAAGCACTGCACAACAGCGATTAATTAGTATCAAAGAACCATTTTGATGTCTTTGCTGACAAATTGATTCACTCGCTTAAAATTCCTCTTGTCAAAAATAATAGAGGCTAGGCTGTCGCGTGTCTCGACAAATGTCCTAACAGAAGTGTCCACTTTCATTTTGCAATTAAAGTAATATTTAACCTTTTTACCAGTCTTTATCGTCATGACTTGTAACAACAACATGACCAGTTTCTCGCTCTGAAAGTCAGCAGAAATCACTCTTAAAATTCTTTAAAGCCGGCAACAAGGAATAGCAAAATCTCCGTACAAACATGCTACCTCCGCCGCTTGTGTTTGTACGTGGGCCTCAAACTGTGTCTTGTCAACACACATGAAAGTTTTCCCGGAAAAGTCTTGTGAAAAGTCTTGCGAAAGCCTTTGTGGTCCTCGGCAGAAATCAAGAGTCCGTACGAATTCTTCAAGAGTCCGTACGAATAATCGATGCTTTCTTGCCTGCTTTACATCCTAGGAGCCCCGCTTGTGTTTATAAGTGGACTCGAAACGGTGCCTTGGTGACAAACTTGAAAACTTGTCTAAAAAAACTCGAAGAAAATAACAAATTTGCTCATGAAAGGCTGGTTCACACTTGTGACATAAGCATAAGCATAAACATAAGCATAAGCATAAGAATGTTCACACTTATGACATAAGCATAAGAAAGCGACAAACGCAGGCGCATTGGGCTTCAGCTTTATAATCCTGGGGAATGAGACGAGTTGTAATTTCAAAATGGTGGACGAAGAAGAACACGAAGAAGCGCTCCTTTTGATGTTACTGTACCGTAATCGTCGACGGCGGAAAGAAGGACAACCTGAAAAAAGATGGCGGTCCTGTTGGGTAAGAGAAATCTTCACGAAGAGAAAGCAACAAGAAGATTATCACAATCTTGCGCTTGAAATGCGACTGGTGCACCGAGAATTTTATTTCAGGTAGTTCAGGTAGTAAATGCGGCCGGCCTCAGCCAGTTTCTCATTATAATACAGCGTGTTCAAAGAAGAAGACGCCAGTTTGAGACAGCTAATCAGAGCAGGATTGGGAACTGTTTTCGCTTGAATTTCTGCTGACATCAAATACTGCTGTTTCGTTGTGCTTATGCTTATGCTTATGTTGTCTCGGTTCACACTTGCGATCACGCGACATAAGCATAAGCATAAGCATAAGAAAAAGGAAAAGTTTCCTTTTTCTTATGCTTATGCTTATGCTTATGTCACTACAGTTCACACTTACGCTTTCTTATGCTTACGCTTATGTTTATGCTTATGCTTATGTCACAAGTGTGAACCAGCCTGAAACCACGATCAATCTTCGCCTTCTCTGTTGACATTGTGTTTACACGCAAAATTGACCGTTTGGAGTCTGGGCGTCATGAAAGTGAGGCCAAAGTCCATACCAGCTTCCGCCGAGCGCAGGCCCCTGCAAAAATCTCCGGGGGGGGGGGCTAATTTGGCGTCCACGACGTCGACGACGATTACAGAAAATCTCGAATTTTTATGCCTGTATAACACAGGACACCCAACACAAGATTAGGACGGCGTTCTCCTTCGTCGAACGAAAAAAAAATGGACAACATATATTTGACTTGAAATAAGGCTTAGTTTGTCAGCGCTTGAACTATCTCTTTCACTTATTAACAGTCCACAAAGCCTACTGAGATTTTCACCATAAATCATTGGGTTTTCTTAGTTTAATAATACCCGTTCTAATGTTTACTTTTTAACTAACGGTACGCATAATGAAAGCATTGGTTGAAAATAGGTCAGTGACTGACACAGCCTGTCAATGTTCCGTCCTCAGGACAAGCTCATCGGTTCAGTTAAATAACATGTCATAAATGTTTTATACCACTTAGCATCTATTCCTCTGATTAGTGGATTAAAAAATGATTGCTTTCTTTATAAAAAAAAATTCCATTCTGTTTACGATTCCCGCTGACTGCTCCATATTCCAGAGCAACAACAATCAAGTTAGAAAGATAGAATATTCAGTTTGTCACGAGCGTGGGACAAAGAAAAAATCTGAGTCCCCGACGGGAATCGACCCCATGACCTCCCGTACACCGTTCGGGTGCTCTAGCCACTGAGTTAATTACTGGGAGACTCGTGGCGAGCGAGGTCGTATTTACTGAGTTCACTGTGAGACGCGTCCTGCGTACTGCTAGGATCAGCAATGTCGAAAGCACCGTGTGTGATAGTGAAGAAAGAAAGATGGTAAACTTTAAGCTCGGAAAGAAATGAGAAAGATGGAATATTCAGCTTGTCACGACCGTGGGACAGAAAGAAAATCTGAGTCCCCGAGGGGAATCGAACCCATGGCCTCCGTACACCGGTCGGGCGCTCTAACCACTGAGCTACTGGGAGACTCATGGCGAGCGAGGTCATATTTACAATCAAGTAACCGCACTTTCGTCGATGTTGAACGTTGCTTGGTAATGGTAATTGGACTGAGTGGAGTACAATTCAGGGAGTAATCGGGCGAGCAATTTTAAATCGGCCAGGCGCGTAGCGCGAGGACGATTTGAATTTATGAGCACGATTACCCCTGAATTGTACGACACAAAGTCCAGTTACCAATTAATCGTATCTATAACAAAATGCAAGATTAGGAAAATCTACGTGCCTGTCGGGGGTATATTTTTACTTATCAGTTTGCAAGCAGTGGAGAAACATTTATAAGAAGAACCCATTTCAGTGCACTTGATTGACGCGCGCGCAGCGTAGTTGTCCGATTACAGCTATCCAATTAAAAAAAGTTCAAATTGGACAGCTATAATTGGACACCCACGTGATCACCCTCCAATTGCGTATTAAATAGGCCCGCGGAGAACCAATCACAATCGAGCATTTTGTTATAGATACGATTAAAAATTTAATCGTTGCAGGGGTGAATGAAACTAGGAGTGCAACAAGAGAGTAATACACTTGTTTTATTTTTCTTGGCTTGTGTTCAAATACGCATTTAATTCATTGAATAACACGGAGTAAACGAAGCCTGTTTTGAGGAAAATACTTTTTCGTCACATACGTTACAACCGTTACTCGTAAATTTTCAGGAATAAGTGGGGACCATTGAGACTGTTTATTGTTTAATATGCAAACTTGTACTTATCTTGATCGAGTAAACCTTTTCGAAGGAGACGAGATAAGATGTGCCTTTAAAACCCTAGTGCAAAATTGTTTTAGCAAATATAATCATCTTGGACCGCCTGACAATTTACTACAGGTTTTGAATTCTACTTCCAAGATCACTTGCCAACCTTATCAGCAACTTGTTGTTCGATCGGATGCAAGAAGAAAAGAGAAAACTCCGGAGTTAACTGTCAAAAAAAAAACGCCTCTGTCAATAACTCTGTAAAACTCCCCTCAAGATACATCGGTAACCCCCAAAATCAATCAATCACTCAATCAATCAATCAATCGATCGATCGATCGATCGATCGATCGATCAATCAATCAAAAATTAACATGAATGCGGTGTCCAACATAGCCAGGTTATACAGACAATATTTTATAATCGTTAATGAAAAATTTGTCACTACATCTCGAATCTACTGGGCTTTTTCTTGTCCGTTGTCAGTAAAACAATTTTTATCGTCTACACGAAATTCGCAGCTTCTCCCTGTATTAATAACTTTTTCATCTTGTGTTTTTAGCCTGTTATGGAAATATGGCTAATTTTCCTCTGTTTCTCTACATAATACCTTACTAAGCATCTTTTGAACTGCTGATCTCAGATCACGAAGACGCCAACAATACAACAATGGGTTAATGGCGGAGTTCAGAAATACTGAAATATTTTCTAATATCCACGAGAATTTCCAACTCTCGTATGAAAACATATCAATTAACCCGGAAATAAATACTGGAGAATAGCAAAAAATCATCACAATGGAAAAAATAAAAGTATTTATAGCAATTTTAGTTGATCGCACCATACTCAAGTTGTTTTCGGTATTTAAACTTTCCACCGCCTCTTGTTGAGCGTGAATCTGTAACTGATGCTGACGAACAATTTGGTAAATTCTGAAGTAAGAATAAGTAGAAATTAAAATGCAAGTGGCAATACCAATAACTGTACCTAAAAGCCAAGTATAACCGTTCCAGAAACTGAGACACGATAAAACGATGTTAAAAAACCAGAGACTGGCTATTGTATATGCTGCACGTTTTGTAGTCATCAAATTCGGATATCGCATGTGATATCGAAGAGCTAATAATCGATCCACACTTATGGCTGCCATTGTGCAGAGAGAAACTCCATATTGAGAAAATGTCAACGGTAGGCTTACTAGTTGTAGAACAAGAACTTGTTCGAGTTCGTCTGCAACGTAGACGGGTTGTACTACAAGGCCCACAAGAAGATCTGAGACAGCGAGACTGCACAAGAAAACTGTGGACGGTGACCGAAGCGAAGGAGTTCTGAATATGGCGGCCAAAACC
The DNA here is from genome assembly GCA_964030785.1 of Siderastrea siderea. Taxonomy (NCBI): domain Eukaryota; kingdom Metazoa; phylum Cnidaria; class Anthozoa; order Scleractinia; family Rhizangiidae; genus Siderastrea; species Siderastrea siderea. The sequence goes on from OZ034979.1 coordinate 31,871,903, forward strand.
AAAGCGTTGCCAAGGATGGAGAGGAGCATCAATGGAGCGTTGAGGGTGCATAATATGATGACAATCGTTTCATGGTGGGAATTATTGCTCATAGTGCTGAAATCATAACTTTCTGTTGCGTTTTTCATCTTGAAAGTGAAGTTTAAATTCAGTAAACACCGTTCCCAATTTTTTTTTCGAGAAGAGTTTATACTGCGCACAAATCCTTCACAGCTGTCACCATTGCATATACTATTTAAAGACCTCTCATTGCTTTTTTCATTTATTTCCTTCAAATAGAAATCATCCGACATTATTGCAGATGGAAATCGAATGACTCGGTCTTTTAATTAGAACATTAAAATGGGCTATCGCTGCTGCATGTCGTCGTTTCAATGCATTAATTATAACTCTGTCGATATAAACCGTATTGGTAGAGAATGTTCGGAAGGAATGTTTTAGTTAAAGGTGTGTTTTGCTTTGTGAGATTTAGTCACTGAAAATACATTGTGGCAGTGGAAAGTACACTTGTGCCAGCAATTTTGAACTCTTGACTAATTATGAACCTATAAAAGACAAATTAAAACAACAAGGCAATATGACGTCTTTAAATTAAAGAAAACAGCAATAATACGACTTCTTTAATTAAAAACTAACGCAGCGACGTAGAGTAGTTACTCATTTATAAATAGTCATTAATTTTGTTTCAGAACACATGGAATCTTTATTACTCTTGGAAAACTATTTTAGCACCAGAAACCAGAATTATTATTAAGATTAGTTCTTGCACGGGCTACAATGAGATGGACCGTTAAAAAAAATAATAGCTTCTGGTTATTTCCGCAGCAATTGTTTGTTGAACGTGCCGTTGTTGCCTATGTTTAAAATTACCTGACGGTATTATATCAGATGAAATGAGGGTTAGGAGGGGGTGGGGTAGAAGATATCTCGAAAAAGGCCTTAAGAACTAAAACAAACGGGACAACATATATTTCACTTGAAATAAGGCCATTTTGTCAGCGCTTGAACTATCTCTTTCACTTATTAAGAGTCCACCAAGTTAGATTTTCAGCATAAATTGTTGGGTTTTCTTAGTCTGATAATACCGTTCTAATGTTTACTTTTAAAAAAGGCATTCATAAAATATGAAAAAATATGAAAATAGGTTAATTAGTGACTCGTCCTGTCAAGATTCCGTCCTCAGGACAAGCTCATCGGTTCAGTTAAATAACATGTCATAAATGTTTTATAGCGCTTAGCATCTATTCCTCTTATTAGTGGATTAAAAATGATTGTTTTCCTTATCAAAAAAATTCAAGCAGGCTGATCCATATTCCAGAGCAACAACAATCAAATAACCGCACTTTCGTCGATGTTGAACGTTGCTTTAAAATTTAATCGTTGTGAATGAAAACTAGGAGGACAACAAGAGAGCAATACATTTGTTTTATTTTTCTTAGCTTGTTTAAAAAAACCGCATTTAATTCATTGCCTACTATGATTATTTTCTTAAATTAACTGCAATTATTTTTGCTTCCCGTTCTGTCCTCTGAAAAAAAAAACCAGTTGTTCGTGAATTCTAGCAGTCACCTCTTGGACGTTAAAAACAAGCAAGAATGGAAAAACGCGCAAAAGGTAAGTCAATGATCACTCTCCAAATGGTTTTCTTCATACAATAAATACTGATACAACAAGCACTGACTTTTCCTTTTGTATGTGTAGCACGCTGAAGCTCTTTACAAGAAAGGTATCAATGTTCTGGAAGATAGCAACAATTGGGACTGGGACGAGTCTCAAGGGATGACGGTTAGTGGCACTCCTAAGCATATAGTCTTGTTAAACAATAATCGGGAATATTTTCATGAGCAGTGGTAACTATTTAAATCACATGGCTCGCGAGGGAATGATTTGTAAGAGAACTGATAGCATTGTTCAATGATCGAACGGTTGAAAAGTTCCCTCAGTTGACCTTTAAAACTTATCCATTTCTCCGATACACTTGACAGTGTATAAAAGACTTCACTTTGTCGGTTGGACCCTTACACGAAAAGACTCATTTGTCATTTGGTGGTATGCCAAAAGACTCCCCATTGTTAGGTCGTCACCACCACCACCACCACCACCACCATCATCATCATCCTCCTCATCATCATCGTCATCATCATCCTCATCCTCATCCTCATCCTCATCCTCCTCCTCCTCCTCCTCATCATCATCATCATCATCTCCTTCTTCTTCTTCTTCTTTATTTAAACACGATACAAATTTTTAAGGAAAATTCTTGTGGGGTCGTGTTATATCTACGATAAAAATTAAAATTAGACTTGATGGTGAGGTGGTGGTTTGAGGTCTCGCTGTCGGCATATGACACAAAGACTTCTTGTTTTGTCGGTTGACGGTAGGAAGGCTCTCTCGCAAAAGACTGGTCACTAGTTTGGTGTCAACTCTTACGTTGGTAGATGCTTCCCATTGTTTGGTTGAAAAGACTCCTCATCTGTCGCTCAAGGGGAAGACTCCTCGTTTGAGTGGAGGTCTCCTCCTAACATTTGTCAGTCAACACTGATCCATTGGGAACCTCTGGAAATGGATTATAATTTGAAGTCTTTGTGAAGTGAGATCCAGTTTTCAAGGTTTGTTTGGATTTCTTTGTAGTTTTACCAACGTCTTGTCACTCAGGGTAATTCTTTCTACAGTATTCAAAGGCTTGATCAATCCAATCATGCTCAGGTACATTAGGGACTGGGTCATTTGAGGTAAATTTAAAAATAAAGGGGTGTGGTCTATCTCATTAAGTATGCATCCTATTGATACGAAATCAAGCAAAGAGATCAATCTTGTTACGAAGGCTCATTTTGATTAACAATTGTTACAATAGGGAGTACATGACTGATTAAGGTATCGAATTTCGATATAATTCTTTAAGCGAGATGCAGGAGACCTTATGCAAACCTAACTTACAAAATGACGTCTTAATAGTTTTCTTGCTTTAAATTCTTCACGAAATTAACTGGAAAACGTGTCCAGGTCACGTGGTCATTGAAATGTCATGATTTTCCTGTCATGCAATAGCCATAAGAACCTCATCCAGGGTAGGGAGGCCACCTTTCCAGTTACATTTGGAAAGTACCTTAAAAAGGTAGAAACGCAATCACTGAAAATGCCAGGTAAACGTGTTTTTGCCTAGTGTGCAGAAGCCCTAAAGGACAAAACAGGAAGTAAAACCTCAATTGGTCACGCAATGTGTTGCCATGGAAACTTCACTGTCAAAAATATTATATCAACAGAATAAAGGCCATGGCCAAGTCTCATACTAATCACATGTTTTCTTTCGGAATAAAGACCACCCCCATTACTTTCTGGATCAGATACTTGTAGACCCATTCCTAAATATACCTGAGTGATGTTCTTTCAAAAGGCTTTGGTGCTTCACTGAATTTCGCTATTGTAACAGCAACAGATCGACACAGAAATTTATTATTGTTAACATTCTTTTTTTTATCTCTTTCAGTCTCAGGACTCCGCGATTGAACCAGTCGTGCTAGATCTTGTAAGAACAGTTCAAGAATACGCCATGAACGCGTCATACAGTGTCTCCGTTACCAAGCCACTCCTGGCGAAAAACATACGTAAGCTTTAGCAACCAATTTTTTTCAGAAGGAGGTTTGATTTGTTCTTCGGAATAAAAAAAATGGAAATAGACAGAAAGAGAAGAATTATTACAATAGATCACCCCAGTCCGGCAAACTATTTTCATCTATAGCCAAAGGCATGTTAAGGGCCCCTGTTAAATGACGCTTTTGATGAGCTTTTACGTACCGCAAGGGTACGATTTGACACTACTTTTGCAGGCCGTCAAAGGTCTACTCGTAAAGACAGTTTTATGGCACATGTGGCAATCACGTTGACGTGATTGATTTGAAGGCCCTGTTTGATGCGTCTTTGTCCTTTATCAAAGGCAAATGTGACAAAAGTGTAAACAAATCTGTCTCGGCTAGGTTTTTGCACTCTTATGTGCAAATTTCTTCATCTCTCCTTAGTCCTTGGAGTTCAAACATTTAGCCCAGACAGCTCGGACCCTACTCGGCCCATGTCTTTCCCGAACTACTCTGACCCAGTGGTGGCAAATTGGAGCACTGGACACGATTCCATCACCCTGACACCCAGCATTTTTGATTCGGCGGTACTAGGTTGGTATGGAGGGCAGAAATCGTGAAAGTTTGTTGCTACTGTCCTATTTTAGGTTGTACTAGGCGTAGGTTTCTCCAGAATACCCAATTCGAAGTATTCTTTCCTTGTAAGGCAAGCGAGCTTTCAGTACAAAAGTACTGTCAGTAGTCAGTTATGTAACAATCTCGTTTCCAGAGTCCGCGTTGCCCTTGTCCAGCGGAACGGACCCTGAGGTCGTCGTCGTTCCCATTCCCGCTGGAAAATGGTAACGCAGGCTCTGGGAAGGAGATTGTTTGTGTGGTTGTGCACATCTCTCTCTGAAAGGCGTATAAAGTGTTTGATTGAAGACGAAATTTGTCTATTAGGAGAGGTAGCTCAGTACTAATATGTGGGGCATTTGAACGGCTTTTTTGCCCCGAAGGGAGGGAATTTGAACAAGCCAATCTTCAAAAGTTCAATTGCCCGGGGGGTTGCCCGGGAAGGATGTTGAACTTTCGAATTGATTGGCGCATAAACCATGTACAAGTAAGTCGTAAGTTTGGAAGTCTTTATTAATTTTGTATTCAGGCCACAGTAGGCTTCCTACACACACAGTTGAAAATCACAGTCAGAATACCCCTGGCCTTCCCAAAATCCTTGGGATAACACTGCGCCGGTATATATGTTATTTCAAGACTATTCCGTTTATCCTTATTCTAGCATAGGGCCAATCAAACGCACCCCAAGATGAACCATTTTGAATAAAGTAAAAACTCACTTTTTTGTTTGTTGCGAAGAAGGCCGGCCCTATCTTTTCGCGTGACTGTCCAGGGAAGTCTCGTTCTGAAAGGGTGCAAACGTTCAAAACCTGAAGAATCGTTTCCTTCTTGCTAACTTTGAATATTTTTTCCTTTGGCAGGGAAAAGTGTAAATGTTCATCTTTTGACGTCTCGCTTTAAAACGATTTCTCAGTTGCTTCCTACAGGAAATGACAGGTATGTTGCTGGTCCATGAAGTGTCATGTCTATTTCATCCACTTAACGAAAATGTGATGGTAATTTTTGGCGCAAATCCATCTAAATTTTCAAATTCTCTTTACAACTGAGGGTAAGAGATTGGTCGTGAGCATATTAAGGTGCACTTCAGGCAGCTGCCATCTGGCTGATTTTGACCTCACGCCCCTCCAGACCCATAAATAAATAGGCAAACTGAAAGGCTCAATGCAAAAAGGGGGGGGGGGCAGTGGCTGACCTGACAGAACGATATCGGATCAATCAGAGACAAAAATTAATCGCCTTAGTGATAGTTTTGTTCCCTATGGCGGGTAGCTAGCCACCCAATCCCGTCCCCCCCCCCCTTACCGCATCAGCCACTGCTAGGTACCCTACGTTTTTGAACAGTGACAAGAGATCAACCCATGCCAGTTTTAGCTAGTATGAGAAGGTGTAGGTAAAAATTCCAGCAGGTTAGCGTCGATACTCAGTGACGCGATCAAAACTGAGATGAGTTGTTGATGAACACAGTCAGAATGATCCTACTAGCTAATTCGGGACTCTGACTGATCTGTGGTCTCACAATCTACCAACTCAGCTTGCCAGCTAGCAGTTCTTTAAACATCAACATCATCTGCTTTGCCGATCACCCTTACTTGCAGTCCAAAGACTGAATTGCGAAGGACACATGGATCCCCGAGCAGAAGAGAAACACCTGCCTGCACCAGACTTCTTCCACAGCATGGAAAAACGACGTGTAAAAAGGGGAACATATTTCGATACACGTATATTTTCCAGAGAAGGTGATTTTCACAGGCACACTCGTGCCCATTAGGAAAGAAAAGGAAAGTATATGAAGGAAAGAAAAGAACAGAAATAATTGTTTTTTCCTGTTTGCTCTTCCAGTGGCGTGGTGCTTAACAGTGCCCTTCTATCGAGCACAGTACGCCCAGCCGTCACGGATGAGCTTGTGCCCCCAGTGAAGATTGTCTTCTCACTCTTGAACGTAAGTATTACAACAAATGAAAGAAATTATAGCGATGAAACGAATTTGTATTCCCGTTTTCTATCTTGTAAAGACGTTAACTTAAGATGAAGCTTTGGGCGAAAACGTTTGAAACAGGGATGAATGTTCTTATCTCTACTGTTGCGGGTGGAGTTGTTGTCGTTCATAAGACGACATTATATGTCAGAGGGCAAGCAGCTACGAATTTCACCGGGGTCAAACGAGAAAAATAAGAAAAGTACTTCAAAGATAAGGGAATCCTTTTCACTGCTCAAAGCCTTGATACTTTACCAGTATCCTGTTGATTTACTAAAAAGTTCTTTGTGTTTGAAAATGGGAAAAGGGATTGTCGGCGCAATTTGTAAATTTAAAGTAATTTTGTTCAGGTGCGGAACATTTAAATAGCGAAGAAACTCGTTTGTTTGAGAGAAACGAAAATATCTTTACACTTACTCAATGTGATTTTATATATCCTTGCTTATGTTTCGACTGCATTGTGAATAAATCTTAAAAATTAAAACGAAAAACTGCCTCAGACGTTTGACAACGGTGGGGCTACGTCAATAAGGTTTTAAGATGTCTGTCTTTTCCTTTCAGTCCAGTTTGATAAACTTTGACCAACAGTGTGTGGCTTGGACATCAAAAGAAAGGTTAGTAACTGAGATTGCAAGTTCCGTTGAGAAGGAAAAGAATGGTTTGAGCGTAATGGTCTAGTACTTTTGGTTTGCATTAGGGAATAGTTATTACATGTTCATTTAATGAAAGTTACTTTGCGTTTGTGCGATTCAATTATAAGCCCGATTTTGATCACAAAAACATAATCACATGCTTTTCACCTTACCAGTAGGTATCATTTTATGAGTATACTAAAGTAAAAATCACTCATTTCATCATTGTATTATGTTTTACAATGTTTTAGTCAGGGAGGGAAAAGTGGAGAATGGTCGTCAAAAGGATGCAAACTGACAGAATCAAATGCTACCCACACCACATGCGAGTGTAATCACATGACAGACTTCGCAATACTTGCTGACACCAACAAAGCAAAGGTAACTGTTCTCTAAGGTACAATGATAATTAGCCCTTGACAAAAAAGAGATTCGTAGAAATAGAAAACAGTCGTTTTGTGCTCACGAGGCTATACCACGTACAGCAGACACTACAGCTGCCCCCGCTGTGTAGAAACATACTGAGACTTAGATAAGTGATCCCGGGAGTAATCACCTTTAGACATCCTTTTATAATTACTTTGGGGCTACTAGGATGCACCGCACCCTACCCCCTCGTTTGGCGACGGGGCCAAAACCTTGTAGGGGCAATGATACTGTCAATACATGACAACTTACCTAGCCTGGCTTTATAAGCAATAGTGAGAATCAGCAAAAGGTAAATTAAGAGACAGTCATTCAGACTCAGATTCAGATTCTATTATTTGCTGTAGATCACCTCAAGCACAACCACTGGTAACTGCAAGGTGTATTTTTCTGCATTTGTTGACGATTTTGCCTCCCAATATCCCGTCCCATACTTTACTTAGTAGGCTAACTGCACCCCTTTTTGACTTAAGTAACATTTACATTTAATTGTAGGGTACAGGAGCTCCACACCCTTCAGCCGCAGTACCCTCCCCTGGGGGGAGTCAGGACCGCACCTGGATCGGAATACTGCTGGCAATTCTTGCTGTGTTGGTGGTTATCATAGTAGCAATTGTGTTACTCTTCTACTGGAGGTATGTCATGTCACGCAATACCATGTCATTTCATGGCCATGTATAAATGTCATGAGATGTCATCTTAAATCATACACACTTATTGTCATCATGATATCTTAAGTCAGGTATGTCGCGTATTGCCAGCAATAGCACATCATTAGTCAGATTAAGCAAAATGGTGGATGGTACATGTTGAAAGATCTCAAAGTTCTGGTCTCATTGGGATTAACTGAAAGTCGACATCCTAACAATCTGGATCTTATCAGCCGTGAAACACTTACTGATACTAATGCCGTAAAATGAAGTAACATTTTAGTTTTGCCTTAACCCTTTCATTCCCAAGAGTGCCTAAAGTCAAAATTTAAGACAAAACCCAAATTTCAGTTCGTAAAATACCTAAATATAAATAGTACCAAGTGAAAATTCTGCCGAAGAGGAGTCATTTTAATGGTCACACCATAGGATCTCATCCACAGACTCAGAAGTTGGAATCACCTTAAATGTCACCATAACTGACTCTGGGAGTGAAAGGGTTAAAGGCATTGCTGAATGAGCTCAGTGGTAACAGAGAAAATGTAGAAATTTAATTGGCAACAACTAAGCACGCCTGGCGGCCAACAGAGAACTCCGATTCACGTGATCAGACTGGGTCATGCACGACTTTCGAGCCTTATTAGTCAAAAAGGTAGATTTCATTCACTCTCTTTTCTTCCACAGGAGAAGGAGAAGAAGCCAAGATCAAGGAGCTACTCCTCGACAGCGATCACGAGGTACAGGTAAGACGCATGTGCAGTCGTTGTCGGACATGACCCATCTTGACAAATTGCATGTAAAGGGGTTTACGTACCTTCCTTCGTAGGGAATCCAGACTATGATAATCATACGAACGTCCATTCGGGTTTTAAGCCAATGAGAAATGTTTATTTTAGTTGGAAAAGTACGCCTTGGGTGTCAAACACAGTGTTTTGCGAGTTATGAGCATGAAGTTATTAAGTCCTTCTATCATATTGTTCTTACAAGATGGTAACCAAAAAAATTTTGTTAAATTAAACAGGTTTAAGGAGATCAAGATCTTTATCCCGATCTACTGCCAGGGCATCGCGATCGAGTAGCAGTAAGGTACGTTAACAATCTGGCCTTATGGAAGTCAGACACAATCGAGAGCCTACAGTATGTTCGGTCATGAGATGGTCGCCAGGACAACCAGTCAGCTGGCTAACCGAGCGTCCTGAGGACTGGATACTTCACAGCGGTCAAACGCAAACAGCTACGAAGCTACATCATTTCCGGTCTTTCTGAGCCTTGAAGTTTGAATCAGCTCAAACCTTTACGAGCGCGAAGATCGTATGAAAACGATGCATAACATCTCCCGACAAACCGAATTTCTCCCCCCGTTCATTTTGAACACATAACGTAAAAAGCTTTAGTTTTCAAAGACGCCGTTAAGTGTTGCGGTGAAAGTGAAACTTTCTACATTTGTCTATATTTTCCTTTTTTAAACTGCCCATGCATCGTACTTTTGACCGCCGCGAAGCTGGATACAAAATTGGTAGACCCTGTTAGATGTTGTTTGCTACTAATATGTATATGAATGAGGCATACAGAATGCCTCGTTAATGGCTTCTACAAATATATAAGGCTTGCGACATGTTATCGATCATTTCTTATCCTTTTTCTGCAGAGTGACGGAGCTGCTAGTCCGGCGTCAAGCCACTCAAGCCAATTTGACGAAATGATAGCAGCAAGGAGACGGAGAATGGCTCAGGACAAACAGGTAATCAGTGGGCTCGCCAATAGCCAGCGGTTGGTGAAAAAAAGGGCAACCGCAGCAGGTTCAATAAGTAATGGCGTACAATCCGCCAACTTGACATAAGGATCCGCAGGGAACACCAAGCTCCCATTGTATTTTAGTGAGGCTAACAAAATTACAAGCCCGTCAGTATATATGGGACGTTGATATAAATAATTATATTTATTCAATAAACTAAATGATCTTGTGACGGCAAGGAATTAAACAGTTATTAAAAGGGTTTCCATTATTAACGGTACGGTGGGAGCTGGAATACATTTGGTTCCAACACAGCCAACATCTCAGGAATAGTTTCGGCGTCCATGAATGGCCATAAAATAATGAGCTGTGTCAACCCTTAATAGGCAAATGGAAAAACAGGATTAACGCAAGAATCACAAATGTTCTGAATAATCAACTGTAGTCCAAAGGAATTTTTGCTTCTCATAACAATCAGCTACACTTCTAAATCGTCTTGTCTCCTCTTTAGGAAAAAGCAAGACGTGCACAAGAGGAAGGGGATGAAGACGAAGACGACGACCATCTTTTGATGAAAGAGAAAGCGATGTTGTTCTCCGATTATCATCAACCTTATCACTTTCTGTCCAAGGAGGATGAGGCTCGAGCGGCTGCAAACAGGCGAGAGCAGCCTGGGTCAAGCAGGCCCAGTCCCCCGAGGCGAAGCAGGCGCTCGGCTATGGATCAAGAGGGTTCCGATGTTTAATGTTAATTTGCAGCAAAATGTGTTGGCTAAGAAATATCTATATCATACAGGAATTTAACCGTGCCTTATTTTCGTAAAGAATGTGTTGTCCCCAGGGCTATCCTTTACTTTTTGCCGGGAGAGCCTGAGTGCAAAGACCGACCGGTTACCCTGCTAGTTGAGATGGGGACGAAACCATGTAGATTATTACTGCTCCCTCTTGTCCGCCCACTTATTCCTTTACGCTTTCTAGGTCGAAGCGTCGGCACACCTGGGGCCCGTTTCTTGGAACTCCCACCAGGCCCGATAGGTATTTTTTCGATTTTTGTATCGATTGGTGGTAACAGTGCAAACTTGCCAATGCGTTCCAAAGACTTTAAAAGTAAACTTTCAACATAAATAAATGAAAAATGGAGTCTCTCTTTAAGAATGTTGTCCACTAGTTCCGGTAAGTTATTGGGAGTTTCGAGAAGAAAGGGCTAAGAGGCAGAGCAGTTTGCGCAACGGCGGTTTTTTGCTATTAGATTTATTAATGTTCCGTGTTTATTTTTTTTAATTAAGTATATTTTATGACGTTTTCACACAGTTAGTACATATTTATGACGCCATGAACCCAAGATGGTTACACGCCCGCATGCTTCGTATAAATATAGCACATATTTATGGCGCCATAGTATTAAAGGTGGCGACACGCTCGCATGTTTCGTATCTTGTTCTCTTTGTAAAAAACAAATAGCTTAAGCATATTGTTTTTCTCATGTTTAAGAAAGTGTGTATTAATCCGTCAATAAAGCCAGGGAAGTTTTTACCCCATAATTGGATTAGTGAATTACTCCATTGAAGGATATGCATGACAAAAATGTTTGATAAGGTAAAACTTTGAAATATTAAAAGCCTTAAAACTACAGTGTGTTCACATCCCTATCGGATAAGTCTTTAAAACTACTTTTTCCAGGTAAAAGTTTTTGTCGGACGCAATTTCTGCAGACGTTTGATCTACTTGCATAGCCAAAACTATGTAAACCTCACCACCGTTAAGATTTACAAGTTTTTAACTACTCTAGATAAACATTATAACGGATGAAGACAGGAAAGTGTCAAGTAGTTTATAAAAGTCCAGAAGAGAGATTTTATTTGAATACGCTACAGTGTCCGGTACAGATATATTAGATGTTTAGTTTGCACAAATGCTATTACTACGCAGATAAACCTTGACAAAAAATTTATTAAATATTCTCATTCATAAGCCTGAAAACAATGCTTGCTCTGCGTTCGCTGTAGCGTCAGCGTAGTAACATGTGCAAACTTCACGCTACTTAGCAACCACGCTGGTTACACAAATTGCAGTCTGAGATAGGAGAAAAGGCTTCCACAAGAAAGCGGCTACTTCGTCAGTGGCCTAAGCGCAGACGTCCCTTTCCGCGAGAAGCAAAGGAATTAGGAAACGTCTGCGTCCAGGCTACTTGATTAAACAAACGTGTAGCCCCGTTATGTTTCAGGGTGAGTTGCTTTTGGGAAAATACAAATCAGGACTCCTGAATCCGAAAACAGTTTTTTTCCTAAGTGACTACGGCCTAGATGAAAGATCGCCCAGAATCCCGACATGCACTTCCAGTGCCACAATATGATAGACAGGGCATATTTATCCCGACCCATTGTTCAGACTGTTGGAGTGCAAACTGCAAAATGGTGGATTACACCCTAGAAAGACTGGAACTACCGCGATGTTTTACTAAGATCTCAACAAGGGTTTTGAATATTAAGGCCCTGGACAGACGAAGACGCAAAAAAGCCCGCAAGTTTGGTAACGCGAAATTGTGTAGACAGACTTGTGATGGGTGACCTAACGGACTCACAAGTAAACGCAAACTGCAAAAAAGTTACTTCAGTGCAGCCTTCCACGCACGCCCGTACACTAAGCGGGAAAACGATATTGAGACCAACCTGTGTTGGGTGGCCAAACGGTAAAAACCTAGCGTTCACTTGCGTGTAAATTTGAAATTGATAAATTTTAATGCAAGTTATCTCAAGCACACACAAGACGTGGCCAAACGGAGTCGCGAGCTATTGCAAGTTGAACATGCGACTCTGTTTTGCCAGGGCCTAAACAAAACTCTAATCTCGTTAAGAGTTTAATTTATTGGGAAAAGGGATTCGCAGAACAAAACATCAGAGAAGTAGTCGTCCCTGGGTTGGCGTGAGTTGCTAGGGTTGGTGGGTTGCTAGTGCCACAAGCGATTTCCTTTTTTCCACAATTTCATACCATCAACAAGTCAGGCCAGATATCTAGGCTAAAGATTGGAAAAATTATCTGCAGAACTAGAGAGAAGATCACAAAAAAGAAAAAATAAAGAAAATGACTTCATCCAAGACACACCCCCCTTTGATGCTGAAATGTTTGCGTCGCTAATCAGCTCGGCTACTACTGTGCCAAGCCTATATTCACAGTCACTGCCCAGCAGCGAAATAATTGTATGTTACAATTTATACTTAACAGATATAGTAATTAAAACTAATTATCTGTATCGAATCTGCTTAAGAATCCTTGCTGATAACGCTCTGTCCATCAGTTAAATAATTGTTTACAATAAATTATACTTTTAAAATATATTATTATTACTTTTAAAATATATTATTTTTATTAAACTAATTAAACTAATAAGACGTATGGTCTGTACGTGGACCTATGCTGTCAACGCTCTGCCCAGCAGTGAAATTATCTTTGTCACAAATAACAGTTTAATAAAATTTTATGCGGATGAGTCGTGCATCTGCTTTCCGGCTGATTATCCTGAGCTGAGTGTCTGCCTGTTGCCACCTCCCTGGACACGTGACTGTGAAGAGATAACCGAATAATACAACAGTTAACCATTCGATCGTTTCCTGGCAGTTACCTTTTCGTCGCTAGAAGAAAGCTTTGAGCCACGAAACGTAATTCTAACTTATGTTCTAAAAAAATAAGACCAAATGATCTGAGCTAGATTTTACTGTGGTGCTGTTTACTACGCCGTGTAGGATGGTTTAAACTGTGAAGTCCATGGCCCTTTGTCGACTCTAATTTACCAGAATCAGAATCAGAATCAAGACAGTACTTTCGTATGGGGTTGTACATTGATCAGTGTTTCTGAAATCCTAAAATCTGACCGATTTCCTGCTCAAATTTCTTTTGTTGTATAAGACGGTTTTAACTTTAGACTTTGTGGATGAATTGTGAACATTCAAATAAAAGCTACTGAGCAGTATATTTGTTGTGGTGCTGTTTATCACGCTGTACACGGTGATTCCAACTTTTTAGGTTATGGTGTAAAGAAAATCTCATTGACCTCGAATTCGAACTTACGAACCCCGGATATTGAGCATGGAAGTTCCACCGACATTTAATGTTATTCTTATTACCATTTTGCCATTTTGAAAAGTAAAATTAGTTTTGATACTATTTTCCATTCCGAACTTACAGCGCTGTTTCCACTTGGAAAAGATTGTATGTTAGCTCTTATTTACCTCTTCCTCTAGACATGACTCAGAAAACTGAAGGATGACGTTCTTGAATTGTTCCTCATCCGTTAGCTCCAGCGAGTCGTTCGTCAAATTCGGAATAAACTCTGGCTCAAGATCCGACATGTCGTCGGACGACAACTCGTTCACGGACATGTGTTTACTTTCGGACGAGCTGTCCGAGTTAGAATTCCATCGCTTTCTCCGTTTCGCCTTCCTTCCAGGGATGCTGATAGGGGACCCTGCTGTGTGAGGGCACTCTTCCACAGAGCGCCTGCACGCAGGTAAATTATGGTCACTGTCACTACAACTACAATTGTCCTTTTCGTCCGTGCGCGCCCATGAGTGGCCTTCCAGGGAATCTTTTCCTAGGTCCTGACGGACAAAAGATCCCTTTGTATGTCCTGTATTGGGGTCCGTAAATTCATTTACATCCTGCGTGTCCACTGTATGTGTCCCTGACGATCGGCGGCGTTTGGATTTGCTGAGGCAACTGCGGCTTCGTTTCATTTTTCTGTTGTAGCTTTGTTTGTCTTGGTCTTCATTGTCCAACTCTTGGGGCCAGCTCCCGCGATCAGTTGGGCTACTGGAACTGCTCGAGGTGTTCGGGCTAAAGTGAAGCAAACACAACTACAGTGTAACCCGGTTAACAAGCAGATTTCTGCTGACGTAATGATTATTAATAAACCTTTTCAATCCCAAACACCTCTCGGACTTTGAACAAAGAAACCTTTGTCCTAAGCATCTAATTAAAGAGTACCAACTAAAATCCACCCATATGGCGACGGAAGGACCAGACAATTGTGGGTCGTTTTAACAAGGGGGTCGTATTAATGGAGTGAGACTATGACAGCCTACAAAAAAGGAACAACAGAGGAAGGAACAATGTAATTTAGAACGCGAAATGACGATGTAACTGGCTCCAGATACAGCTCAAAAACTACAATCTGCACCCCTCGAACCCCCTTAACAATCTTGGGGAAAAAGCGCACAGTTGCAAAAACCTCAGGGCTTTTATTGTCGTCGTCGTCGTCGTTGGCGCCGCAGCATCTGCCGTCGTCGTCGTCATCTTCGTCGTCGTCGTCGTCGTCTTCGTTGTCATCATCACCAACTCAGTAACAAATTAACGCAGCGTAACTCCAGGCCGGGGCGCATTGTCTAGGGGACGATTTGTGTACCCTTGTGAAATCAAAGCTTGTATGCGTTTTTCCTTTCGTAAATTTAGTCAAAACTTACCAACTTGAAGACGTTTGCTTTCTGACAGGTGTCTGATTGTTTAAGACTGTCTTCATAACAGTAGTGCGTGCTTTCAGCTCTGGTTTAATCACCCTCTTTTTGCTATTCACAATTTTGAGTTGACGTTCTCGCCTACCGTGATAACAGAGAGAGAAAGCAAAAATCAAAAGAAAACAAAACAAAACTGACGAGCGTAATTACTGTTACATATACGACTTTGTGTTTATTCATCTCGCAACCAATCATTTTCCCTTGCGACACAATAGCGACCATCAGCTCAGAGTACAAGCCTAGTACTTGTGCCCTGAAGTGATGGTCGCTACTATATTGGATTGAGTAAGAGTGCGACTTCTGCGTTTTAATCCAGCGATATTTTCTGAACCCTTACTCCTCCTTGTTGCTTACCATTATAGGACCATGGTCTGGGAATGAGACCGTGTAACACGTGAAAATCTAAAGCATACACACCAGGTTTGAAAGGTCGTACTCGTGCTCATCCTCGTACTCGTTTTGCTTACTCCGACTTAAAGGCCGCTAGTAACAATCTAAAATTAATTCCAGCATTACTGATTTTTTCATTCGTTGAGTAACCCTAACTTGGATTAAGCCTAATTACACGTAACCGAAAAGAAAAGAAAGGAAAGGGGAATGAAAGAAAAGGAAAGGAAAGGAAAAAGAACGTGTAACGATGAATTTCGACGCGTGTGCTTGAGGAACTTTTTTTCCACCCAAGCACATTCCCACTCGTCTTTTCTTGAGAGAAGAAGAACTGGTTCCGCTGCGGTAGTGAACAATAATTTGTTAACAAGCTTACTTTTTGACCGATTTTACCATTCTGCTTTACCTCAGAAGTTCTTTCTCTCGCGCTTCCAGGTGTTGCATACATTCATTCAGCTCCTGGTATAAACTGTTAGCTCTCTCCAGCTTTTGCTCATAATGAACTCGGATGTCACGAGCATGCCTGAAAATACAAGTGCAAGGCAAGTCAATCAACTGAGGTTTATATCTTACAATCCTGGCGTAACGTGCAAGAGCAGGAAGTATACCGTGCCAAAATAAAAAACGGTTTTTGGTTGTTTCAAGCTTCGACTTCTTTCGCAGAAAGGGTTAACACAAACCTTATGAACCTTAAATCACTTAGTCTGTCTCTAGTTGAAAGCACTACTTTAAAATAGCCTGTTCCAGGCTCCGAGATAGTGGAGAAAGCGTGAATTGAAAAAAAGAGCGCGAAAAACGCTTAGGGGCTGGGGAGGCTAACTTTAAACGAAAACGATTAAGTTCAACTTAAAACGTGGCAATTCTGCTTCCAGAATTCGGTTTCTTTTTTACGTTGTTGTGAATTGTACCACGATGTACTCTGTGTAGCACTCGCAGAGCCAATGAACAAAGAGATTTTATAACCGAGCTAAGAAATTTGCCAAATCTAAATAAATAGCGCGAGTGTACGTCGAGAACCAGATGGAACCATAAAATGACGTGTGCAAATGTTTACATGAACCATTCCATAATCTAAAGTCAGCAAACTTGCCGTCACTTCTTTGCGAGGAACTAGATTCAAGAAAACTCGGGTTGCAGTATGGTTGCAGTACCTAGAATATGGAAAAAAGAGGTCGGTTCGAGCTCTTAAGTCAATGGCGCGAAGTTAACTGTTTATCGCGTAAGTATTATGTTCATGGAGTGGATTTCTGTTTCCAGAGAAAACAAAACAACTTAGTACAGCAGCTTGGAAGATCCAAAGCCCACGCGTTTCACTACACAGAAAATAAGTTTTGGAAGAAAGGCTCTCTGCAAGAACTAAACAAGTTACGGTGAAGCTGCAATTTACTCTGTTGGATTCTTCAAGGTAAGCTTAATTTGTTGTGAAATTTATTACTCCAACAGAAAGTGCAATTTGAAGTTAACAGCACCAAAAGAGTTTCCTTCATGTAAAAAAACAGAGGACGAAAATTTTTCCTCATTTTGAATTCAAGAGAATAAGCAAAAACCTATGTTTGTAATCTAGTACTTAGATGACTAGTTCCTGACTTTTGCGACTGACTGACGACTACCCTTCAAAAATGGGAAGAAGTGATTTTAAAGAGTATAACTGAAGTGCAAACCACGCGCTTCTCGCTGGCAGTCCGCTTTAGGGTATGCCGTTTTCAATCTTAAGAGAGAACAATGTAAGCTTATATTTTTCTCTTGCATAAAAAAAAAAACAAGATAAAAAAACAACAACAACAAATAAATAAATAAATAAATAACTGAGAGAGAAAGCTAATACTGGGAAACCCCAGGTGAAACCGGCTGTTCACACAGATTTCTACGCTAGGAAAATTCGGAAAAATTCAGTTTGTTGCATTCATTTGTAAAAGAATTAAATCATGCTTCTAGCTGTGCACCTATCGACTATCGAGTTATGGATGCACTTGGGACGATTGGAGAACCCTTGAAAAGCTAGAGTTCCTCTTGGCTAATCGTCTCCAGCCACCAGTACGCTTCCCTTGTCAGCTCTCCAAACTTTCGGCTATCGTTACTTTTAGGGGACTCGCGCTACATAGGAAAAAAACCAGTGAAAAACTGTTTGAATGCACGCGCAAAAATGACGAGTGACAAATTTGATGACGAGCGTTTATTAGCGAGAAAAACAAATGAAAACAAAATGAAAAACGGTTAAACACTCATCTACAGTATTTAGGGTTAAGCACTGATCGATAGTGATTAGGCCTAAGAACTCATCTACACTTCTGTTTAGGGTTAAGCACTGATTCTACGACGGTTAGCTGTGTTATTGTTGAGTTTAGTTATTGCTAAACCGGAGTTTGTACAGTTAATTGAATTCGTCATTTTTGCGAGTGAATTAAATTCGTCATTTTTGCGCATGCATTCAGACAATTTTTTCTCTATATAGCGCGAGTCCCCTAAAAGTAACGAAAGCCAAACTTTCCGCGTGCATCATAACTCGATAGACGCACGCTAATATTTATAAGCATTAATTCTTAAATAGCGGGTGTTACCTTAGTTCCTCTTTTCTTCTTCTGATGAGTTCCTCGTCAAGTTGATGAAGTTGGTGAAGGTTTTGCATGTGTGCACTGCTCTTGTTCTTCATCTTCTCAAACTCTTCCTTAATTTCTCCTCTCCACATTATCTTTAAAAAACCAAATTAACTGGTTAACGAAAAAGTAGATAACGTAAGCGGAGATTTTTTTCGAGATACCCAACATCTTACATCCTGGCTCCTAAATTATGAGTCTTGGGCTCCTGGGCATTTTTCCTGGATAACAGCCTTGATTGAACTCATGAACTCACAGCAATCAGACAACCAACAGACAAAAATTGTGGTGGGAAATTTTGGACTGGCACAGAATACAGTCATGTAGATTGAAAAATGTTTTGCTGACAAAGTAACTTTGTTTGGCCTGCTAACCTGCTGGTTGAGGTAAATTTCTTGTGGTGTTTTAAGCACATCACCTGCAGCGATCTCAACATGCAGCAGAACTTGATGGAATGATGGACGATTCTTTGGTTTGCTACTCCTAAAGGAGGAAACAAATAATTATTGCATGAGTGTAAATGAACTTGAAAATGTCAGTTTTCAAAAGAATAAAGACCATCATATAAAAAAAAATTAAATTAAATGAAGAACTTTTTGAACCATACCAGCAAATGTTCATGAGCAGTTTGAAGCCCTCTGGACATGTTGTTGGTACTGGAAGATGTAAGCTATTGCTTCCAACACCCCAAATGATTGCTGAGGAATCAACATCCTGAATGATAGATACAATGAAATTTTAATATTTAAAATGAAACAAGATAAAACGTATTCTTGTGTTGACAGCCCCTGGATATGTGCCCCGGGAAGGTGCGGGTGGGGTTTACTCCCATGAACAATCTGTATGGGTAGTGCTGCTGTGAAGGGTATGGTTTTCAAGCAGACTTGGGGGCTGTTTACATGGAGGGAGGAAGATCCTAGAAGGCGAAACAACTTTTTGTTTGGTTTACATGCAGAAATTTCGGTTGGGGTGGTCGCTGGAAAACAAATAAAATTGTTGGCCTTAAGCAGCTGTTTGCCCGGCCGCCACCATGTTTGTTTTACTGTCCCTAATACTAGGATCTTCTGAGCGAAGTTAGTTTACATGGTGCTAGGATCTTCCTATCACTCAGCTAGGAAGATCCTAGCACTAGAAAAATCCTAGTGCTAGGGCCAAGTACAACATTTTGCATGTAAACTGAATGCAAAAAGCATATGGCGCTAGGATGACCTGCCTTCTAGGATCTTCCTAGAGCTAGCATCTTCCTCCTCCCTCCATGTAAACAGCCCCTTGGATAGGGTATAGAAAACAGAGGTTTTTTGGGGGGAAGGGGGGGCTGATCACTGGACTGGAGAATTTGATCTAGAATAGGAATTGACACTTGCCAGTCTGGGATAGGGTAGGGATTTTTTGTGTTTACACTGTAGTCTGGAACAGGGTTGCAACCTGTAGCTAAGCATGATCTGGTATAGAATAACAATTTTATTTCAGAGTTTAGGGGCACACCCCCACCCAAAAATTTTGCAGAGGCCCCCCCCCACCCCCCTCAGGATATGAGCAAGCACATGCTGATATTGGCTTCATGCTAAATATTTAATAAGTAAACATTTCTGATGTTCTGGGGTCATATATATAATTATATAATAATTATTATTTCACTTAAGGCTGTCCTAATCAAAAACCAGCCAATTCAGTGCTATGCATCTTGTTGGCTTTGCACTCATTTTTGGCCCAACTTTATGAAAATAATTGTTTGTTTAAAAATGTAAATTGCAATCTTCCTGTGCAGTCACCTCTCGTAAGTGACCACCTCCTGTCAGCAACCACTTTTCCAAAATACCAAAATTTTTTCAGTCTAATCACTATAGTTGGAACCTCTCATAGGCAAACACATCTGGTCAGCGACCACCCCTTGTAAGCGTCCACTTTTCGGCTGACATTTTGAATTATTTCTAACCTCCAGTAAGCAACTACTTGACCTATGTTCCCATCTCACTGGGTTCAAACTGAACAAAATAGCGCCCAACAACCCTAATATGACTTATTTGTTAAATAATGTAATGAACTTGTGATCCTCATTCTCCGCTAAAGATAAGTACTACATTGTACACTTCATTTTGGGTTATGTGCTTATTATTTTGTGCATGGATTACAGAAATTAACCTCACACCAAAATAAAATTTTCACTCTCTGTGGTCTGACCTCTCATATGTAACCACCTCTCCTAAGCGATCAACATTTTATATCCTGGCTTCTCAACTTAAATGAACTTACTTACCCTATAAGGTACCTCTCCAGTGAGTAATTCCCATATAAGGACCCCAAATGACCTGTAAAAACAGACGGTTGTTAACTAATGGTATTAGATTATAAAAAGACAAAACTTCAGTCTGTCTGCTGTTAAGTCTCCTCTGCAGGCAACTGCATATTAATAATTAAACAAACTTATTATAATATTAATAACAATAATAATAATAATAATTATAATAATTTGCACATTTAATTTTGCATGAAATGAAAATTGGCCTGATTCAGCTGACAAGTGCATTCTACATATGTAGCTATGTCATTTGTAAGGTTATATACAATACGGGCACACAACTAAAAACCCTTCAAGGCTCCTCAACACGTTCAATCTATAGGAGTTTGATTTTATTAATAGCCTGAAGTAAATTGGTGCCCATGTATTGTTCAGTATCTAAGGGAAACGGGTTTCTTTTCCTTACCACACATCCACTTTTTCAGAGCATGGTTCATTTCTTATCACTTCAGGAGCCATCCAAGCAACAGTTCCAGCAAACGTCATTTTGGCACTCTTCTCACTAAACTCCTTACAAGTGCCAAAATCAGATATCTTGAGCGTGTCATCTGCACCAACAAGCACACTGTAAAGAACCACAAAACCGCCATTTGAACCCTTAGGCCCAGCATTTAATCAAGAAAATATGGTATGTTCTGGACTATGTCTAATGAATAGGACCTGTTGTTGGGTTTAAAAAATAAAATCACAGGACTTCGAACAGGGACTGCATTTGTAAATAATGAAGTCATTATAGGCATAAACATGTTTGTGAAAAATTTGAAGCAAGAGGCCACACGGATGTTAAATTACTTTTGTTACCAGCAAATTTGGTTTCACCCCTAAAATATAAGATTCTAACAGTATTTAGGGGCCTAAACAGCCTGATTTTACACTATACATCAGATATATATTGAGAAAATTTTAAGCCTGGCTTGGAAAATGCAGGTTCTTATACAACAGTGATGGCAATGAGATTTCCACAAAAAAAGAGTCTTATCTAGACCAGAACAATGGTCTTGCTCTGTGTTGTGCATCTTGTTAATAAAAATGGTTTTTAAAATAAATATTGAGGGTATTTAGTCAAAAGAATGTGGCAACTCACTTAGGCGACTTTAAATCTCTGTGGATAATTTTATGAGCATGAAGGTAATGCATTCCATCGGCAATCTGCATGGACCATCCAACCAGTAGTGAAGGTCTGATTTGCCGACCACTGCGTAAAACTTCATACAGCTGGCCATTCGGACAGAATTCCATAATAATGCAGTGAACTGGGGCTTGATTGCATATCCCTCTGAAGCAAACAACAAGAAAACAACCAATATCACATGCTGGATCATTTTATCTAAGAGAAGCAAGGATAATCACTTTTCTAAAAGTAAATTTTTCACCCCTACACATAATCCTTCCCCCCTCCAAGACAAAAAAAAATAGGAAAATGCACCCTTTCAATTTTCTTTGTCCTGTTTTTGACAAAAAGATACAAATAATAAATGCAAAATAAACAACAAAACAAACAAAGCAAAAATAGGCTGTCACACTGGTGGACCTAAGACAGGCTGGATAATCACTTTTAGTTCTGGAACGAAAGACAGAAAATAATGAAACTGATTACACTTCTTATTGCAAGAAAACAGGAAGACCAAAGGGTGGAAACCATAGATATTGGTAAAAATACTGCTAGAATAATTTTAAAATACACTTGCCTAGCTATTTTGTACTTCCTCAATCCTTCAAATACCCCCCCCCCCCCCACACCCCAACAGCCACACTTCTTCGAGACAATACCCTATAAAAATGAGAGCAACAATCGACAAGCTTACAATTATTCGCTTTCAATTTTTTTAGTTAAACTATGGGATTAAGCCGCAAAGTAACCTTAAAAAAAACACAACATCTGCCGACATCTAACCAAAGAAAATTTCATTCATTTTGACCATGAAAACCAGATATTGATCCTCCCCCTTCATTCAATTTACTTCAACACTTGAGAAAAGAAAATAATAAATTTAAACATACCTGAATTTGACAATGTTTGGGTGGTTTATGTTTCTCAAATGTTTAATATCGGTGTCGGCCTCACGGCGAACTTTTTTCACAGCGACTTGTTGACCGCCATATTGTCCGAGAAATACAGCCCCCTGAGCGCCTGATCCCAACCATTCTAACTCGCATATTTCATCAAATGGAATAACCCATGGATCAGTTTTCTGTTCCTTTGAAGCTTTGCCTATTATCGTCCATACAGGTCTCAAACAACCCAACAAACGTTGTAAAAGACCGCTTAGCGAGGCTGAATTTGTTGTGAAGTTTTTGTTTGATGAAGATTGAGTCTCGCCGCCTGGGTCGTCGATAAAGTTCTCAGTGGTTGGTATCGGCTTGTCACCCGGGGAAAACCCGCCATTTTTCTCCAGCGAATTGGTGACTTTTCGCGTGGAATCTTCATCATTCAGGTCCATATTTTCTCTTCTTTGTCTTCAGCGATTTACCATCGCAACCTCTACCTATTTTAGCTTTCACAGTGAAGCTAAAATCGCTTGATCGCCTTTCATATCATCTGAGATCATGCTTGACCAGCCATAAAAATTTGTGGCGAGAAAATATCATCTTTTCTTTCCCGAAAAATCCCAGATAATTGCTCAGATTGGCCACTGAAACAGCTGAAACGTTGCCACTGTTTCGCCCACGGAAAACACCACTTCGACAATAATATTATCTCATACTGACATGAAAAAAATCCCGCAAATTGTCCAACCGAAAACCGATGTTTATGTTTCTGAGGAACATGGCGGCCGAGTGTCATGTGACAGATAGGCTCGATTGGTTTGTCAACAAAAATCGACCAATAACATCGCCACAAACAGGTGGCCTTCTTCAAGGCAATGGTTTGGCAAATAAAAACACGGCAGGTTCAAAGAAAGAGAACTACATTTTTATACCTGGAAAAAGCTTGTCCTTGTTAATTGGTTCATTATATTTTTTCAGGGTACCGGCAAAAATTATCCCGTTCACTTCACATAAAAAAAATCCCGCAACGGAACATGTTTGCCTAGTGTAGAGGGACGTTTGTTACTGATGGCATGAAGCTAGGGAAAGTTCATCGTGTTGCTCACTGTATGTTCCATGGAACTAGTCGATTGGAGGGTACATAATTAAAAATATGATTTTGGTTTCTCACACCAATTTAATGTATGCAAGAAAGCCATTCCGAGTGTTCACTGGTTAATTTCACGCAACCCTAAAATATGCGGGGAATTTAACCAAAACAACTGACCCTTTCGGTGGCGATCGATAACTTCTGACAGAATCAGCTAGCTGCTTATCGTAGTGTCCTTTGATAAATCATAAATCATATCAGAACAAGAAATTTTTGCCGTCTCCGCGACTGTTTTCACAAATCGCGAAGATCAGTTGCCGTAGTAATTTATGCTCGCGAAATTTTGCACAAGAAACACCCACTTTTTAATCATTTTTACCCTCCTGGCATGCTATCGAAATTCGCTATAGCGTTCTTATTGAGTTTATACACTGCATACCCCTTATCCTCCACAGAACACCGCACTGGTGAGGCTGCATGTGCTACTTTTTTGTGTTAAAAAATAACGAGAAATCTGCCGAGAATATCGTCTGATAAATATATTCTTGTTTATAGCTTGTTCCAGTTTCGAGAATTTATTATTATTAGTAATATCATTATTGTTATTACTTTTTCTCAAACGGTGAAATCTGCTTTTTTCTCAGAGAAAAATAAAGAAAAATCTGGAAATACACCATTTCTATATCACGAAATTCAATAATTGGAATCTTCTGCTTCTAATTCAGCCGACTTTCAATTTTTAAAAATTGTTTTTAAAAGGCGTTATTTTATTTTGTTTGCTTTACAGTATAAAGGAAATGTAGAGCTGGAAACGAGAATCAGTACCTGGGACGGCAGTCTATTTTTTTCTCGCCCCATGTGCATGTAAAATAACTCCAAGAAGATCGCGGATTCTGGGCCTTGGACTCCTGATTCATGATTCATGATTCTATGGATTCCGGAGCCAAAGTTCGAATTGTTGTTTTCCAGCCATAAATTTCTTTCATTCTGTAAAATAATTATCTAAAAAACAAATAACATTTTTTAAAGTCGAAAGTCTATTGAGCTGTTGGATAAGAAACATGTAAAAGTATTTTTCAGTCATCATGATGGTGAACTGGAACGTTAATATCTCGAATGAGGTAAAAGATAGCTTCTTGAGTATTAATCAAAGATTATAGTGGAGTGTATCCAATTGAACGGCTTCGAATTGACTGCACTGAAACATGTTCTGGCCACGGCCGGCCTACGAACGCGCGTGGTGGTCTCTAATTTTGATTTTGGCGATGGCGAGCGAGATTTCGAGGAAGAGGCGACGCGAGGGGAGCGTAAAATTTGGCGTGCGCGCGTGTGTGTATTTCGACCGCCCCACGATCGCCAACGCCAAAATTAGATACTACTCACCGTCTAGCGTGGTGTGAGAACAGATTTGGAGTACTGCAAATACGGAGGAGACGCACGACTCGAGCGCGACAATCCACGTTTTCCACGTTTTGCGCCGCGCAAGTATTCGCGTTTTTGGCAAT
Source organism: Siderastrea siderea (assembly GCA_964030785.1). Taxonomy (NCBI): domain Eukaryota; kingdom Metazoa; phylum Cnidaria; class Anthozoa; order Scleractinia; family Rhizangiidae; genus Siderastrea; species Siderastrea siderea. The sequence continues at coordinate 31,896,875 of OZ034979.1, forward strand.
TGGGTCTTTTTTCAGTTTCCTTGAAGGGGAAGGGTTTGACAGTTGCAGACAGTTGTATTTCCGGAGCGGACGTTTAATCCTTCTTCCTGTCATACGATTAATCCGTCTTCCTGTCATACGTTTAATCCGTCTTCCTGTCATAACATTTATTACGAATGAAAAAATCATGGAAAAGTACGTTTGTTCCCAAGTAGTTTAAGGCCTGGGTTAAAGGGGAGGCCAGGAAGAAATTGTTTATTCGCGATATTATTGGCTTAGAGCAAGAAAATAAAACAAAAATTGGGCACACACAGAGATCTCGTCGTCCTTAACATTTTAGGGGCATTAGGTGTTCTACTACGTCACGTGACATGTCACGTGGCTGTTGTTTCGAAAAATAGCAATTATTTGACGAGTTGCCAACGGATTGAAGAGATGGCATCGAACAAAAACGCTCTTTAGATGTAGTTTGACTACTGTCAGCCTTTCACGTATGGAATGATCGTCTATTGTTAACTTAAGTAAAGATATCAGGGCAGAGGTCAACTTTTCCCATAAAATTAAATTCCACTTTTCAGCGCTGATACATCTGCTTTTAAAATTCCAGGACAGTCATTTCAAAACGTGGAAGGCTAGATATGTTAACTTTCTTTCGAAAACGCTGTTTAATCAATACAACTTAAATTCGCTTGCAATTCGTGGTTTTTTGAAATTTTTATATTCTGGTCACGTGATCTGTCACTGGACCAAAATTATAGTTTAAGGCAAAAGTGAAGGTCAATATTTGTATTCGAGAAAAGTTTCATGCTTTTTCATGCGTTCTTGTGGAAGATATGGTCGATCAACCATTATTTTCTACCCAGAGGTTGAACCCAGGCCTTAAAGTGCTTGAGTTCTTGCGTTTTTAATAAAAGAAGTTGTTCTACTCGGGCGTGCCGGACATGAAATGATTATAACCAACTCGGCGCGTTATTTATCATTTCAGATACAAAATTCTTTGTAGGGTGGGAGCATTTCCTTACAAATGGTGGTTAGTGGTGGGGGGGGGGGGGGGGAGGAGGGAGGAATGAGGGGTGAGGTCAACATTCAGCCTTGCGGGCCTCAATTTGTATCAAATTGTTGGAGGGGTCGTGCTCGAGACATGTTTTGTCTGACTACACAATAATGTAACGTGTTTTCTGAGCATGGTTAAAACTACCTTATGAGGTGGTATCAATCTAAGGCGGCAGTCAAGGCAGACTGGCCAATCATGTTAAACATGGCGGAGAGACAGGGCTGAGGCAGGTGCTCGAAGTGATACTAGACTTCAGAATGAATGCAACAGCACGTTTTGGCGAAAAGACTTTCTCCTGTTCCCCAAAACCGCATACATTATAGAAACAGGCATGAAGTGTGTTTGGAAACAACCAAGTCATTTAAGCACGCTTCGAAGGGGAACGTGTTTGATTAAAAACATGTTCACTCTTAAAATGTTAAGGTGCTAGTCTGAGGGCTGTTCAAGATTGTAGAGATAATTAATCCATTGTCACTGATGTAAAAATCACTTTAACCTTTGCGATTGTGTAGATTGGCTGCTTTTTCCGTAATTACTGGTAGAGATCCAATAGATGACCAAAACTGTTCAAAACACTTCGATAGTTGTAAATGAAAAAGACTTTGTTGGGTGGTCAAGAACTATTAAAAACCGAAAGCATACGACATCTTTCTCTAAATTGCATGAAAGAGGGGTGAGGTGTTTTATTTAGTCCATGACCCATCCCTGGATATGAAGTGATACAATTAGCAAACAGTGCTTTAGTCCTTGCGTTCAACTTTCTCCCAAGGTTGGAAAGCTGAAATAATAAGTCATTTTTTCCCGTGATCTAAGCATTCTAAAAGGTGCTGTCTCGCATGGTCTGCAGAGCTAAAATCTAATTGAATATTCAAATGCCGCGCGGGTTCACCGAGTTGGACTTCAACAGACAGACAAGACGAGCTTCTTGGGGCGGCTTCAAATTTAGGACACCCCCCCCCCTTCTTTAAATAACGTTGACACGCGAGGATTATTCGGGATGTATGAACTCAAATTTGTTGGGACAGGGGAAGATTTTTGGCAGATATTCCCTTAGTGGAGAGAAAGAATTTAGGAAGAAATCTGTCTCAACCAAGAGAACACATCTGTTTACCATTGTAGATTCATCCTTCTTGTGTAGTGCGATGATTCTACAGTAGAACAGAACCATCCTATTGCCGGCCACTCCTGTGTTCCCGCCTTTTTTCCCGGGAAACACCTTTGCACAATAAATTACTGCCTTTACAAGCACGCTCCAATGTAAATATTTCATAACACGATTGATATAATTATTCATCATTCTACTTGATGTGAGATGAATACCGTGATGAAAGTACCTTATTCCCCCATGCGCATTTTAAGCAACAGCTTAATTTGTGAAATTTCTCTAACGACCGTCTATTTGTGGTAAAATTTGAAGACGACATTCGATCACAGAAACGCATTCCCTGAAATTAAGCAGAATTAAAGCAAACCTCCCTTGGAGTCTTCAGCCACTTTTCCGGGACTAAATTGAACAGTTCGAGACATACATCTGAGCACGTTTGAGCAGCTTGGACGCCGATCCTTGCTTGACGAGACAGCAAAGCTCGCATGACAGTCGAAGATTTGCGCAATAAGAACAAATCGTCAAAGCTAACTAAGCTATGTCGACATTACTGAGACTTCAACAACTTATAGCAGCGAACGCTAACAAGAGAAAAGTACCATTACTGCGACAAGGCCTACGATTCTAGGAGTCATCTTCGTTTTCAGCCTAATAGAAACCATTGACGTGGTAAGTAGCTAGTAATATGTAATGAATTTAACTTTTAAGTTTAACTGTTCTAATTAGAACTTTTATGTACTGCCCAACTCTAGCACGATCTCAAGGCACAGAATTTAACTATTTGTGTAGATTTCCATTTCACAACTTTATGAAGTTGTGTAGGACGCTCGAAACAGAAAAGGAGGGATCTTTTTCGTAAAGTATAACTAAATTTCTCGATGTTGTTTTAAGAGCTTTTACGACGGTGTGCCGATTTTTGTACACTAGTTAGGTTAAATTTTAGTAATTGTTACTTTCATAACTTTTCACACGATTTTAGATAGATATAGATATAGAGGATATTACACGGCGGCACAAAGATATGAATTTTATTTTCGAGAGGTACAAACAATATTTTACGAACGAGCGCAGCGAGTGAGTAAAATTTTCTTTTTATTATATAGACAAGAGTAGTTTTGCACAACAACAGTGTGAAAGTGGGACATGACGTCATCGACATCCTCACTAGCGAGGATGTGGAAAATATACGCCACTCGAGTCCCGGACGTAGTTTCGTATGAACTTTACGAGTGGTCTATTTTCCACTAAACACTATTGTCCATATAATAAATACTTTTATTTAAGCATGATCATTATTGAAGAATTATTGAAGTAACTAGCGTTATTGAAGAAAAATGCATTTTCACCTTTTTAAGGTGCAAAGAGCGCAAAATGGTCATAAATAGTAGCAAAGTGATTTATTATGGGATATTGTAAATGTCCAGCATCAACAATTTTTAATTTTCCCGTTTCTGATAATTGCTAATTTCGAGTAAAATCTAAGATGGCAGGGCCGCCGGAAAAGAAGAGTAGCGGCATTTCATCAACACTTTTCGAATCAACCCGTTCTTAACCAAAAAGTAATTGAAGACAGGAACACGCAAGATAAAGAGGATGGGACCTACATTTGGTACCCAAAAGTAGTATTCTGAAACTAAAACTGCTAAAGGATTCACTTTTGTAAGTTTAAATATATTCATTTCTTTTTAATTTATTTTCATGTGTAAACATGCCATGCCTCTGAAAACACAGTGCACGAATACTTCAAAAGAATTCGGGATTAACACATCCTGCTGTGAAAAACAGAAACCGATTTGAAGATGTAAATACTCTCTATCAACCTAGACCTTTGTCTGTTAAGAGTAATTAGACGAAGTGCAGCTAATAGTGGGATAGTTCCACCATATTTGAGCTAAATTTAGTGGGCAAAAGCAGTACCAACTAGAGCTACAAGTTTACTTATTTATAGCATTTATTTCTTTATTCATTTATTCATTTATTTATTTATTTATTTATTATTTTCCAGTCGTAAGGAAAGAATTCCGCTGCAAATACACTTAAACACCCCTGAAAAGGAAAGGATTCAAACATTTATGAGTTTCTGACGTAAATTAGTAGTTAACTAGAAATTATAGCTAAACAGTTTCAAAAAAAAATTGTTAAGGAAACATGTTTATTTTGTAAAATTTTGGTCACCCATATACGAGGTAAATTCCGCCAGCAGGCGCAAGAGGCTGACAGCATAGTACTGGGAACTACACTACTAGATTGACTATTTTAGTATGAAGAAATAATGAGCAAACTGTAAACTAGCAGGAACCCATTACCCGGAACGTGCAACTGCCATAAGTTTGTGCAATGGCGTTTTTACAAGTAGGTTTATTTTAGATAAGCCTTTCCCGCGAAAATAACTGTTTTAGATGACATCTACATTGACTGTAAGCTACTACTTCCCGTGTAAATACTGAAATTATCGCTTGAAATACTATCACAACACTACGACGAAGATCCGCCATGTTTATTTCCAACCAGGACGAGTTGTCATACTGATAGACAAGTTTCGTATTAACAGTCCACTATTAATGACACAATCGCTTTTTGATTGTCTATTTCAAACCAATTCGCGGGAAATGCCTATCTAAAAATAAATTTACTTGTGAAAATGCCGTTTCACAGACGCAGTATGGAAGTTGCACGAAAAACTGAAGACAAACAATTTTTAGGAAAATCGCCCAATAACTGCAAAGTAGCTAATTATGAATTGGTTTTTACCTTTTCAGGCATGGAAACCAAGTGAAAATAATAGCGACAAGATACATGACACCTCTTTCAACAAGAAAAGCCTCAGGGGCATTAGACCCCGCCGTTGTTGTCCCTTCCCTAGGGTGCAAAATATACTACGGTCACTCACGATACGAGGCCTAACCTGTGTAGCGGAAGACACGATAAGTATTTGTTTAACCAAGTGAAAACCGGAGGTCTGGGGCAAGTGACCACCAAAAAACAAGAAAAGCCCCAGGGGCATTAACCCCGCCGTTGTTCTCTCTCCCCTCGTTCCTTCAATGGCAGGAACTTCCACTTTCAACCCAACGGCCACGCCGATTGCACCATCAAACGCAATTGAGAGTCTGCCCCCTCATCGGTCAGCGAATGGATACCTGCTCCCAGCTTGACTTCTTAGCTCAGTTGGTACAGCGACGGTGATCTAATCCGGAGGTCTTGGGTTCAAATCCCGCCGGGGTCAAAGATTTTCTTTGATCCTGGTTCTCATTTCTAATTTCTTCTTTAAAGGCCTGTGGCCGGGGGAAATTATAAAGGGCAGTACTCCTCACTTCTTGGCACTCATACATACACTTTACATCATAATTAATACCAAGTTTATAGCGATCGCAGAGTTCAAGCTAGCTTTCAAAATTAAAGCTCGCTATCACATTCGTCCTTGCTGTCGTCGAGGAGAAGTTAACTCTATTGAATTCCTTGTGGTTTTCCACACAAATTTCCCTAAAGATTTTGACGAAGCAAAGCAAAACTGCCCAAAAATGCTTGCATTTCAATGTTGAATAATGTTTGTTTTGCAGGCTAAGGTCGAGTAACCCGATCGAGTGGGCGCCTTTCAAAGCTTTGTCCTTGCTCTCCTCGAAGAGATTTTTAGGCCATTGTATCCCTAGTAGTTTTCTACACCGTCTTTCATGAAGATTTTAGCGAATCGATCCAAATCGACTGGAGACATTGCTTAATGTTGACCGAAAGTTTGCAGCGTAATATTTGTTTGGCCGAGGGAAGTCAGGGGCAAGTGACCACCAAAAAAACTACGACAAAAACCACGGAAAAAAACGGGTATTGCTAGACCCCGTCCTGACGGCGGGGTAAAAAATAAAAATAAAACAAGACAAGGAAAGCCCCAGTGGCATTAGACCCCGCCGTTGTTGTCCGTCCCCTAGGGTGCAAAATATATTACGGTCACTCAAGATACGAGCCCTAAGCCGTGTAGCGGAAGACACGACGAGTGTTTGTTTGGCCGAGCGAAAACCGGAGGTCTGCGGCAAGTGACCACAAAAACAATTAATGAAGGGAAAAAAAAGGGTGGTACTAGACCCCGCCCTGACGGGGGGGGGGGGGGTAATAATGAAGGGGAAAAAAATGGGTATTACTAGACCGTGTCCTGACGTCGGGGTAACAAGGGTCTACTCTATAAATTTACCTCAAGACTGCAGCAACTCTTTCACCAAAATTGACAGCCAGCACATAATAAATCCACCAAAAAGAAAAAACAAATATAATGAGGTGACTCCAGGCTGGGTGGAAGGTTTCGTGCGTTCCACTTGGTGCTTGTCTACTTTCTCGCTTCCCGAGGGCACCATAGTCGTGATGATTGCCAATCCCAGGTTAGGCGCTCATTCTCGAGGGCATTGTACTGAAACAATGCACGCATCCATTGAACGCAATGTAGGTACTTTAGCAGACGTCAACCGAGTTGACTTAAGGTTGGGATTACTTATCCTGTCTGTGTGCTGTGTGATGATCGCCAATCCCAGGTTAGGAGCTCATTCTCGAGGGCATTATACTGAAACATTGCACGCATCCATTGTACGCAATGTAGGTACTTTAGCAGACGTCAACCGAGTTGACTTAAGGTTGGGATTACTTATCCTGTCCGTGTGCTGTGTGATGATCGCCAATCCCAGGTTAGGAGCTCATTCTCGAGGGCATTATACTGAAACATTGCACGCATCCATTGCACGCAATGTAGGTACTTTAGCAGACGTCAACCGAGTTGACTTAAGGTTGGGATTACTTATCCTGTCTGTGTGCTGTGTGATGATCGCCAATCTTAGGTTAGGAGCTCATTCTCGAGGGCATTATACTGAAACATTGCACGCATCCATTGTACGCAATGTAGGTACTTTAGCAGACGTCAACCGAGTTGACTTAAGGTTGGGATTACTTATCCTGTCTGTGTGCTGTGTGATGATCGCCAATCCCAGGTTAGGAGCTCATTCTCGAGGGCATTATACTGAAACATTGCACGCATCCATTGCACGCAATGTAGGTACTTTAGTAGACGTCAACCGAGTTGACTTAAGGTTGGGATTACTTATCCTGTCTGTGTGCTGTGTGATGATCGCCAATCCCAGGTTAGGAGCTCATTCTCAATGGTACTGCCTAGGCTAGGATGGTAAGTTCTCGCCGGGTCGCTGCAGGATCTCCCACGGCTGGTACCAGAGGACGGTCTGTACTCAAGTGGGGGTCTAACATTAAATTAAAAGTTTCTGAATAACGAAAATGGCAAAAATACGTTTGAACATCGATTGGAAACTTCTGAGAAAGAGTTGTTGCTTTATAGTATCATATACAATAAATGGCACGTATATTGAGCCTGGATTATGAAGTAGTATCTGTGGAAGTAATCATCATGGAATTTCGGATACAAACAAAGTATTTGCAAGGAAAGCAAAGACAAAAACAGGCCTCGACGGGATTCAAACCCATGAATATAATGATACCAGTACAAGAACTCTACCTTGTTGAGGTGTATCAATTGCTAGTAAACGAGTTCTTATCTTTCGTGGAACAAGGAAGACAAACAAAACATTTGCTCAAAGGGTTTCACCTTCTAAAAAAAGATAAGAAAACGACAAGCCAGAACTTATAGTCCACTTTGGTCCGTGAATTGCTCTAGGTTGAAGTAAAAAAGTGGCATTTTCAAATAAAGAGTAATTGAGACTCTGTTCTTATTTTGGAGAGTGACGTCATCCCTGCACACGAAGAATGAGTGGATGGTCAGAATGCATTTCCTCTTACAACAACACACTGTTGAAAATCTCTAATAAAATTTCCTAGGTAACATGTACAACTTCAGTTGTTTCAACCACCAGTTATTGCTGCCACTTTCGTTCATTTTATTTTATTTTTATTTAATATTTATTTATTGTTTGAATTACGGAATGTGGTTCCATATTTGGGTCTGTGATTTGAATGCAATTGAAATCTATTAAAAGGTGCTTTACAGGGTTACAGTTGTAATAGTCCTAAGATAGCAAAATTTTAACTCCTGAGTGGTGTATTGAACTTGATTTCCTAAATCGAGATAATTGAATTCAAGACCTTCAAGGGAATGGAAATTTCCAAAAATTTATGACATGAGATGCTTTGCCCTGCAAACTCCCCTTTTTCCATCCTATATTTGCTAAAATCGGCAGCGGGAAAGCAGGGAACAAGGAGTTGATTTGTTGGTTTGTTTTTTCAGAATTTATATGCAGAATGCCACTTACGTTCGCGATCGATCGTTCCTCGTTCGCGGTCCCTGGCTTACCTTAATTCCTTTTTCTACTTGCAGTAACATCAACTGGACATCCCGTGGACATCCACATCCAGTGTCAGGCGGACTTTGAGCAGTCTAGCTCTTTCCACTCAGAGATGGTAAAGGTTAAAGGACACGCGAGTGAGTACGAAAATCGACTACCGCGTAGAAACGTGACTCGTGTTATTATAGCGGCTCATCTTGCGCGCGAACGCTGTTTCCACTCGGCAGGAGATTTTCGTGGTCGCTTGAGTGTTCTTTCTGCTCGACTATGCCTGAGTGGAAAGAAAGTCGCCTCGTAGTCTGCTGGTTAAGCTCTAATCATTATTTTTCAGAGAAGAACTTCATTAATACCTGGTGGAGTCATCATAAAGTCAGGAAGCAAATTGCAGCAAACAATGAGTTTCATATTTAGTGTAAAAACCCTTCTTGAAGGCGGAAATGGTTGAGTTTGTGGAATATCATGGACGCGATCAAGGTAAGCTGTTTACCCGCTAATTATAAGCAGAACATATATACTATTGCGCCGAAACGTGTGATTTTTTAGCATTTCCTGTCTCATAAAGGATGCAGATAATAATTCAAGGAGATTTGGTTTGCTTACTGGTCTCAGAGTATATAATTTTCTTTGGCCGTTTTAGCATGAAAACGGGAAAAGGTTTCGGGTCAAGTAACAACTAGGCGTTTGCACACCCGATACAGAACTCCACGGTATCTCATTTGTGTTTTGTAATTCCAGTTTGTTTGTTTAGCTTTTTCGTTTTTATTTTTGTTTATCTATTTTTAGTTTTTTACTTGATTTTTGTTTGTTTAACTTGTTTTCTTTGAATTGTTTGTTTGTTTGTTTGTTTGTTCTTTGTCTGTTTGGCCTTCTTGTCTAGCTTACTAGACTATTAAATCTAACTCACCTCATCTCTGGTCACGTTACAAGAAGCTTAAAAACTATGTAAACAAAGAAATACAAAAGTGCAAAGCTGAGTACTACTCAAACCTAATATCGGAAAACAAGAGCAATCCAAGTGCATTGTGGAAAACCTTGAATGAAATCACATCACGTAAACAGAGCTCCCCAATCTCTTGTATTGAAGCCGATGGCCTAGCACATTGTGACAATCAATCTATCGCCAAGATCCTTAATGTCCATTTCTCTACAATTGGTACAAAGCTCGCAATGAAACTAAAATCTTTCATTACCTTGCCATCTTTTCCTGCAAGGTCAACTGATTTGCCAAAGTTTGTTTTCAAACCAATCACCGAAGAGTTCGTACGCGGTCAACTTAATCAACTTAGAACTAACAAAGCAATTGGCCTAGACAATATCAGTGCTCGTCTTCTGAAAGACTCGGCTAGTGCAATTAGTAAAAGTCTTACAAAATTGTTTAATCAATCATTGGTCACTCGTACCTTCCCTTCCTTATGGAAGTTTGGAAAGGTATCCGCCCTCTTCAAAAAAGGCGATCGCTGTGACCCAAACAATTACAGACCAATAACCGTGCTACCTACGTTGAGCAAGATTCTGGAGAAGGCGGTACATAACCAACTCTACTATTTTCTCAATGACAACAAGATCATTACCTCCAAGCAATTTGGTTTTCGACCTAAGCTATAAACAAATACAGCCTTGACACACTTTACAGATAATGTACTTCTGAACATGGACTCTGGTCGTCTTACAGGAGCTGTTTTCTTGGATCTCTCGAAAGCGTTTGACACAGCTGACCACAACCTTTTACTTCATAAGCTTAAATCGGTCGGACTCTCAGAGGACACTGTTAATTGGTTCCAGTCATATCTCGCGAACAGAAAACAAAGGACGTCTGTCGGAGATACACTCTCTGTTGCTGTACCAATAACTGTTGGGGTCCCACAAGGAAGTATATTAGGACCGCTTCTTTTTCTTATCTATGTGAATGATTTACCATCGTGTCAGCTTGCTAGTGAAATTATTCTTTACGCTGATGACACTGTGATTTATTACTCATCGACTGATCTCTTTGACCTTGAAAGCAAGTTAAATTCTGATTTGGCTACAATTTTCAATTGCTTTTCGAACAATCTGCTGACACTTAATATTTCTAAATGCAATTTCGTTATTTTTGGTAACTCACGGAAGCTTAAACTGGTTAATGAGGTTTCTCTTAAAGTTAATTCCACTGCTATTGATAGGTCTGACTCGTTTAAGTACCTGGGAGTGGTTATAAACCCATACTATGTCTTGGTCTGAGCACATTGATACTATCAGTACAAAGATCAATCAAAGGATTGGAATGATAAAGAGAATACGACATCTTTTGCCTTTACATGCTAAGCTAACACTATACAATTGCTTAATCATCCCACTGTTTGACTATGGAGACACAGTATGGGGTGGCAAAAATAACGATACGCTTATGGGTCAGCTGCAAGTTCTTCAAAACAAGGCAGCCAAGGTCCTGCTTAATTTACCAGCAAGAAGTTCTTCAACCGAGGCACTAGATCGTCTGGACCTAAAGACCCTCTCACAGAGACGACACTTCCATCGCTGTGTTATGATGCAAAAATATCTGTTGGGGGAAATTGATTTTAAATTTAACATCAGACGCAATAGTAGTTTTCATTCTTATCAAACTCGCAGAAGCAATGATTTACACCTTCCTCACGTGCGTACCAATTGGGGCAAGCAAACTTTCATCTATCAAGCCTCTAAGGACTGGAACAACCTAGACAATGACATTAAAAACAGCAAATCATTGTCTTCATTTAAGGCAAAACTTAAAACTTTTTAAATTATGCTGATTGTTAAAGTATTTTAAATTAGTTTTATATTGTAATATCTATTTTTATCTCTTTTCTTAGTTTTTAATTTTTTATTTTTATTATAATTTGCAGGGCCCCACTGAAAATCGCCAAGGCGAGTGGGCTCCCTGGTTAAATATTATTATTATTATTATTATTACTAATTTGGCATTTGTTTGTTTGATGTTAGAATAATACTGACAATAGCAGCAAGCACAACGACCAAATATCAATGAAGAAAAGCTCCTGTATCGCATGTACCGTTTTGCACGAGTGCAAAGTGCACGTGAAGGCCAGTTTACACGTCGACCAAAGAACTCATGTCAGTCACACAATTCATGGCATCATGATATTCTTGCCAGAAACGGAGCAAGAAAAGATCGGAACACCAGGGTACCAAGACTGTTTGAACCAGCCACGAATGGACATAAAACAGGATGAGTGTGCTCACAATTAACTTAGAGAATGTGCTTGAATGAACGCCAAAAATACGCCCTGTTCTGTACTCAAAGTACAGGGTAACTTGTTATCTGATCATGATTTTAATTTTTCTCAGCTTGGTTTCTTCCAAACAATTCCAGACGTTCAAAGTTAACCAAGGCTTTCTGTTGATTTTAAGCCATTTCTCAAGTTACTGCTAATTTTTATACTCTCGATTTGCGAGTGAGATCAGTGAAAACGAGGCAAAGGAGGGCAAAACAGAATCCTCATTGAAAGTACAAGATGAATAAAAAATATTCTAAAAAAAAAAAAATAAAAATAACTGAAATAAATTAAGACTTAAAATAAGAGCTAAAATAAACGTATTCCAAATAATTGAAATCTAAATGAAACTAACTTAAATTATATTTTGTTTTAACAGTGTTTTAGCTTTTCAATGTGGGTTCATGAAAAATGTTTTTGTCCTACATCTAATTTTTTCTCCTTCGGTAGTCAGCAGCAATATAATTTTTAACAAGGAAAGAAAACTGTGGCCTTGGTAAACTTTCATACTACGAAAACCGCCAAAACGTCTCGCCCAGTAGGTAAGAATATTGATTCGGGATGTGGGATGGGTTGACTCGATCACTATAGTAAAACAGTTGGACAAAAAACAGCATAATCGTATCGCGTTGTACATTTTATCTTCCATGATATTATTTTGTAGCATAGATATCCCACTTATTTAACAAAGAAAAATAGATGACACGTTTTCATCTATTGTGGCTTGAGTAGTAGTTAGTTTGGAGAGCCGACGAAGCCCGGGATGCTTTCACTTTCCACTGTCATGCAAACAAGGGATTATAATTGTTATTTGGATCGAAATTTAATTCTAGTTTCATTTGTAACCGTTCAAATAATAACTATATATGTGGCAGTACTTCCCTGTGCTATTGTTTGTTCTGCTCTTGTTTGTTGTGCTATTGTTTGTTCTGCTTGGAATTAAAACCATTATTTAACAGCGCTTCCCCTTGGAGTTGTTTCTATTTCGATAATAGTTTTTGCAAGTTTATTTTTCTTTGTTCCCAATAAAGTTTCTGGTGCTATCTGAAATGACTGCTATAAAGGCTACACCCGCCTCGTCTTATGATGTTCTGTTCTCATGAATTTTGGACTCTTCACAACAAATTTCCTTACCAAGCAAGGTAGCCCCCCTTTGCGTCAAATTAGGGAAGGAACTTGATGCATTAGGAGGCGTGCGTATGTTTTGAGTTGCACACGCGCACGAGCTATGAGTTTATGCATTAGGAGGCGCGTGTGTTTTGAGTTGTACACTCGCACGAGCTATGAGTATATGCATTAGGAGGCGCGCGTGTTTTGAGGTGTACACACGCACGAGAGATGAGTTTATGTAAGACCAGACTGAGTACAATAATTGTCTTCGAATACAACGATAACCATGTGTGAATCATGAGAAATTTTAGTGACGGTGTTCCTAGAACAAACCTTTCTTGTTTAGAAAAGCTTCTTCTTTTCTTTCCCCACGAGCGAGATATGGGATAATATCCCATAACTAGGCAGACAACTACCTACGCAAGATTGCTTGTATCGATGGGCTGTCTATGTAATATAATATATAGATTTAGCCAAGCCTAAAAGCGGAGCTCCTCTTTTTGTTTTGTTTGTTTTGTTTGTTTGTTTGTTTGTTTTTTGCTAGCAGTTATTAATTTGTGAAAATACTCTCATTCAAGTCGTTAAATTAAAAAAAAACAAAAAAGAAAAGAAAAACAAAAGAAAAAAATTTCCACTCTCGCTGGGAGCCGAACCCGGGTCGTCGGTGTATGAAGCCGGATATTGATCCACTTGGCCATGAGCGTTTAATGACACTTCAAAGTTAATTTTAATACTTATTTCTTTCTTCGTGACAAGCTGCCGATCAGCATGAAAATGCTGGTGTTTTTCCTGGCAAAATGTGTTAGGAACGCCGTAAAAACCATGGTTGTGGACAGAAAAAACCAAAAAGCACTAGCTCTGCTATATTTGGCGCCGAAACCGCTGCGAAAAGCTGCGAACTCAAGCGGTGTGCCGACCGAGTTCGAACAGAACCGACAAGGCAAATTTGAACTTTTCGGCTGAACTTTATCGCCTAATTTTTTTCGTCTAAATTGAACTTTTCCCCTTCCACCAAAAAGACAACTGAGTATTCTTTTGAACTTTTTTTCCCATTAACAAATTTGTTTTTGACTTGTGCTGTCTTTGCTTATTTTGCTACAACGCGGGTCAACATGCGATTTCGGGCCAAAAACACATGGGATTCAGCACAGGGCTATATCCAGTGTATGAAGTGTATTGGTAAGCCTGTGGTGCGGACGGACGGACGGACGTACGTACGTACGTACGTACGTACGGACGGTCACGTGACTATTACGTCACTACCAAAATTTCTTGGCTTGATAGGTTACCAAATTTCCTTAGCAATGGAGCTCCACTGACGCGCTAGCGCGCTGGCTCCGCTATAAGAAGACATGACAGCAGCGTGTTTGTCATGCAACAAGTTTAGCTAAGCTTCGCACTGGAAAACCCGCCAAAATTCCAAAATCTCGATCTCTTCTGGACAACATTCTACTTGGTGATTCTGCCGTGGAAATCTCATTCTGGGCGGCTATATATCATTCGCTCTTGTCGACTCTCGTGCGCTTTCGGTGAGCTAAAAACTCTCAACCACTTTTGTCCCTCATCTCTCTCTAATGTCCTATCAGTGTACCCAAACTCTCAATCCCTCATCTCTTAACACCCTTACTTACACTGTTGTCGACTCCGTGCGTTGTACATGTCAGTGCCCGCCTTTAAACTCTAATTATCTTTAAGCCACAGCTGACTCCCTGTCAGAGTTCAGTTCAACTCTCAGTAGTGGTTGCTTTCTAACTCTCCTCACTCATCTCAACATTCGTGTGTGATGCCTGTGATTTTAAACTCTCGCTAGTCCTCTTCACGCTAACTGTCCTGCTCTCTTGTCGAAACTCGCGCACTATCAGAACGATGTTTAAATCTCAAACTCATTTGCCCGCTATCTCTCACGCGTTTTTGTCAACTTTCGTGTGTTCCCTGCCCGTGTGTTTGAAAAACTTTAAACGCATTTTCACGCTGATTCCCACGCACTCTTGACGACACTCGTGCGCTTTCAGAGTCTAAATTCTAAATATTTCTTCACTTCCAATTCTCATTCACTCTTGTTCTGAAACTCGTGCGCTTTCAAAGACTTTAAACTCTCAACATCCTAGTCTCATTCACTTGTGTCGGCTCTTTTGCACTAAAGAGTTATAACAATCTCTTACTTACTTACCCTTATGCATTCTGGTCGACTCAAGTCTACTGTCAGGTAGTTACACCATCAATCTCATTCTCTCGTTAACTCATCTTTCGTCCTGTCGACCGAGCCATCTAGAGTTAATGAGGTTAAGCTCAATCTCTGTTTCTTGATAACTCTAATGCACTCTTCACGACTGTCGTCCCTTGTCAATGAAATGGAACCCCCAACTTCTCCGTTTTGCCTCTCATTTCTCATTTACTATTATTTCCACTCAACTACGAGTCGAACTCTTTTACCTCTTGAGTCCTTGCTCTATTGACAACTTTCGTGCCCAGTCGATGCGTTAATGAACTCTCTAAATCTGCGTTTACTGAAGTCTACACCTCGCTTTCTCTCGTTCCCTGGCATCGAATTTAAACACTCGATCTGTTTTGTACTCAAGTTTCATCCCATCTTGTCTACCACCTTGCTCTGTTAATGAATTACGGACTCTCCATCTCTTTTTCTGCTGATTCTTTTGCGTTAATGTCCACTCTTATACTATCTCAGTGAGTTTAACCGATGGTCCTTTTCTCCCCCGCTACACCTCATGCACTTTTGTGGACAGTCCTATACTAACAGTGATTATAACCCTCTATCTCGTTTGCGTCATAAATCGTGTAAACTCTTACGACTGTTGCGGGTTGTAAACTTTTAACTCTTTAGTCCGATAGCTCTCCTATACTCTTGTAGACTTTTGTGCGCAGTCCGACTGAGTTCAAACTCTCAGTATCGTTTCCCAGCAAACTCTCATTCACTACTGGAAGATGTCACTTAGTTTAAACTGTCATTCACCTTTTACTTGCTAACTCTAATGCAGTCTTCTCGACTCTCGTACCCTGCCAATGAGTTTGAACTCTCATGATCTATCGCCCCTTTCGCCTTTAATTCTCAAGCACTCTTCTGGACCCGCGTGTACAGTCATTGGTTTCAAACTCTCCACCTCGTTTTCTCTAGTTAACTGATGCCATCTCTCGTAAGCTGTCACTGAGTTTAAAATCATCATCTTTATCACTTGGTCGTTAACCCTATACACTGTTAACGACTTGTGCACGCGTCTCTTTTGGGATCCATTCTCCACGCGGTTACAAAACCCTTTCGAGCCTCCTTAAGTTCACGTTTGATTTCCATGACACGCTTACCACTATACACTACTATCTACTCTGCGTCGACGTTTTTGTGCCCTGTCTATGACATTTTACTATCAATCACTTTGCATTTCAAGTACGGACCCTCATTCTTGTTGACTCCAAGGCATTGTCTTTGAGAGAGGGAAATTGAGGTCTCCCTCCCTAGTCCCCATTACGTTTCCCCTTGCAAACGCTACAATTTCTACAATTGCCCACAGAGATGGACGCGACACTCAAATTTGGAAACAGTTACTCGCTGACATCTCACTGAAGTGATGCTTGTGCAAATTAGATGTTGTTGTCTTACGACTGTGCTTTGACATACTGGTATGAATGAGCAAACACAAAGTAATGGACAGAGAAATCATTCTTGAAAAAGTTTATTCAAAACCCATAAGTTTATACTCAAATGAAATTCGCGTTACACTTCCTAAATAGTGGGTCCGTCCGCACATGTGAAATCGGCTGAGCACATGGCAAAATATTCAAGACTACATTTGTCTCAAATCTGAGAGCGTTTTCTAATAATCTTTTTAGTCAAATTCAACATACATAAAACTTAATGGCACAGTACATTTCCAATAACGTACTCAACAACATGTACCGTAAGCCTCAGAAAAACTTCACTTGCTCGGTTGTGTTTCAGAACAGGACAAGCTCTCCGCCGTAAAGAAAACAAAGATGAAGTCCTCGAAAGCAAATTTCGCAACTTGAACTTTTCGCATTCCCCCAAACGACAAATGAGCATTCTTTTGAACTTAATTTTCTTTCTATTTATAGATATTCCTCTTATTCAAAAGCGACGATGGCCATGCGATTTTCCGCCAAGAAAAACGCTGGTTGCCCAAAATCCCGGCACGATTTCCCGCCAAGAAAAGATGGCATTCTCCTTCCCGCGTCGGGTTGCCTTGGGACCTTCCCTCCCCCTTCCCCAGAGTCTGTACGGACGGACGTACGAACGTACGCTGACGTTACAAAAAAAATTTCTCACATCGATAAGTTACCAGATTTCCTTACCCATGGTGCTCCGCTGGCGCGCTTCGCACGCTGGAGCTCCGCAATTGGTGTGCTGTATCCTACGCTCTCTTTTACTCTCTTGAGCCCTGTAAATGAGTTTATACTCTCAATCTATTTTTCTCGTATCTCTTCAGCGCTACTGTCGACTCTGTTCTCAGTGAGTTAATTTGCTCACCCTCTATACCAACTCTCTTTGCTTTCTCGATCTCTTTTGCCCTTTATCTCGTTATACGTTCACATCTACCATTTCATTTAATAACAACAACAACAACAACAACAACAATAATAATAATAATAATAATAATAATAATAATAATAATAATATACAAGTGCTAGGAGCATTTAACGAAGTCTCAATGCTCTTACCAGTAATCATGAATAAATATAAAAATTAAACATCATAATAAATAAATCCAGTGCAACATTGTAAAACTACTATAAAGTTAGACATAGAAATAAAAAATGAAAAAGAACATAGTTCAATAGTTCAGATATATATATAGGAGGCATGCCTTTCAAAGCCTTATAGGTTAGAAGCAGTATTTTATAGGTTATCCTAGACTGTACAGGGAACCAGTGGAGTTTCTTATCTTTTTCACTTTCGTTGACTCTTGAGCGCTGTAAGTGAATTTATATCCCCTTCCGAATTTGCTCCCAGAAGCCAGTTTGCTCCTTATCCCACCTGCACTCTTGTGGACTTTTGCACGCACTGGCACTCAACGTGTTCGTATTCTCATCGCTTTTCCCCCTTTATCTTTCATTAGTCCAACTGTTGTCAACTATTTTTGCGCTCTCAATACACCCTTGCCGAGCCTTGTGGAGACTGCAAAACAGTCGTATTCACAGTTTGCGTTGGTCCGGTGGAAGCGCACGATCCTCGTACGAAAGGTCTGGAGCGAGCGTGAAATAGACGAGTGTGACTGGAGAGAGACGGGCGTGTGAGGCTCGTGTGAGGCTCGTGAGCACCTCGCTTCTCTTGCACCCTTCCTTCTGTCGACAGAAAAAACGACTGTGCACTCCCAGTACGGCTACGTTTACACAGGACCGGACCGTAACTGTTCCGAACCGAACTAGACTAAATCGGCTTCTGTTTACAGATTTTTACATGGAACCGTTTGGAACCGATCCAGGTGTTTACACGGGTCGACCGTTCTGGAACCGGTCCAGAACGGATCCAAAACCGTGTACTAGCAAAACAGCAGGTCCAGTTTTGGGTCCATTTGGATCCGTTCCGCACCGGTTCCAGGAGGGTCCAGTGTAAAAGGAAGGCCTATCCATTCGGATTTTCTGAGTGGATCAATTTGGATCCGTTTGGAATAGGTCCCCATAGCCTAAGTTTCAACTCTCAATCCCCTTTTCCCTTATCTCTCCCACACTCTTGCTGACTCGAGCGTACTCAGTAAGTTTATAACCTCGATGTTGCTTGCTCCTTATCTTTTATGCTCTCTTACCGACTCTGCTGTGCACTATATACGTTAATTTATTTTCACCACCCTTTTTACCTCATATCTTTCAAACTCTCTTGTTGACTCTTGTGCTCACTCAGTGAAGGTACTTCAGCTGCGTTTCCCTATCTGTCATGCACTCTTTTCTACTCTACCTTGGTGGGATTTGTACCTACCCAGTAATCATACGGCTTACCCAAACCCAGGTAGTATTCGGGAGGTGCCTATGCTGAATTGGGTAAGATATCTCTTTGGATAGTCCACGAATACAACCGCCTCTCCGCGATCGGGCCGCTTGCCACGCGGGCCGAGCGCGGAGAGGGGGCTGTATTCGCAGGCTACTCTTTGGAAGATTCTTGGCTAAACCTGACAGGGGTAGTTAGATTATGAAACGATGTGTAAAACAAATAGACTCCATTTGGCCTTGCTTATGTACTCTGACACAGACGGAAGTACACGCAACTGTGGAAGAGTTCACGCAACTCGCCTGCGGCTGGAAGTTGACTTCTTCCTTCTCACCACGTTTTGAAGTTATCTGCACGTGCGTTCATCAGGGTACATACGTATGGCCAAATGAGAGCAGTTATTATTGTCTCAGTCATATAATATCGCCACACATTTTTCTAATCTTTCACATTCTTTCTTCTACCGCCATTTGCTGTAAACCCTGGGCATGCTGGCGAAATTTCTAGTTTTCCGGTACTTCAGCACGGATCCTTATCCATATCTTCTTGTATAACAAACAAACAAACAAACAAACAAACAAATGGATTCAACGGTTCAAGGTTTATGTTCACAGGATAGGTACAAAACGCACCGTGGTTAAAAAAATTTCTTTACTAGGACCCAGGGAGGGGGGGGGGGAGTTCCTAGGGCAACACCTAGCAGGAAATGAATGTGTTCATTTCAGAACTTGTACTAACTTGCACTACAGACGAATTGATTCTCTAAATTTTTAGTCGTATGTTCCAGACCAAAGGGTAGGTTTTATGTTCAATGGACCTTGAGTTTGTATGGAAGAAACATTTCTGCCGCCCGGTATAGGAAGCGAAACTTATTCCAACGCCGATAGAGTGTGTGCCCCTCCAAAGGTGTTATCAAAGAGAACTTTTTTGAAAAGCAGTTTTATTAGTTTGTTTGGCTATACAATGCGTTTTTTCACCGTGCTACATTTGTAAGTGGGATTGATCTTAGAAAGCAATAAAACAATGCAGGAAGGCCTGTTGACTTGTCGAACAAACAGGTACTTAACTAGTTTGTACAGGGACTAAACCAGCTTACACATGGAGCTAAACCAGTTTATACAAGGACTAAGCCAGTTTACATACGGACAGTACTAGGTTATACACCGTCTATAACAATTTAAACCTCATGATAAATCAGCAACTGTTTACAAGCAACCTACACATATGCTAGTGCCAGATGACATACAAATTTTTCTTCCGGCGACATTACAGTGTACAACCCCACAACTACAACAATTGTTGTTTAGTATATTCAGCGAAACAGTCGATAGAAAGACGACAGTGGGAAGAACACCTTAAAAACTTAGGTCCATTTTTAAGTGTCCAGTAGTTGACAAAATTTAGCCTGCAATCAAGTTCACAAGTGTCTAAAATTTAGTTGCCTTTTTGTAGTTCTTTTGTATTACGCTTTCACCGGGCCCTCAACTCCTGTTTGTTATGAAAAGGTGTCCACAAGTGAGAATTTACCCATATAGCACCAGTGCCAACATAAAGATTCTCAATACTGGTGTACTGACATTATTAGGAGAACTCAGATGCTGATCAACCTTGGGGCTTAGGGGTTGTAATGGAAAGAGGGACTTTCAGATGACCTACATGTAAGTTACAGCTACAAACATTTAAGGAAAACCTAGCATAGAAGAAAGCTGATCCACAAATACTAAAATTATATTAAAAGGCTGCAATTATATGTCAAAAACATTGCATACATGTATGTCTATTCAATATGGAACTTGACCTAACACTACTTTTTCTTCTTGAGGTCTTCAAATCTTCTGGTTAGGTCATCGAAGTCCACATCTTCACCGCCAGCACTATTTGCCCCTGGTACACTGTCAGGTAAGTTAGGCAGATCCGTGGGTACAGTAGGGAGGTCTGGAAAACTTGGCCCTTTTGATCGTGGTGCTGGTACAGGGGGCTTCAGTTCGGGCCCTGGAAACAAAGCGAAGTTTAATCAAAATAGCCTTACATGTACATCAGAAGTACTTTTGTGCCCACAAAATCCAGAACAACTCTTTATAAAAAGATGAACGCCAGACCATATCCTTCTTCACAGCCCTTCAAAACTGAAATCCAAGACTAACTGCAAGCCTGCAAATATTTTTTTTCCCTGATCAGGGCATTTGTCAGTCCGGGCTTAATGTTCACCGGACGGGAGGCTGGTCTGGTCGGACAAAATACTTTAATAGGCCGTCAGCAAAACTTATCATCTTCTGTTTCAAATTAAACATTACCTAGCACATTCAACAGGTCATTTTGTCAGGCCAAACTGTGCTTTCACAAGTCAAAATCCAAAATTCACTGATCATTTGTCAGATGACAGGCTGTTACTTGCAGGCTTGAACTGAGTGGAAATGAAAGTGCAAAATTAAATGACTTAACCATTATGGTTATGTATCTATTAAGCTATGGCTGTACCTGTTGATGGGGGACCAGGACTGAAATTATTAACAGGCTCTCCAGGATATGGTGGTAAAACCTTATCTGGATTGTACGACGGTGGTGTAAATGGGGCTGTATAGATTGGGGCACTTGCCTGGGGATAGAACAGCAATTATCACTAGTACATTATGACATGGTTAGTGTAAAGTATTTTTCAAGGGGGCATTACATAAGTCTGAGGCAGAGCTACATCCATATTTTTCTTCCCTTTCAGCCAGCATTTTCCCTATACTGGATGAACCTCTTTGAGGTTTCATGCCATCAAAAAAATAGCATCATACTTTTACAATGCAAGGCTGTATCAAAAATTCTGAAGGATAATCTTTTTGTCTTTCAGAATTTTTAAAGTGACTGTGTGGGAGGCTAGCAAGATTTAAATTTTTACTTAAATTTCCACTAAGCACCACATTATATGACATATGTCAGCATTTCCAATATATCCTTTCCCTGTTGTATCAATTAACATCATAAATTCATAAAGGGACAAAGGCATATTTCCAATCCAAGAGTCCAGAATTCTTCTTATAGGGATGCTACATGGTTTTATAGCAGGATATTTTACTTTGTGTCATTAATTTTTGAGAGAATGTTTTCTTCACCGGTTTTTCAATTTTTCATTTTTTTAAAAAAAATCACAAAAATAAAGCTCCATGAAAATAGGCAACAATAAAGAAGGCTCTTGAAAATGGACAGACAAATTATGAAAGGAGACAATAGCGAATATGCTACAAATCAAGAAAATTATTATCTTCGAACCATAGCTACCTACCCCTGATGAGGGAAAGCCTAAATCTGAATAGTGGTTTGGATTTGGTGGCATTGAAGGCATACTTCCAGGAGGCCCAAAGTCTGGTCCAAAACCCTCAAAACCAATGCGGACATCACCACCACCACCGCCACCGCTGCCACCTCCCTTTCCAGAACTATTCCCACCAGGGGGAATGCCTACTTCATCATATACTGGCAACTCACTTTCCTAAAGAAAAATAAGACAAAATTAACAACTTCATGGATGTAACTTTTCAATACAGGTGTTGGTGGCATGTTTACATTCTGGAAAGCAAGACTAAGAGCTACAAAATGGTCATAAAACATGAGGGAGCATTTCAAGAGGAAAACTTCAAAAGGTTGACAAATCAGCATGAACTTCATGGATGCAACTTTTTAATAAGTCACACTGTTATGTTCTGAAAAGCAAACTACTATCAAGAAGATATCTTCAAAAGGTCACATAATTCTGTGGGTGTCATTTCCTTTTTTAATATTCTGTAAAATTCCAATAATAAGCTGCCCCCCCCCGAATGTAAGCCCCCCAAATTTCACTTGCAAAAAGCCCTCCGATGATAATAAGCCCCCCCCCCCGCCCCACGAATATAAGCCCATCAGGGCCAAGAACGATAAAATTTACAGATTACTATCCCCAAGTACAAGTCACAACACAAACTACCATATTATTCTACCTACATAAATAGCAATCTGAACACATACAACAACATTAACAAGCTTATTTACCACAACAAAGGGTACCATACAAAAACAGAGAAGCATATTATATTGTATGAAACAAGGCAATTTTAAAATTTGATCCCACGATCAATGTTTTTGTTGAATTGCATTCCTTATACCATGCTTACGTACTTCTTGGGGGTATATACACATAGCGCATGCGTTTGCATGGAAGTTCAATTCCTTGTACCCACATTTTCAGATGCAAAATGCCTTCCAAATATAAGCCAAACCATTTTTGAAGTGCAAAACTTCCTCCAATAATAACCCCCCCTTCCCCCCTTCCCCCCTACCCCCCCCCCACAAATAAACCCACCAAAAAACCTCTTGAACAGATCTATATAAACCCAGGGCTTATTATTGGAATCTTATGGTATTTTACATCTTATTGTATTTTAACTAAGTGGAAATTTACGGAAAATATTTTTTGGGGTGTAGTCATACCGGATAGACTGGATAGACTTTCACCAATTGTGCTTCTGGTTGTGGCACAACGGCCACAACCATTACAACACATTTTTACCTGTGATGGCTGTAGAACATTAGATCGTGTATTTTACAGCAAGGCCTCTCTCTTAAATAATTCACATGAGGATGGTCACTACATGGGATTTTTGGGCAGTCTAGGTTTGGCCCATGCATGAGATTTTTGAAGGATATACTATTAGTTTTGGCCCACGTTGATTTTTTGGGGGGCATCAAATTTTGTCTTCCCTTGTAACCCCCCCCCAAGTGCCCCGCCCCACCCCCTGGGACTATCACCTACCTTCATAACAGCGGGATCAGGTTCAAAAGCTACATGGTGGCTACGTGCTATCTCTATCAAGTAATTCTCCACTAATGTCTTTGGTGGTGGTTGTGGACTTAGTTTGAGAATAAGCTACAAAAAATGAAAGCAAGTTTTAATTAATGGTTTGTACAGGTGAATGCAATCCCAGTGGCAAAAATAATAATTGTATCATCATTCATGCATACACAATGTGGGTCACTATTAAGGGTCGTAACCTTTACTACTTGTATGCTCTTTGCAGATTTTGTTGTCCCAAAGTATGAGAACATGTTTAAATGGCCAACACTTTGGAAAAACTTAGGAACGTGAACAGTCTAGATATCTGCGCTACGCAAGATCTGAACATCAATTCAAAACTTAGATGACAGCCTTGACCATTGACTTCAAGTATCTCAAGTTATCATAGAATTCCAAATATTGTATTTTCAACATTTTTGGATGAGCACATTTGGGTTTGCAGACTACCAAATTCATTCTGATCGGTATGTCCAAAGGATAAGTAGATCGCTAAAGTTTTCTCTTACTCCTTCACCACTTTCAAAATTTTTAGTTAATTAGGGCACTTACTCTTTGATTGACAGTTGAATTGGCATTGATGGCCGCTTCATGAGCAAATTTTTTGCCATACTTCAAGCCTAACTGGTCAGAAATCTGTTTTGGAAAAAACACAACAACATATTACACAAGTCATGTGGATTGTATCAGTGGGAATAAAAGTAATTATTAATAATATGATCGTTCACTGCATGGTCTCTTCTACTCTTTGCACTAAAAGAAATTTCAATATTAAACAGTTGGCTAACTTCCTTTTTCATTAGAAGGGTGAGTCAGGTTGCAGTCTCAAACAGGGAATTTCATCTGACTGTAGCAATTTTTTTTCGCTTTAGTAATGTAGGTTAGAGAGTTGCTTACCACCCTTAATTCTTGGACATCAGATTGAAGACGGGGTGCTGCCCAGATTAGTGTTGTTACTGCCTCAACCATTCCTTCATCACAGTATCTAAACAAAAAATTGTTGGGTGCTATCAAGATATTTTGAATTTTAAACATGCTTATGGCCGTACATACATATGGAAAACTGCCAGCCTATAATGCTAAAATTAATCTGACCTTTTGTTTTACCTACACTATATTTTCCTACCGCTACATTTTGCTACAAAATTGCATACTTCTTGGCATACTTCCACGCCATGCAATAATTTAGTCCTTTTCACTGATAACCTTTCTCATTACTTGCAGTTACAGTTTTTTGAGTTACCAAACAAAGCGCAGCTTGTCCGACAACAGTTCCTTCACATATCTAAAATCCATTAAATCCATCAGTATCATGGTAGCCCCACTATTTACTCAGCGGAACTATTAAACTTGTATTTACAGTCAAAACTCCACCATCTGGACTTTTCCATTATGCTCCAGACTTTTTCTGTGTGGTCCTGCAGTTTCTTCAAAAACTTAAGATTAACGAATCTTGTTTGTAAAACCTTTGCAGGAAGGAAATGCAGGCAGTTTTTTTGCTCAAAGACATTTGATTGAAAAAAAAAAGATCCAAAAAGACAAATTTGAGTTTGTGGTTATTTTACAGCTGTCCATGAAAGCAGTTTTAAAACTTTCTCTTGTTGCTAGTGTTAAGCAACATTGTTTGAGGATGTGTTCAGTTTTATCTATTCCATACATATTCATTTTCATGATTAAACAGACTTATTTTGAGAGTCCCATCAAGTCCCTGGATAATCAAGATTCAACTGCACTATATTCAGAATAGTATGGGATGTTTTACTTACACTTGTGTTTCAATCAAACCAAATCTGGCCAGCAACAAATCACAGTATAGTTCTAACATTTCCATAGCTTCCACTAGGTAATCTTCACGGATGATGTGCTCCACCTAATCAATCATAACACAAACAATCAAACAACTAAACTGGTAATTTTGCATAGCTGTTTGCATACATGTATTTGCAATCAATTGGCTTTTCTAATTTTCTTAATCATGCGGTATGTCCCAGATAATACCGGTGTGCATAGTCCCTCCCAAAGGAATTTTTTGGGTTTGACCCCCCCACTCCCAGTTTAGCTTTGACACACTTCCCTTTAAAAATGTTGGCTTTTGAGATCTCCCCCCCCCCCCCCCCTTAGAATTTCCAATGACCATCAATCATTGTTAAGTTTCAAAAAAAGTACTGCTCTGTTGGAGTTTCCTTTGTGCAAAAAGCTATAAATAGAAGCTTTATGAGTCATGAACTAGTGCACATGTACAATTTAACATGTTAGCTAGTAAGCTTTCTGCAAAGCAACTAGCCTGTCCCGACTATGCTTGGTACATTTTTACATCACATATTTCTAAGTTTTTTAAAAACATGCCTTAATAATTATTGCTCATAAGCAACAAGTTCCAAATTTGGTGTCACTGGAAATCTTAACTCCCCAAGATGGCTCAAAAAGTCCAACTTCTCACAGACATCTATCGAGGCAGAAAAGTTTATATACTGAATAGCATACATCAGTTATTTTTGTAGTTGCAGACAACTACAGGTCACGTTCCAAAAAAAGTTTACAAAGCAAAAGTTGCCAAGGGAATTGAAGGTGAATATTTATTTTGAGATAATTAGGTACATACAGTAAAAAGTTATTGACTCGCGAACAAACGTAATTTAAAACAACTCACTCTAATTCTCGCCCTTTCTTCTTTTCCATTACTAATGTAGTCAGCAATTTCTCGCCTTGCCTTTTGCGCTAGTTCAGCTGTAAACAACAACAGTGGCATAAATGATAAATCAAAGCTAAAAGGTTCCTCTTGAAGAACATTTCCCATTATATTAAATTATTATATGCGAAGTCTTTAGCTTCATTCAGCTTCTAAACTCCAGCAAATTTTTACTACCAACATCGAAATTAATCTTAGCCTCCATGAAATCATTTTGACACTTGAAAGGCAAACTATGTAAAGGACATACAAAAGCATCGAGAGAGAGAGTAATGATTACGAAATTTCAAGAAATAAGACATGAACTTACTCTTCTTTTTCTCCAACAATTTGAGTCGGTTGATGGACAACTTCAAATTCACCTTAAGTTTCTGCTTATTAAATCCTGAACCAAGCATGTTAAAAGAGGAAAATATAAACAACCTTTAGCTCACTTCAAATCGAGAAAACTGCGTTGTAAGAGCTCAGATCAGAGCTAAATATACCAACCCATTTTGAACGCTCTTCAGTCCGCCATGTTCAATACGTAATGTTTCTGTTTTTAGAAGTGAACCGCAGGAAGCTGGCGCCTACCCACGCTAACTATCCCCTTCTCTAAAGAGTAACATATTTGGGACCATATTTTTTTAGGGGAGGGGTAGGTAAGTTCTTAAGTTTATGTTACTGTTTCGTTTCCTTACCACATTTCCTGGTAAACAGATTACGAGAATAATATAAATATCTTCCTAAAAACAGGATAGTACCCTAATGTGAAGAAAAGAGATGAAGACGGAGCAGTGAGAGCAGAAAGCGACAGCTACTTTGCAGCAGATTTCACCACCTTTCTTTAGGGAGGGTTGCAAAACTTCACAACGAGGCAGCATTTTTTCATATCGAGGCAGAGGTTTTCTTGTATTGAGGGAGGGGTAGTTTAGTCGATTGACTTTTCGCTATCACGATCTTCCCTACCCCAGTAAGTAAATTATGGCAGAACGTCAAAGGTATAAACAAACGTTGCTTAGAAACGAGAGCACAGAAGAGTCGGCCATCTTGAAGAAGTCAGTCGTTGTGCGTTTCATTTGAGTGTTTCTTGAGAAAAATGCCTAAAAAGGGAAAGAAAGCAAAAGGAGGAGGCAAAGGAAAGAAAGGAGGGTATGTCTAGTTGTAATTTGCGCACTTATTCCCTGAAAAATCCAGTAGTTTACGTTTGAAGTATTGAAAGTTTTCCGGCAATAAAAAATAGTTTCGACCGGTAAAGGCACTTCTCGATCCCCTACCTTTTCTAGTTTGAGCCTTGCTGCTTCTTCTCTGTTTAAAACTAAATAAATCATTTTCACTTTGCATTAATGTAGATATATAACAGTATTTAACAATAAGAATTCAGTGCTACATGTAGTTGATCAAAGTGAACCTTTATTTATAGTGTATGTACTGTATATTTTGATTAGCTGATTCAAAGCTAATAAACTACAATCCAAGCCGCAATTAGTTGGGACACTTCACGAAACAGTGATATTAACATTCCCTGCTTCTCCCTCTCGCTGTTGTTTACTGCCATTCTGCTGTCCAATCTTGCAAACCAACATTGAGGTGCGGGATTGCGGAAAATTAATTCAGAGTTTAAAAGAACGAGGCATATAACAAATGTACTGTTTTGTTATTCTTTTGTTATTCAATGAGATGCAAATGAGTGTGCGGTGTTTTTCTGCAATCCCGCACCTTAGAGACTCATTGTATCTGGCATATTGAGCAGTATATGCCTCGTTCTTTAAAGCCTTGAGAGATATGTAAATAAGTGGCCGGGTATTCTAGAATCGCTCCCTTTTATGGTTTCAATACCGTCTGTGTAGGGGAGCAAACACAGCTAAAATTACGGAACATTTTTTATGCCAACTGGAAATACTTTGCACTAATATTAATTATTATTTCATTCGTCAGAGCAATAATGTTGGCTTTATTGGCTTTTTAACAGGAAGAAAGGTAAAAAGGAAGGGAAAAAAGCCAAGAAGGAATCCGTTCTCAAAGATGCCATTGCTAATGCAAAGTTATGGGAAACAAAATTGGATGCTATGGAACAGTCTCGCCAGGAATACAGGTTTATATAATATATATTATATATATATTCAAAGGCCAATGAGCAAGGTGCAAATTTCAGGTAAAGATCTGCTACACTATGGTATTAATTTTAGTGACACAAGTACTTTGTCCCTAACATTTATTTTAACAGGGACAATGCCAAGCGCTTGGTATATGAGAATGACATGCTGCAAATGCAGATGGCAAACACTGAGAGAGACACACTTGATGTGATATCTTACCTAAAACAAGAAGATAGCAAAAAGGATGAGCAGGTATACTTTTCTGAGGCATAAACCTTTTGTGACATTGTATTGCACATCTTCTGGCCCTATCCCCCACCTGGGGTGAAGGAACTAAACTGTTGCACAGCTTATTCTTTGGTTTTATGGGTAATATGTGCCGAGTCCCACTTCTGCATGGAAAAATGTGAGCTATTCATTAAAAGAAGTATCAGTAAAACCTTAGAATGAGGTTATTAATTTAACAAATTGATGTCAGTTTTTATGCGTCTGTCCTCTTATTGATGATAAATTTCGTCATAACATTGTCAAGTGTTGTAGACACACAGACAGACAGACAGACAGACAGCCTTTATTTCAGTGCGATTAAAAAATTAAAGCTCTGCAGCTTGTGGGGTTGTGCAAAATAATAAAAACTATTGTAAAATTCATTAATAATTCATAAGAATTATGACCAATCAATAGGCAGTATTTGAGTCACATGTTACCTCTGTAAACCCCAATATAAATCAACTGTCTGAAAGCATGGGGAGGGTATGAAAAGGTAGCAGGGAAAGGCAGCGGTTGATGAATTATGAATTAGTAGAATTATCAATAGGATTCATTTCTATAAAGATCTCTAACTCCCCTAATTAGTATGCTTAACTTTAATAAAGACTAGTCCTGTAAATTTGTAAAAAATTTATTAATCTATCACTAGTTTGACATATCAATCACTACTTTGATATAACAAAGAATAATAAACTGCAAAAAGGCCTTATTCCCACAATATCGCCTCTTCGTCTTCAGTTATTTCTTCGCGGGTGTCCATTTTGCACTTCTGGGCTATTCCACACTTCGTTGCATCCTTCATTTCCACGTCTAAAACTTTACGAAACGTTGTGAACCTGTTATAATAAAATGATACAATTTAGAACCCAATTTAAATTTTTTGCACTGAGACAGTGTCCACACTACCCATTCAAAACACGTAACAATTTACTTGTCTCTTGTCAGCTCTGTTGAGAACGTTGAGTGCATCCTCTCCTCCCGTCTCACTCAAATGACGGTTAATTGCACAAATTAACAAATAAGTGAATTGGGCGGATAACGCTCTCCATTTTGCTTGGCCACTTCACAAACGAACTTGCTCAACCAAAATTTTAGCGTATTTGCCGACATGTGCTCTACTGTGAAACGGTCAGATCTTGAACATCTTCGCATTTCAGATCGGCCACTCCAACAACTTCTAACATTGCACATGTATTTTGCTGTCGCTGCTGCCATTCCTTGAAGACTTTTCTACCCCATTTAGTGTTGTATTGTGTTGCTTTCAGAGTGGCTTCTGACACTAGACTGGTCTCTTCTTCTTTACTCTTTGGAGAGCGAAACCGACCAGCCATGTTTCTACTACAAAAGCTATATGAAAATGAATTGCTAAATTCAATGCTGAAAATTTCCAAACTCCTATGAGACAACTCCATGCCCACATGATTAACATGACAAACACAATCTATAGTCACGGTTTCATTTCACAAGTACCGTATTTACTCGATTAAACGCCGCCCTCGAATAAATGCCGCCCTGGATTAAACGCCGCAGATGGAAGCAAAATTACCAATAAACGTCGCCCTCGAATAAGCGCCGCACCCAATCAGAAGAATGCTGCATTTGTTCGAGGATTGTAAGAAAAAAAATAACAAGAACGGTAAAACTTGTTAATCTACACATGAACGTTGTACATATCACAAGCCAGACAATTATGATTCTATCTCAGCAAAAAACGAGACATTGGAACTTTAAACATGTTTCTGTTTTACATAGTATTTACGAATGATTTACCGTAATTATTATCAGTGATTTAAGAAATATGATTTTGAAATAAACGCCGCCCTTGAATAAACGCCGCATCGGAAACGCTAAAAATTTAATAAACGCCACGGCGTTTAATCGAGTAAATACGGTAAGATAAAATATTCGCGTCCGACCTTTATGGGCTTTAGAACGGCTCGCCGTTTTAAATGCCCATAAAGGTCTCCCGCTCATTTTTTATCTATTACATAAAAACTAAAATTAAACTTCATAAAAAATATATACACTGACAGTAAAATCCTTGCACCCTTGACCCTATTTAAAAATTCCCTATATACATGTATAATTAATAATAATTAATAATTAAAAACAAACTTTTTTTCACCAACTCAGACAGATTTGTCTGAGATATTAATTCTAACCTTGTAAATCAGCAGAGTTATTCCTCTTGGCTGTGATTCACCTTTAAAAAACTTGCAGCTAACTATAAACCCTCTACATTTTTGCTGAACAAGGTCTGCATAATAGTAAATTTTTTTAGGAGGGTCTTTATTAACTTTTTTTTGGCACTTTATATTTCTTTTATTGAAATAACACTTGACTATTCTCATAAGTGCCATGCAGCAAACAAAATTCTGTCCATTTTGCATGTTATTCAAGCAAAGTGAATTTTGGCAAAGACCGTGGAAGTGCAAAAGAAAATGTTCTTCAGTTAATGACATTTTAATGCTCATAATGCAGGTTTCCAAGCTTCAGCAGGCTCTTAAAGAAGTGAAGAGAGAGGCAAGGAAAGAAAGACAAGCCCTTGTGAGTGACAATGTGTTTTGGGATGTATCTGCATGAAATTTGTTTTTTCTTGGTACAAGACATTAGAACACAACAGGGTTCTGAGTGACCTGAAATCTGAGATCAAAGCTAGATGACAGGTTACACTTTGTAGGCTCTGCGCTGTTCTTTGTCAAGCCATGTCTTGCAATGTAGTTCTTGCATAAGCAGCACTTGTACCTGTACGTGTAAATGATCAGTTAATGAAATGTCTTAGTACGTAAGATGCTTGGGGGGGGGGGGGAGGGGACTTTTCCCTACATTGGGCTGTACAGGGAGGCTCCTCCCA
This sequence comes from Siderastrea siderea, assembly GCA_964030785.1. Taxonomy (NCBI): domain Eukaryota; kingdom Metazoa; phylum Cnidaria; class Anthozoa; order Scleractinia; family Rhizangiidae; genus Siderastrea; species Siderastrea siderea. Next base: position 31,928,318 of record OZ034979.1, read on the forward strand.
AAAGAGGTGCCTTTTTTGAGCCTGCAGTATACAAAAGGGTGGGGAAAAGATTATTATATTATTTTAAAAGGTTGGCAAAATGTACCTTAAACATGTAATTTGCGTTAGGTAAGTTGCACATTAAGTGTTTGCTGTTCATGTTTTTAGGTTGATGAGTACTCACAGCAGATTCACCAACTTCAAGAATCTCTAGCAGAGAAGACAAGTGAGGTACATATCGCATTCAGCCTTCAATTGATATCAGCCTTGTTTGCAAGTAGTTTCCTGATGAGAGGTTTTGTAAAAATTTATTAAAGGTCAAACTGATGCAGTCTGAGCTGAAGCTTGTCAAGGAATTCAGGAGAAAAAGAGCACAGATGCAACGAGAGCTGGATGAGGTAATACATGTATTACTGAGTTGAGCATTACCTGCAAGGCTGTGTATAGACTGGGGCACAGGGAATCCACGTGGTTAATTTGACAGGGGTGTGAGTTGTAACCCAATTCTTGGAATCGTAGGACCCTTTTAGTCCAAAATTAGTCTGAAATGTCAGCCACCTCCATAATGCTTATTTGAAAGACATTAAAAGCAAAGGTTTCGTGATACCTAAACAAGTAAAAATCAATGCGGATGAAATGGAACAATGTTTTGGTGTCGTTATGATGCAATTTTCAAGTTCAAAATGATTCAGCTAACTATTTCTGACAGTTTATAACATCCAATCATTTTGAACTTGAAAATAGCATCATGACGACACCGAAATGATGTTGCATTTTATCCGCATTGATTTTTCCTTGTTTATGAAGGACATTAAGTATATAAATGGACCTCTATAACAATAGTCAACATGTATCTAAATTAGTGTTGAAATTCTCCCTGAGTCTCAAGTGCTTCATTAGATTCATTAATAGATATTGTACATGTACAATAATAGATAATAAATGAAACAAGCCTACACTGTTGAGAAAATAAAGAAGTAATTATACACTGCAAATATCACCAAGATGTTTGTTAATTATCACCCAGTTGTCCTCACCTTTGCTGCTACTATTTTCTTTGTTTAAAAAAATTGATGAATTTTTAATGTGCGAGAGAATTTTCACAAAAACTAATTCAAAACTGTTTTGAAGTGTTACACGTTAATTCATTTTTACTGATACAGTTTCATCCTTGCCCCTTTCTTTTTATGACAGATAAAGGAAAGCATGTTTAACACTGAAAAACACCACAAGGACACCCTGCAGCAGATGGAACACAAGTTTTTTGAGGAAAAGGTATTTGCATATTGTCAATGTATTTCGAATGTAAAGTCGAAATTTGATTTACAGTAAACACTTCCCTGTGCCTGTAGAACATGGAAGTACGAAAAGAGTCACTTGGTAGCTCTTGAAATAATTATATTGAAATTAAAAATCTTCAGTGCCTTCGTTGGTAGAAAATGTCCCCAAAACTTTTAGTCGAGTGCTGTATTTAATAATTGGTTTCTAAATGTAACCAGTTTAAAGCGTGCTTGATTACTAGGGGGTTACTACCATTATCCGGTTTAATGAGCATTATTGAGACATTACTGACTAAACCTAACTAAAGGTTACACACGTTTGTTTTAGGTTCGACTCCAGCAAGAAGCAAGTAAAAAGATTGCAGAACTTGCAGAAAGAGCACACTCCGAGGCAATTAGGTAGGAATTTTGAAAATAATGACGAGCGTTTTAGAGACAAATAATACTCATTATTATACATTTAGTCACTAGCTGTCTTTTCATTGGCTAAGAGCCTACAGTTAATTCTGGGAATCAGTGCAACCTACAGATAATTCACTAATCTGCTAGCAGATTAGTGAATAATCTGTAGGTTGCGCGCAAAATGCATGATTTCCAAGAGCAATGTGGGAGGCATCTGAAAGCGAAGTAAATTCATGGCTCGTCGATTCGCTTCTTCAATCGAGCAAGAAATTGAAAAATTGATGAAACAAAAAGACTCGGAAAACAAAAGAAGGCTGACAAAAATTGCGAAGGAACTGTTCCACGAATACCTTAAGGAAAAAAGCGTTCAGAAGCCGGAAGACAAGAAGGATACAAATGTTGAAATTGTTTGCCGTTATTTTGTTTACCTGTGTTAGGAGACAAAATCCAATAATTTGTGGTTTGAGACTAAAAACACAAATTTAATAGATTCAAACAGTTTCGCCTGTGTTTACCGTTGGTCTATTTAAAAATTCAATCAGTTATCGCTTATGTTTGCTTTTAGATTATTTTGTTTGCACTTTTTCTCGCTTTTAGATAAAAAAGAGATCTTTTATGAATCTGCCCTTTTGACTAGGTCTAACAACTGAAAATACGAAACTTTCAATAGACAAAAAGCCTTACGTTGAAATAGAGTTTCTGTATTTGTGCGCGCATATAAAAAGAACGAAAGGATTCGGTCATACTCGATGTAGTCTTAGCTGTAGCCGCTGTTTTGTATTCGCTGAATAGCGTTCCATTTCATAATAGACCAGAAGTTTCACTTGTATTCTTAGCTTTTATTCCTTTTCTATATTTCTTGAATAGAGTCCAGTTTTACAATAGAATATGATTTCTTTGAATATCAGTTCTAGTTCAGCAGAAATGTAAACTTCTTTGTATTTCGAATTGTTCCTTTTTGTCGTATTTGCTAAGCTGGCTTTATTCGGCCTTTCCTCATAGAATGATTTAGCAACCGATGGTATAAATCGAGTGTTCATGTAATTGTAAGTGGATTCACATCGGGTTGACAGTTGATTCACATCTGATTTACATCGAGAGCTCGTCTTTTACACAGTGGATTCAGAAGTCTCGACGATTAAAGTGTGGTTGAAGTCAATCTCCGTGTGTTGTCCGTGGTTCAGTTGTTGTTAGTTCCCGTCCGTACCAGGAATTCGTGACGAGATTCCGTTCCCGCTAGCTAAGCGAGTTGCAGAGCTAAGTTCCCCGAGTCAAGTGTTCATTTTCCGGCCAATTGTCGCCCAGAAGATAACGTTTTCCCCTGCGTAGCTTGAGAGTGGAAACCCCTATCGTCACACCTGTAAAACAATGTATAATAAAACAATTAGTAGATTCGGTTTTTGCGATATCCGGAATAATCAAGGTCTCGGTAAAGGCTGGTTCACACTTGTGACATGAGCATAAGCATAAACATAAGCATAAGAATGTTCACACTTATGACATAAGCATAAGAAACGCGACATACGCAGGCGCATTGGGCTTCAGCCTTATAATCCTGGGGAATGAGACGAGTTGTAATTTCAAAATGGTGGACGAAGAAGAACACGAAGAAGCGCTCCTTTTGATGTTACTGTACCGTAATCGTCGACGGCGGAAAGAAAGACAACCTGAAAAAAGATGGCGGTCCTGTTGGGTAAGAGAAATCTTCACGAAGAGAAAGTAACAAGAAGATTATCACAATCTTGCGCTTGAAATGCGACTGGTGCACCGAGAATTTTATTTCAGGTAGTTCAGGTAGTAAATACGGCCGGCCTCAGCCAGTTTCTCATTATAATACAGCGTGTTCAAAGAAGAAGACGCCAGTTTGAGACAGCTAATCAGAGCAGGATTGGGAACTGTTTTCGCTTGAATTTCTGCTGACATCAAATACTGCTGTTTCGTTATGCTTATGCTTATGCTTATGTTGTCTCGGTTCACACTTGCGATCACGCGACATAAGCATAAGCATAAGCATAAGAAAAAGGAAAAGTTTCCTTTTTCTTATGCTTATGCTTATGCTTATGTCACTACAGTTCACACTTACGCTTTCTTATGCTTACGCTTATGTTTATGCTTATGCTTATGTCACAAGTGTGAACCAGCCTTAAGTGTTATCGGCTTCGGCTGATAACAGTTACCTGGACCTTGATTATTCCGGATATCGCAAAAACCTCATCCAATAATTGTTTATTATTATTCAACAAATTGTCACTATGCCCATATATGGTAAGGAAGCCCTCGATATCTGTCATCCTACATGACAGATATCCTGCGATATACGTAAATGACCATATTTGGAAGTGCACTGCAGATTTTCTTTCATTGCTTGTTTGGCGGCCGTTTTGAAAAGCGAGGCAGTTTTAGCAGTGTTCTCGGTAAATTGTAACTCTCTGGAAGAAACTTTCCACGATTAAATGCTCTCAAAATGTCAACACGTGTTTGCTTCAGCTCACAAAGATATCCAGAGGTTGACTTGGAATTTTCATAGTGAGAACTCAACCAAGAAAATGCTTTTGCGAACGAAGCAGCACACTTGCTCACGGAAAGTCGTAAACTGACTAAAGTTGAAAAGATTTTAATTCACAGGAAGAGGACTTATTCTCGGTAAGGTGGCAGTATTTTTTTCCCTTTGTCTTGTCATTTCCAAACATGAGTTTGTAAATAAGTCTTTTTAAGTGAACGGCAGTAAACTTCGATTTCTTGAAGTTCTGTTTTGATTTTTATTAAGCTTTATGTCTTGCTAGCTTTTAGCGTTTTTATCATAGAGCCGTAGTTTTTCTCGTTCTGAAAATGGTAGTCGATGGGAATTTGTTGAATAATAAAACAATTATCCTGCTCAATCTTGCGGAATATCCCCTGATTTAGCCAACTCGGCCTACGGCCTCGTCGGCTAAGTATCAGGAGATATTCCGCGCGATTTCGCAGGATAATTGTTAAATATGTGGTTCTTTCCTTATTGGCAAACGCTGTTGTCCTCTCTTGGAAGTATTTAATATATATATAGCGTACCTTTGAAAGATGTATGATTGTAATAGCGTACGTTCTTCATCATGGAAATAAATTTGCAAACATAACGAAGTGATCTAGACTTTAATTAGTCCGTTTTCCTCAGAGGTGTAGTCGTGGCGAGAAACAAATCTAGCAACACGCGTGGAAATCGCTTTCCATGTGAAAATTCATGAATCGCTTCTTTCTCTTGTTTGCTTGTTGCTTGACTACATTATAGAATGAAGGCAAAGAGAATAGGTATTGCTGGTAGTCTAGAATTGATCCGGGTTACACGCAGCTGTGGCGGACAAAAAGCAAAACAAAACAAAACAAAAAGTGTTTGAAGTACATGTATTTGTGTTTGTGAATCCCTTCTTTCATTTAAATTGTTATATAATTAAACTGTTTTTGCAGCAACTTGGATGAAACGACACGTTCTGTGTACAAAGAGAACGTGAGGTTAAACGCTGCACTTGATTATCACTTGAAAGAAGGACAGGAATTGAAAAAGGTTTGTTCAGTAATACAAGGTATTTTTACTGGTGAAACGCGCTGTGAGGCCCGTTTCAATCGTTGAACTGTTCATGTGCCAAATCTAATGCAAATGAGAAGAAATTTCTAACTTGTTTTCTTTGTCCCACGCTCGTGACAATCTGAATATTCCATCTTTCTTATTTCTTTCCGAGCTTAACATTTACCATCTTTCTTTCTTCATTATCACACACGGTGCTTTCGACATTGCTGATCCTAGCAGTATGCAGGACGCGTGTCACAAACGAACTCAGTAAATATGACCTATGCTCGCCTCGAGTCTCCCAGTAGCTCAGTGGTTAGAGCGCCCGACCGGTGTACGGAAGGTCATGGGTTCGATTCTCGTCGGGGACTCAGATTTTTCTTTGGCCCACGCTCGTGACAATCTGAATATTCCATCGATCTTTCTTAAGAAATTTCTAATTTGCTAGTTTGCATTAGATTCGGCACGAAAAGTGCAACGTTTGAAACTGCCTTTGCTCTGAAAGAACAGCGTAATTTTGTCATTTATTGATACCATCTGTCTCCACTCATCGTACTGAATCAAATCTCACCCAAGTGCAGTTTTGACTTGAGGATAACACTCTTTGGGTAAAAATAAGTATTCGCGTGTCTTTCTATGACTTTCCTCATAACGATATCAGCGAAAGACTTAATTTTAGAAGCGTGTTTAGTTGTGTAATGCGAGCTGGAGTCAAAAAGCTCTTTACACATGGAAGAGTAAACGTCCATGTAATTGCAAAAGTGGTTCAAAATTGATTTCTGTGTTCATTTGTTTCCTTTGCACAATTTACAAGTAATTTACCCATTAAATAATTTCTAATTGCTTTTCAAAGGACAAAGAAAGTTTGGATAAAAAGACGAGGAGCCTCTTGTCTGAAAAGGTACGTAATTTTGTAATTGTGGTCGTCCCACAGAATTAAAGGGGATATGTCACGAAGATTTTGCTATTTTAGGTCAATTCTGTGCTAAGATAATTACTTAGTGCGTTTACTCACACACAACATGCTCGTGTAAAACTATAAGGACGATATCAAATGAATTTTATTAGGAAGAGCTAACCATAATAATCTTTTGGTGATTTTTGAAGACATAACATCAAACTTGAAAAAATTGGGCCAATTTTTTCAGGTTTCAACCCATTTCCATCCTTACCATCGGTAGCAACAGACGACAGGAAACAGTTTCAGTGCCGTAAGATAGTGTTTGATATAAAAGCTAGACCATTATTTCTGGAATTCAGTAGACACTTTTTAGCTTTTTAAAAAGATACTTAAATAGCGTGACATAGCCCCTTTAACCATTTTTTGTATTGTTTTCCTGTGACACTGACACGTTCCAAGTTTTAATGCTTACGGAAGAATGTTGAGCCCTCTTCTCATGTTTTTTGTTTCTTTTTCACAGGAATTGAATGGCATGATAGTACAAGAGAAGATCGTTGAGAGTAAACATCAGAAAAAGCAAGTTGCAGAGGTAGGTTTCTCTTTTGAGGTAGTGAATAGGAACAATAGGAACCTCTTTTCGTGATGTCACTCCTGTCTTGCTCCACAGCTCCAAGAAAAGGTCAAGACCTTGGAAAAGTCCCTTAGTCACGTGGTACGTGAATTCGAGGCTGAACGGGCGGCCCTGGTGCAGAAAGCCGAGGATGAGACTCGAAGTAGCAGGTAAGGAATTTGTACAGCTTTGTTTGAACAGCGTAGAAACTCACTGCAACGGGAGATACCTTAAATTTTTATGTATTTAATAAGGGCCGTGCCTCCTCATACACTCAGATGTATTTTTTGCAAAGGTTATGACTGTGGGGAAAAAGTATATCTTAGCAAGGGTTATTGGAACCTAAAAAGAAAAATATGGGTAACCACGCATTTTTCAGAGATAATCTAGCAACCATAATTCTAAAAAAGCGTAAACATACAAAGAATGTATTGCAATTTCTTTCCAAATTTAAGCTCAATTATCCCTGACAAATGCGCGGTAACCCCCAATTTTCTTTTGGGGTTCTGATAGCCCTTGCTAAGATCTTTAAACTTGTTCGTTATCTTACCCTAAGCTTGTTACTATTTGAATTAATTTTGTAAAATGTTGCAGAGCTGAAATTGCACGGTTACAGAGAATAGTAGAGTTGAAAACAAAGGAGATGAACCGCGTGAAGAGACTGGCAAAGACCATTCTAGACCAGGTGCGTTTAAAGAAAAACTATTGATTCAGGACGGTAATCGTGGCTGCAGTGAGCCGTAAGGGCGCGTTGCTTGGGAACCGTTCTGGAATGAGAATACGGCTTGGAACAGCTTTTTGGTGCGTTTTTATCACGAGTTCTCATTCCGGAATAGTTAGATTGCTAGGCAATGCCATTCCGTGTATTCTGCCACTTGGGGCAGAATAAACAGAATGAGATGAATGAAAAAGTTGTCAATCACTTGGTAATAACAAAATGGCTGAACAAAACAAGGCATCTGCGGCAAATTTAAATCCTTCCACTGAGTCTGAGGAGAGGATGAACCGCGGTGAGTTTTTCAGTCTATGTTTGGAACGATCGTTTTTTTTTTCTTGTTTCATGCCAATAATTCTGATGATTCCTATTCTGCCTATTCTCATTCTAGAAAAGACAAACAAGAAAACGCACCCTTGGAGTCTCGCTGCAACAAAATAGCGTGCTGTAGACCCAAAATGTTTATGAATACAATGCTTATCATTGTGTTCAGTGACTGGTTTTCGGTGATAACAGTAGCGAAGTCCGTTTATGGAGCGTAGAAGCAACAGAAGAATCCAAATCGTACCCCTCAAAAGTGTCCACGGTCGCTTACTGAGGCACGGACGGCAACTGGAAGTCGATTGTTTCGTTAGTTGTCGTTTTTGATTTCCATCGAAGGGTGGAAAAAGTGAAACGTTCATCTTCCGGTTGCCGTCCATGGCTCAAGGACGTCTGTACTTAATTTCCTGTGTGTTAATAGGCGTTTGTGTGAGGGTTCAAAAGTTTTGTCAATCCGGTCAAAAGTAGAGCTGTTCTCTTAGGCCAAGATCGAACAGATTCAACATCGTCCAACATTGTCGAATGAGACTTTGTTGTGCATATGCTCAACACCACTCAAAATTATTGAGCGTCATTAGCAAGGGGCCAAACACGTTTAACATACCGGTTTGAGCAATGCGAATCCGTTATTCCATTGGCCAAGGCCTTGCGAGAGTGTCCGTTCAAGGAGCTTCTACTATATTCGAAAATCTTTCTGTGAGAGTGAATACAGAAAAAAATCATAAATGTAAACTGCGGATGAAATAAGGATCATGTCTTAAAATCTTTCAGTGTTTTCTTTTGGTTAATAGCCCTATTTTTTGCCATGCTTAACATTTTGTAACAATTCCACATCTGTTTTGCGACTAGCTTTTTTATTTATCTCACCTGCCATCTTTATGTATTTTTATTTTCAGAGAACGGAGGTGGAGCAGTTTTTCTTGGACTCACTAGAATATGTCAAAAATGAGATCGTAAGAAACAGGTAAACTTTGACTCAGTTTGTACTTGAACTACTTCTGTGTGACTGTTCTTTACTATCAAGAACATTATTGGTCGATAATATTAATTTTTTGTACTTGGTTGGTGCAAAAAAATGACCCCCTATGAATTTAAAGGCGCCTTACAGTGTGATAGCAATTCTTTCTTTCTTTCTCTCTCTCTCTCTCTGGTTTGCTCGACAAACGTTCTCCCATCCCATTACATTATGTTCGCAACATCGTTTTTGAGTCAAAAGCAATATTGCGAACATAAAGAAGTTGTGCAATGAGTTTTTGAAAAATTCAGAAGTGATGACGGTGCTCTGTTGCTGCAATGTCTCAGTTTTCAACGATGCAGTAATAACGAAGCGATAAAACTTGACGGTTAGTAAATACTTAGCGTAGTGACCACGCGACCTCTCAAGTCAGTAACCTCGTTTTCTGCACGAAAAACCTTATAAAGCCGCCCCCTAACCGTTAATAATGTGCACATATTCTACAAAGTTCATAGGGTAATTTATTCGAAAAGCTGTAGTAACTAGCGTTTCAAATATGTAGGGTTGTTTTCTCGTTTGCCACAGTTTCAGTCCAATGAATCGGTCCATCTTGAAACTGCCATGAATATGGCGATAGAAAAAGGCTCCTTAATCCGAAATCCTCTTTAGTTTCGGAGCATAGTTGATAAGGAGAAATGTACTTACGGATAACTTTTATTCAATCAGCATTATCAATTTCCTTCTACAGAATCCAATATCGTAAAGACGCTCAAAACGCATATCAGCAGCGCATGCTCGAGGCGCACGCTGGACACGCTGATTTCCCGCGCGTCAGAACTTTTCGCAAATTGGACAGCAGCACGAACAACGTGTTTGACGACCTAAAAGAGGCCGAGCGGTGGACTGGAATCCAAGGAAAAGTCGACATGGCCGAGCTTACCTGGGAACAACGCGAGCGTATCCTGAGACTCTTATTCGCAAAAATGAATGGTTTTAAAGAAAAAAGAAGGTATGGCAATTCTGATTGGTTCGCTGTAGTTATGAATGTGGATTCACATAGTTGCCACTCAGATGTGCCTAACGAGGGGTAAGGTATGGATGAAAAAGTTTTGCTTAACTGGTACGGCGTTGAGTTAAGAACGTTTACAGAACGTTAACAATAGTTTGTTACCAAGCCAAAAATCCTTATGGCTTACGAAGGCGTGTAACCCTAGGGCTGACATTCGGAATTTTACGGTAGTAGAAGTCAAAACGAAGGTAAAACCTAAGTTACTGGAACGGCCTCATCAGGTATCTTTCAAAACAAATTGGAGCGTTTTGGTTTTGCTTTACTACGCCGCGTGATTGGCTATTAAGAATCGCGCCATTTTCTCAGCCAATCAAAAGTCAAGGCAAACCAATTGAAATACCTTAACGTGCATTTTCCCGCGCTTGACGCCGGTTACACGCGTTTGCTTCGAGTTCTGATTGGTTCGTTGTATTGTTTCTGTCTATTGCAATTGGCCAGAGTTATTACAGAAACTTTGGTTTTAGTTTCTCGACACTCAGCTGAAAACCACTCTAAACTTTGACGGTAATTCTGGATTATCCTAATTATTTTGTAAGGCCCAGGCCGTAAACCAAACTAACATATTAGACAGACTTCATGTGATCTCATCATCATAGGTGAATGTTTTACACTTATTTTCCAGACCCAAGGTGGACGGTCTGGAACCCGTGCCTCCGGATACTCAATCGAAGGCCCTGCCAAGTACAGACGAGCGAACACAGGGAGCCCTGGGAGACAGCACCTTCATTACACAACAAGATGTGAACGCACCCTCCCTCCCTGCGGCTCTTCCACCTGTTACTGGAGCCCAGGCCTCAGCGGCTGGTGTTGTTAGTTAAATTTGGACTTTTTTTTTACAAAAAATGTAATTGAGGCGCGATATATCTGTACATAGTTAAGATTTATATATGGTGTCAATAAAACATATTTTTTTCTGTGTAAAGAAACCTTCTGCTGGCTGTACTTAACGTGAAGCGTACATTAGGATTGCAGATGTTCAGCGAGAGAAAATTAGTGGTGCCTTAATTTGTTGACCGTGAAGCCTGGTGAGCGAGAATGAAGGCGCTGTTCTTCACTGGGGAAGAGAGGCAATCACAAAACGCGAAGTGATGGTACAAATTGCCGTTTGCGAATTATCCAAGACACCCCTTAAAAGCGGGAATCCCCCCCCCCCCCCACCACCCCATTATTAATATCGTTTGCATGAGCAAATAATAAAGGGATTAGTTTCTGAAAAAACTGTAGTGCTGCGTCGGTAGTGGTGGTGGTGGGGGGGGAGGCTGCAAAGCGAATATATAATAATGTTTACTCAGGATAACTATAAAGCTAATCGAACTGAGTAAAACTAAGTGATGTTTAAGTACAGAGGTAGGTTGGCACTAAAGCTTGGTGAAAGCAATTAATTAGTCAATTAAAACAAGACGAAAAGAAGAAATAAAGAAAATAAATAAATAAAAATAAATAAATAAACAACTACCAGTTGAAAACTCATGAACAGTAAGACTGTAAGATGTTTAGCTTGACTTTGTTTTTAAACGTTTTAAGGGGGAGGTATTTAATGCTTTCATCAAGGTGATTCCAAACTTTTACAGCTGCAAAGCGAATGTTGAATTTACCATAGTTTGTTTTGATGGTATTGATGTAATAGGTCGATTTAGAAGCAAGCCTAGTATTGTATGAGTGTACAGATGCTACTGTTTGAAAGAAATCTTCAAAGGAAGATGGAAGAAGATTATAGGAATAGTGATACATGAAGAGTGCATTGTGAAGGGTAACAAGATCAGTTAATTTAAGGATCTCTAATTCCTTAAAAAGAGGCTCAGAGTGTTCATCCGGTTTTGAAAAAGTTATAATACGTATAGCTCTCTTTTGAAGAGTTATTAAGGGTTTAAGAGTAGTACTATAAGTATTGCCCCAAATTAATAAACCATAGGTGAGGAAGGGGTAGATAATTGAATAATATAATTGATGTAATATGTTTCTATTTACATAATATCTAATTTTAGATAGCACTCCAATACCTCTCGAAACTTTCTTGCTCAATTCGTGTAAGTATGGTTTCCAGTTCAAATTGGAATCAAAAATGAGTCCTAAATATTTAACTTGATTGTCAGATTTCAAAGACTTATTGGAGATACTAAGATTCAACTTATGAGCTATTCTTCTTTGCGGAGAATGAAATACCACAAAGCTGGTTTTTTCAAAGATAATTTAAGATAATTCAAAGATATATTATATTGTAAAGTTTAACTTTTTTCCTTTTTCTATTTGGTAATAAAGCTTGTTGTGGGGGCGTTGGAGTGAAACACTTGAATTTGTTATTCAGCTAAGTTGATAAGTTGAATTTGCCACGATAAAATTAAAAAGCTGACGCTTCGAGCGTAATAATACCACTCCATGCATATCACATGGAGTAAGACCTTTTGATTGTCACGAATATGTGCCGGCGATTCAATAATTTGTTCTCAGTTCGGCCTCACTGCCCTTTGAAATGCAGTGGCCAAGAAAATCTTGAAGTATTAACGGGGTGACCGCATAAACGAGTTTTTCGTTTGTTTGTTTGTTTGTTCTTTGTTCTGTTTTTAGTTTAGACTGCGAGTAGTCTAATTTTGGCGATAGCAATCGTGGGGCGGGGAAAGGTAAACGCGCGCGCGCGAAATTCCGGGGAGACGCGACGGGAAGGGAGCGCCAAAAACGTGTGTGTATTTTCGCCCCCCCCCCCCCCCCCCCACGATCGCTATCGCCAAAATGAGAGACTACTCGCAGTCTATTTTTAGTTTAAAAATAATCGAATGAGCCGTTTGTTTAACCCAAAAAGAAAGTCACGTATGAAGTCACTTTATGAATGTAAAACGGTTACGCTTTACGCCGTCTGCGATTACATTAGCGTATTTTTGCATGAAACGAAGTTCAGTTGTTTCGAAAGATTAGGTTGTGGCTGGGGTTGGTAATTTCAATCCATTTTGTTTGTTTCCAGTTCGATCTTCATAAGATGGTCCTCTCTTTGTCTTTGTTCATTTCGATTACCGTCCATGTAGGACACGTGCAAATCAAGGGTTTTTTATTTATTTATTTTTTAATTTTGAACTTCGGCGAGCGCGTGTTCTAAAAAGCGTGGCAATAATTATCCTACTCTGCTACGCATTTGACTTACAAATCTGATACTTACTAGTGCTTTTGCTATCATGAAATGTCCCACAGTCCACACAGGTTAACACCTACGTTATAACTATTTCTCCAGCTTAATTTATATCAGGAGGATCGAAAGATTTATCCTATTGTGACGTTGTGACTGGTAAGCTTGAGCACGCGCACGATGCGTTGTCAACTCAGTCGTAACCGTTTCTTCATAATGATTGTGCGCGTGCAACATTAAAGCATAGTTTTAGTTTCGCGTAACTAACGCGCGGGCTCGGTAGCACAGAAGATTGCGGGATTGCATCCAGGTTAAGCTCGGCTGGTTTCCTCCTAAATAAAGAAATTAGGAAATTAGGCCCCCGTAATATATATCCAAATTTGAAGAGTTTTTTGTTGTTCAATTTTGAGAAATTCTCATGAAATCACCATAAGAATCTGATTTCAAAATCATTATTTTCGGCAATTCGAAAGCGTTTCACTGTAACATCATTGTGCTGTCAGGAAAATAAAACTGACATTTCATTGCTAGTCTAGCTAGTAATAACTTTTAATTTCTGGAAGCAATGGGCGCCTCTCGTTCAAGGCTAGGTTTTTAATGTTACTGTCACTACAAGATAACATACTGTGCATGTTAACTAAAGCCCTATAATACCATGAAAGCAGGAATAATTTGTAGCTTCTTTTTCGAGAACCACCTTATCACATAAGATACTTCGGTCATTTACAACCCAGAGCTTCGGGTTCATTTGGCCAATGGTTGAATTTATCGTTAAGGAAAAATATCATGGCCACCCCTTCTTTTCTTTCCCCTTTTTTCTCAGCTAAACGCAGTTAATAACCTGTGCAAAGTTTTTGTCCTTTTCGAGAGTACGCAAGGTACCAAGCACGTTTAAATCTAGAGCCTACGATTCATTTGGTTGATGGTTGAACTGACATTAAAGCCGCGAAGCGCTTTTTAGTGTAACATTCTGCTGTCAGAAATACAAAACCAATAGTTTATTGCTAATTGTAATCTTTAATTTATTTCTGGAAGTAATGGGTGCCTTTTGCTCAAAGCTCGGTTTTAACCCTATTCAGACCGGGGGGGGAGCTTTTGAGGCACGCCTCGACTTTGAAGTTATGTAATTTCGTAACCGTTTATGCTAGTACCACTAAACTTTGTGACTTTTCCTAAAATTTAACTGGGAACATTTTGGCATGGGTTTCTTGTGTCCAACAAACTTCACGTTGCCATGGCAACCGCTTTGTGACAGCCATGCTTTTAAAAAATCACGATTCTCGCTTTAATCGGTGCTATTTTAATGTTTTCTAATCGAATTTGTACTTTTACATTAACTGTAGCAACAGTTTATCATTTAGGAGTAACTGCTCACTGAAAAAAAGGAATTTAGTACTATTTTGACGAAAAAGTGAAATTTAAAACGTGAAAATCCAAGATGGCGGACTTAACTGGTAGAAAAAGTGTTTTCTCGCTATAAATTCACTATTCTCCAAAAGTTTCAAGTGTATGACATTGTTAACTAATTAAATAAACTTTTTACAATCAACTGGCTTCATTTCTTGTTTATTAAATGAAGCAGATGAATTTAAAGAAATTCAAGATGGCAGATCCAAGGGAGGGCACGCTTCGCAATCCGTCAGAAGGAGGTCATCTCGGAAAATTTTCCGATTATGAAATCCGAAGCCACCCGAGGTCGCCTTCGTGTAAACATGTATTTAAAACCTAAAATCAGCCTTCTGAACACGCAAACCGAAAAGCCCTCTCAATTAATTTCTTGTCCTTTGTTTTTAGGAGTTAGGTATAGCAAAAGAACTAACTTTTGAACTGAAGTATCATAATATTTAAAGAAGCTTTCAAACCTCCTTTTCACGGATGGCTGATTTCAACTACAACGAGATGGCGGATCCAAGATGACGGACGCCAAAATGACCATTTTATCTCTAATATGAACCTTATCTGCAAATTTCATGTGTTCCAAAAATATGCATTCAGAATATATATTATAGATGCCCTTTATACCAAAAAGAGTATTTTTACTCCTTCAGTAAATTTATTGCTTTAGAGCTTCTAAGTGAAACATTGAGAAACAAATGACGTCATACACGTCACAGTGACATCACAGTATCTGCAGTGGTTAGAATTAGTGCGTACACTATTCTGTGCAAACTTGGTGGCCATAGCGTAATCGGTTTAAAGTTACGCTTCTGAAGCCCCCCCCCCCCCCCCCCCGTCCCAGAAGGTTGAAAAAAGCCCGGTCTGAATAGGTTAATATTACTGTCACTGCAAGATATAGCAAATGAATTGCCTGTATGCTACATCTTTATACAATAAAAGCAGGTATAATTTGTAACTTCTTTTTCGAGAATCACCTCATTACGCAATTTATCTCGCGCAGTTGCAACCCACATTTCCTGCCGCGATGCCAAGGCCACTTGGCCACTTGGAGAAGCGACAGGAAAAGGGCCAATGGACGATCTTGAGCGCAGTTTTCGCTCTGCAATTACTTTGAACGTTTTCCAGACAGCTTTAAGAAGCTGCAACGTGCTAAAAACAGTCCGCACGCCAATGTTAACATCAGCTTTACCGTGGCAGTAAAATGGTAGACTTTTTTCGGAATTGGCAAACTAAGAAAGACTGTGCTGTTCAGTTTCACACTGATTAGTTGCTGATTAATTACTGGTTAGAACAGGGCGATTACTTCGCCCTGTGACTGTTTAAAACTGAATATTGCGCTGTTTTGTCATTCAATTAGGCTTTTAAAAAACCAGCCTAGTACCCAGGCGTTCTCCTCTCGCTTGCACGACTTGGCGCGAAAATTTCGTGACGTCACGACATTTCGCATCAAGTCGAGTTAGGCCTAGCTACAAAAATCCCGAAAAATGGCCTAAAAATATTTCCCTAATTTCTCTAAAAATGTTCTAAAAGTCTCCTGTTTCACCTCTAAAAATCCCATAAAAACTCCTAACAATCTCTAAAAATCCTATAATATCAAAAAAACTGGGTTACCTGTGGTGAAAATTCTATGGCTTTGGTAGGCTTTCTGCCAGCGCCCTGTCTCGGCCAAATCTGACACCGCCATTTTGAACTCACTGACAGCATGGAATACTGGATTATGGGTAAAACCGCCAACCGATACTGTGAGGGGGCATCAAAACATTGCAAACAAAGGCTTCAGGATCACTTATGACGAAACTTTTCCTTGAGTTTCAAGCTTTTTTGTAACAAATAAACAAAAAGCCTTGAAAATATTCACCAAAATCTCTAAAATCTCCCCAAATCTCTAAAAATCCTATAGTTTTCTAAAAATCCCGTGAAGCTCTAAAAATCCCAGCAAAAAGTCCGGATTTTTGTAGCTAGGCCTAAGTCGAGTCGAGTCTAGCGGGAGGAGAACGCCTGGGTACTACATTGGCTTAGAACTGTAGAAAACCAATCGTGGCCCGCTCGCACGCGTTTTCCCGCACTTGAAGCGGTTGTATGTTTTGCTTCGTTGATTAGTTCACCAATAGACTACTATTGCAATTACGTTTGACGTAATAGAGATAAATATCCAAAGTTTGCCACTAAAGCGCACTATTTTACTAGTTATACGTTTAATTGTTGCAATCTTCATGAATTCGCATGGCAAGTAATGAAAAGAACTCGCGAATATTTTTTTAAGTCCATTGATTAGTTCTTATTTGTTTTTTTTTTAATAAGAAAGGGCAATTATTTAATTCTCAACCTCGATTATTGAGTTCAGTTCTAACGTCTCATTGGCTTATCGCACACAGACTCGTACCCATGTCCCAATGTGGTTTTAGGGCAGGATTTATTGAGTTCGCGATGCATCAAGGAAAAGACGGAAGAAAATTGAGAAGCGTCGTCACCTCTCCGTCCCAAAAGGCTTTGCACGTGTCGATCGCCTTCCCATATTCCAATGCAAAAAGGAATAAAATGAGTGGCGACTGGGTACGAGTCTGCTCCGCACACAGGTAATCAGAGAATAATCCTGCTTTCCACCTTATAAGGAAATTGAAATCCACGTCAAGTGTCACAGCATTCAAAATCTTTGTTGCAAAGTAAAACTGATGTCGAAATATGTGGCCAAAAATTCAGCTCAGCAACGATTCTCATAAGTTGTGAATTTAACGAAAAATTATTCCGATTTAAATGCATAGAAGACCATCGTAGTTATGTACGCCGCTTTTACAGTTGTACGGGATTCAGACCCATGACCTTTGCGATACCGGTACAGAGGTCATGGCCAAACAAGTCTGAATTTTTTTCCAGGCTTCCTTTTTGCAACTGCAAAAGCTGCGTACAAAACTGTGATGATCTTCTATACATTTAAATCCTTATCCCGCAGTTGACTGTATATGGTACTTTCATATATTAATTACTTCACAGTTATTCCTCTCGGGATTTTTGGATGCGACGTGATATAACCAAAGGACGCCACACGTTTTGTTAGTTAATTATCACCAGCCTTGTTCCAAGGCCTTTAGCGATTATCGAGTGACAGCGTGAGGCTTGGGGCCGAACACGATAGCGCAGCGCGAATCCTCCCTTTCCCGTTGAGTTCGACGGATGACGTCACATCTGATATTCCGTCGAGGACGAATGGTATTAAGGCTGATTTGTCACCTCATATCCATTGCGCTCTCGTGGAGTAAAGGTAAAGTATATGGATTAGAGACAACACGAGACTGAAATACAAATCAAAATACTGGGAATAAAAATAAATAATAAAATACTGAAAAAATACTGTAATAGAAATATTGAAAGTTTTGTGGCCCAAGCGAGTTTCACTCATACATACAGAAAGTAATTTCTAAATGATAAAAAAAAAGAACAACAGAAAATAAATTAAACACGTTCTAGCAAAAGTGTGAAAAGCATCATAAACATTTGAAACAATGAAAATAGCAATCAAATGTTACAAATAGTTATTTGTTACATAACAAACTTTGCCAAACTTCAAATCCTTACTCCGACTTCCAAATGAAATTATTTACATTAAACGATAGCAGGTTCTAAGAAGACATTGTTACAACTCATTATGAAGCCCCCAGGAAGCGATTAAAATTTGCATTCAATCAAAATCTCGTCATACTTGCTGGCGTTTTAAAATAATGAACACACCGCAAGGTTGAATGTGGAAACCCGCCCAAAACTTTCGCCAGTAACGAAAAGGATTTCTCTCTGTTTGATCAAAAAACTAATGAAATATTTAGTTTTTATTTATTTACCATGTCTGGCCGTCTTGGAAATCGTATATCTGTAATTTTTTGTACAATTTCAGTATTATTATGATTTGAAAATACAAATTACCACATTTTTCTATTGCGCCAACATTTTATGACGTCTATGACCCTCTTAGTTACAGGTTATCGCGGATTTCGTGTATTCAAGGACGGACGAATATTAATTAACAGTCCCCAGATTCAGAAATTTAAATATCTTAAAATTATTTAAACCTTCCGTGTTGGAGTTGCCTTACGGGAAAAAGCACAAAACTGTGTTATTTTTTGTGGTAGAGCGCAATATCTCGTTCATTGAAATGGCAATAATAACAACTTAATTAACAATTCATCCCTTAATTGTCATCCTTTGTGGTTAAAGCGCTCGGAGTGGGTAAGATGTCAAGCCGAGTTCTTATATGTCCCAAGTGGAAACCGGCTCCTGCGAAAACGAGAATTATAATCAGTTTAAACTGGTTGCCTGGATGCCAACGTCGAAAAACGCAGTAATTGAAAATTGCTGATCGATACGCTAAAAAGGCAGTACCTATCTGTTACTAATTCAAGGCAGGCAAAGAAATATCAAATATTTTTTTCATTTTGCCGCCCCGCGCGCGGTCTTATCTGACAGATGGCTGAAAAGCGAAATCATGGTTTGCTTTGAGTGGCTTGGAAGCATGTCAGAATTTTAATTCTGTGGCTGATCGCGGCTCGCGCATTTCTTCAATGGGATCTGCCTGTATAAAAACCCTGGACACGGAGCAGAACCAAAAATACAGTGTCGAGAAGGAGACCGATGATGCACTGGGTAAGTACAACTTTCAAATTTCCTTGTCACTTTACTATCTTGCTTGCCGGTCCGAACAGCCTGACAGTCGACAAGGCCAGTTTGTTTATAAAATACATGAAAAACGTATTGTATTTAAAACGAATGCATTCAATAGAATTTCCCTCCCAATTTCTACTCCCCTTTTCAATCATTTATACTTCGCTTTGAAAAAACACGAAAGGATCGACAACGTTTGAAAGAAGCGCACAAAAATAATCCTAAGTCCCCCAAAAAGTCGCACTTGAAATACTTAGTATTCGTATTCATAAAAAGAGATATTTATTCAGCGAATTTTCCTTTATTCATTAGTTTTGAATTTTGCTCTTATTGTTATATGAATACTCGTGTCCTGTGTTATCTATCGGCAAGGGAACAACACCGTATAAACACTTTTAAATGGGAATTTGGGCATGGTCGAAACTGCGAAGACTGATAACACTGTGGCAATTTTTATTTTAACTTTCAAATACACCTGTTATGTTCGATTTGTTTCGTCTTCCAGAGTTGTCAAGTCGTGTAAGCCTTCTGTATTATGTTCTGACAAAAAGCTGCAATACAAAAAGGCCTCGGAAAGGATCAACAAAATGAATCAAAATTGAAACACGCGTCACCTTACACGGCTTTAGAGCGGGTATAGCGTTTTTGTTAGCACGTAGTCCGTGATTTCACGAAAACGCGCACGACTTATTAAAACCACGTTTCTTAAAATGAGAACTGGCGAGAAGAAGGCAATGCTAATTAGATCTGCGTCGAGCAAATACCCGGCTAATTATCAGAACGTACTCATCACAGATTCGACTGATGTGAGTTATTCGATAGCAAGTCAGAATGATTATTCCGCCGAGAGCGTGTTTTATTGACCGTTGGGATGGCCTTACTGGACGGATTCACGAGACCGAGATGCGGGACTGAAATTACCGGTGCGATTTTTCCTTGTGACGCGGACATTGATTCATTAGCCGGCTGTACATGCATTTTTCGAGAATTTCTAACTGCGCAAGGTTCTTATTCTGTGAGCTAAATGAGAACTTCGATTTACACAAGTCGGCGCCATGGACACGGCTGTATTTTTGTTCGACCAGCTGCCCCGTGCAAAAGCGTCAAGTACGGTAAGGAAAGACAAGATAATGTAGCCGCTTGCCTATCAAGTTTAGCCTTGCAAAATTAACTTGCATGCGAGTAAAAATGTCGGTTAACCACGGATACGGCCAATTTCTAAAATGGATGTTATGGTCTGATCAACAAAAGAGAATTTCTCGTTAAAAAGCGCCTTCGCGACTAAGAATGAACGAAATGAGATGAATTTAATTGCTTACAGGTGTAGAGGAAGTCGACTATTCATACCATTTCTGTTATTTTTCAAAACGTGTCGCTCTCTGTCTTGATTGTTTGACCTTCTGCTTCGAAAAACACGGAAATTATTCACGCTTTCAAGGCGACAAGGCTTTTAACTCCCATCCATTTGTTACAAATTTTGCTTATTTAATGAAGCGAATTTCATTGACTTAAGAAGATCGAAAGACTGAAATATATAATTTTGCTTTTTATACTTGACGCAATTATTATTTTTCTTATCTTCGTTGAAAGATAATAATTCATGCCCTTAATACTTAAAGATCGTATTTTCTCAATATTGGGGTTAAATCTTGGATTTGTGTCGTTTTGTTGGGAAATGTGACGAGTTACGTTTTAGCATTCCATATTTTGCAAGCAATTTTCGGAATATTCATATGGAGTTCAAATATAAATGTTGTAAAATAACGAACTTTAAACATAGACATTTCGGCTCGATCGGTTGTTCACATTTAGTGTTTCAGTGGCCCAATTTTGTCCAGCTTTATCAACTCAGTTCTTTTAAAATGGTAATTTTGCGTAAAAATATCTTGATTACTTGAGCGAAGCTGTGGCTTTTATAAAATCAGTATAAATGCAACCTCGGCCATCAAAGAAAAATAAATTTAAACATTTGTCCACTAGGTAATTTTTTATGCATGCTAAAAAAAACTCTGAAAAACAAAAGAAAGGAAAACAAATAAAAAACACCGGCAAAAAATAACGTGGAGATTAAAACTATCATCGACTTCAGATCGCAGCTAGCTCCTTTAATTTTTTTTTCCAGATAAAACAACATACAAATTCTCTTGACTGAGTGTGATGCACCATTTAAATTTCAGTTTCGAGAACATGCCATATTACTGCCATTTTCTCTGAAGAACTGTTCCAGTTTCTCGGTAAAAATAAATGGTATTAAGAATGGAATGGAGTGGAATGAAGGTTACGCTCGAGTTGATTGACAGATAATGTATACATTGAAGTTTACTTTCCATAACACAGTGATTCATTCTCGCACCAAAAGACTGCGGTCTTCGAAGTCGGTGGACGTTCGCCATCTGACCAAACAGCTGACCAAGGAGTCTTGGATTAAGCGGCCTTCACACGTCAAACTCATGTTGGCCAACTCGTGTTGGCAAATTCAAATTGGTGTGTGCGAACGACTTAACAACATGTTTGCAAGCTGTTGGCGAAAGGTTGGCGAGAATAGAGACAAGCTCTATTTTTCGCCAACAGTTTGCCAACATGTTGTTGTGTCGTTCACACACACCAATTTGAGTTTGCCAACACGAGTTGGCCAACATTAGCTTGACGTGTGAACCCCTCAGACAGAATGTTGCCTACTGGACTTATTAGCCCAGAAGGTTAGTTAAATCTTAAGGTACAGCGAGAGCCTCCAATAATGAATACAAGAATTTTCTACATTTCAAATCCTTTCTTGCCCTCTTCGAAAGAATGCTGCAGAGTATTGTTACGTAATCTGTGCAGTAGTATCTTGGTTTACGCACTTTTCCCGGGCCTGCCACCGGTTGCACGATTTCGGTTTGAGTTATCATTGGTTTATTGTTCCTTTTTTTGGCCATATTGAGTTGACGGAGTGATTCTTTTGAATTTAACCTCAATCAGTCAGGCTGAAATTACAGAAAACTTGCCACCAAGGCACTTTTTGATTTGGATTCTTCATGTTTATTGCGCTCCTCGTTTTACGTCTAACGATAGCATTGAATACTATGTGAGCCAAAACGAGGCAGCACCGGCCCATTGTTGACGTGATAGCGATCGCGATCGCAAGTCTTTCTCTGATTGTCTGTGCCTTTTAGCGAGCCGCCATGCAATGTGGACAGAGGTAATTTCATTTGAGCATTGGGCGGTACCACTCAATCCACGAAGCTTGAAGAGAATTTCTTTCTAAAGCGGCGGAGCTAGCGAGTGAAATACGGAGAGAACTGTGTTTTGCTGGAATGTGTAAAGAAGACTCTATAATGTTTATCTGACTGTGGCTTGTCGAAAGCAAATGTTTGACCTCAGATTCTAATTGACTTTTATTATGCGCACATGTCAAAACAATGTAGTTTCGTGCAGCTTCATGTCGTAACAATGCAATTTCGTACAGATCTACTTTCCTACTTACGCAATCTCTAAGTGGTTCAAGTCAAGCGGGATATTTTTATTTAACGAACGTGTACATTGATTCCGGGAAAAAGACGCTGAATAACATTTTTAACGGTTGAAATGGTCAGTTTCATAAAGAAAGGAAGAAATTGAACTTAACATGAATTTTACTTCTTCAGCTATTGTTGCGGCTTTCTCTGACCTGAGTGGTTACTTGGCCGACTGAATATTTCAATGAGATAACTGATTGACGGTTTAATTTCTTCTTCAACAGACCCATCAGTTCAGCCGCATATTCACGTGACTACAGTGCCTGTGGACTGCGCATGCGAAGCCAACAAAAATGACAACGAAGTGTGTAATATCTGTGATGGTTACACGACGTACGAACCTACCTTTAACTCCCCAGATAAAGTGTCAGCTCTGGCCGTGTCAAGGTAGCATACAAAACATACTACATGCAGTAATTTGTTGTGGTACTCATGCAGCTTAAATATTTTATTTGTGATTTGATTTTTCTTGTATTGACACACTCGATAAAGCTGTCTCGTGAGTACAACCAAGTTCTATTTGAAATATTTATGGAATAACTCAAGAAAGCATTGCAAAACCATCAGGTTTTCCTTGGCCTTTTCCAAGCTTTCGTGCCTTTCGGCCTATACTGATATACATCTATTTCAGTTAAGGTTGTCGGATCATTTCAAGCTTACGCGACAAGACCAAAGGGTAGTGTGGGTAGTTGCAAATATGTCTTAGTTTCACGGTTGTCAGCAGTTGGTCAGGAACTTCAGATTTCTTAGTGCAAGTAATAAATGGGCACCATCCGATTATTGTCAGCGGCAATCCTGATTCGGTGTTTCATGTTCAGTTGTTAGTACTTGTTATGATGTGCGAAAATTCATGTTTCATTTTTTTCATGATGCTGCTTTTCCTACTTCAAATTTACATACCAATGCACGTGCTCCACGTGTACCGACATAATTTAAATTTGCCGTTTTAACCAAGTAGGCAAAAAGATCAGTGAGATTAAAAATTACTTTTTAAACGAGAACTCTATCTGAAAATAATTCTTTCAGGTTTTTTTTTACATTTTTATACCTGACTATAAAAACTCTTCCATATGCTTTGCTATTGCACGGCAAGAAAGGTACTGCTGATTTTGGTGAACTTAGGGACAGAAATCCCATATTACCCTGCAGTCTTGTCGCATAGGCTTAACCTTTCATTCGACAACATTAATTGAAATAGCTGTATACAGCAAGCTGCCTCGTCCACAGGCGCCGGTTTAGCGTGGGAAAGCAGGGAGCGCGGGGCGTCGTGGGCAGTGCACCTATCCCACAACGCCACGCGCACTATCACATAATAAGGTGGGACGCCTGGGTACAGCAAGGAACCGTGGAATTGCACTGACTATTGGTCAATTTATAAAAACTGCAGGTGAATACAATCCGAAACTTTCCAAAACTTGACCAAAGGAAATTCAAACAGGTGAACAAGATAAGTTTTGAATTGCGATGCCAAAGACCCAATGATTACCTGAAGATTTTCCGAGCTGGTTATCCTATTGTCATTTACGGTGTTTCCGAAAATGTTCGAGGACCGGACTTCCTAAGATTCCGTAGAAAGTCCGAAGAGCCTAAGATGAACACATCCGACTTGTTTAACTTATAACTGTGTAAGCTTTTGAATACGACCCGTAGGATAGCGAAGACTATGCAAAGGTTTTCCACCTTTTGATTGGCTAAAAATGCCATAATCCGGAAGGAATTTTATGGGAGCGGCAATGGTAGTTACCGGCAAACCTCTTTAGATAGCTACCCTTTTTTACCTCAAAATTCAAATAGATTGAAACGCTAGACTAATATTACCACTAGGACGTGGATCTTTTGTTTGCAATTTGTTCAAAGTTTTACTAAGGAAATTAGACATTGATTTTACAAAGTGAACTATTGATTCAGGTGAAAAAACATAAATTATATAATTGAAAGTTGAAAGATTTGGAGACGTTTTGTGCGCATGAGTAGGGCGCTGCTCCCAGTCCTTACGAACTTATGTAATTTGAATCTGGAAATTTTAGACTGCAGATTTCTCGAAGAAAATTAAAATTTTCTATATATCGTGGGTTTAATTTAACATTAAGAGTTGATTTTTTGTGTGTTTTTTTTGTTTTGGTTTGGAAGACGGGCCTACTTTTGGGTGGTCACTACCAGTTTCGGGTAACTGAAACGTAATGTACACGGTCGGGATCGATATCTCGATAAAGCTGTGCCAAACGGTAAAAACATACCCACGATTTACTGCATCGTGCCGCATTACTGATCATTAGCGACAAGTTGAATTCTATTAAGAATTTCTTTTCGGCCTATAAGAATCATCGACCAAAAATTTAGTGATTTCTATTGCATTTTCATGGCTTTCAACAAGCTCTCCTAATATGTACCACATGCTCCTGCATGCCAGTCTGTCAACAATGAAAATTAATCTAGGACCGATAGAGAGGAATTCAATAAGGGCAACAAAGGTTAAACTATTTCGCGTGCAGTCGCGAAATTAGATTGTTTACAAAGCAAAGCTATTTTGGATAAATATCACTTAAGGATGGGAGCATCGCGAAAAACTGGTACCTTTTGACTCCGTGAAAATCTTACAGGTCTTGTTCAGGTAATGAAATCACTCCTAACATAGAAATGGAAGATAGGTTACAATGAATGTATGGAATGACTTGGGAAAATATCAGGTTCGTTTCTGTCCTTTGGCCTTAGCACGGGCATTGTGGCTCGATTACGTCGACAAGACTCACTCATTGAAATTAGCTTATGATCTAAGTGGCGGAGTCTTATTCAAAAATGCGAGAAAATCGCATTTCGCTCAGCTAACTACAACTATTAGGACAGATTAATCCACAAACAATGTAATGACAGTAGGCTATGGACGCTTTCTCGCTTCCTCGTCCGGGACAGGGGGTACAGCCGTACTCTATATTGACAAGAACGTGTTGATGTACAAATCAGGTACGGCTTTCAAGCATTTTGGTTTCACAGAGGACATTTACATTTCTTCTTTGATTGTTCTGTTTTGTTCTAGTAGGTTTTCTATGGTCTGCTTGAATATAGCCTAGGACAGGGAGTTGTCGTTTTGGAGCGGAACAGGACTAGAAATTCTTCGATCGGCTTCTTACGTAAACAGCAATAACACATTTTAACCACCCTCCCCCCTTCCTCCCGACCCAAATACCCCAGGGGAAGGGACTGGCTAATGGGTGAATGGATATTACAGCTTCTTCACGTTACTTTTATCATCCTATTAATCAAACAGTTTACTCAGAGCGAGCAATGGAATTTCATTAATAGCTTCTATCGTTTCCCTAAAGGCACTGATATGGGCCATGTCCTTTAATCAAATTAAAACGCGGCGTGGGCAGTACGGACCGGCTGTTAATGATTTCAAAAAAGAAAAAAAGAAAAAAAAACATCCCTCCATTGATTAATTACCGGCTTGAAAGGTTGACAAAGCGAAACTTATGTTTAAAGTATTCAATACATTTACCTTTCTCGCTTAATTGAATTAATACACACGCAATGATATGAATTCCACTTTAATCCTAACCATGCCAAAGGCACATTCAAGATAGAGAAAACGTTTTTTTTTTAATCTCTGAGATGAGTTCAGCAAAAAATAATATCAATGAAATATTTCTATTGACCTTTATCCAACACGGCAAGAAAGAGAGGTTTCTAGAAGTATTGCTACGATGAAATCAAGGCAAGATCGTGACGTGACCGAATAGATATTTTTTTGTGAGATAACAAAAAAGTTGGGCAGCAATCTATTAGGAATCTAAACTACGTTTTAGGAATCTAAACTGCCTTTTTACGTAACTTAATGATAACCAATGCAACGCATTAGATCTTAATTGTCTCGTAGCTTGTTTGGGCTTAACACTTCCCGCATTGAGTAAATACGCTTTGTATGTTTATCCATGCTAAAAGTTTCTATCTTAATTGCGAGATAACTCTATCATGGTAAACAAAGATAAGGCTCGTTAATCGTTATACAACGTAAAGTACATGTCAAGAATGACGTAGGCGGTACGTCATCGATCCTGAAAAAACGCCTTTTGGTGCAGTGATTTAAGTACGTTTGCTGGTTCACATTCAAGTTAGTACACATATATGTTTCTTAATACCAATAACACTTGAGCATTTAAATTAACTCTGTTAAGTTTCAAAGAAGTTGTTCAAAACAATTGTTCCTACTTAAGGATAGGTCGCTTTCAGAAGCGTGCAAGATTTAAAAAACCAGTGAACAAACCAAACAAAGCAACAATAAGACGGGAATGAATTCAATTCCCTGAAGAGTCAATAAAGGGTACATTTGACAAATTTGCGTGCAAATTTACAAAAGCTAAGAACAAAACAAACAGGCGAGATTGAATTCAATTCCCAGAAGGGTACATTTTAAAACATACCGCTAATTGACTCTTGAGCCCACCGCTAATTTGCATTCCAGAACTTATTTTTCCCGCTGGTTAAGAGAAGGACCTCCTGTTTTTTTCCTCATAGAGAGCTACTAAAATAATATTTTTCTTTCGATGGATCTGCGGCGAGTGTAAGACCACATAGCACGACCACTCCGGAAGAAACAGCAGTTGCAACTGCCATGGGTACCGTGCACTCTGGGTTAAGTACAATAATGAACAGAAGTTCTTATTCCATGCAGACAAAGTCCGGGATAAGGTTTATCAAGAACGCTTTTTTCGGCAACCATTCGTTAAAACTACTTAATGTAGTTAAGCATGTCCATTCCCTCATCTAATATGTTATTTGATTTCAGGTTGCGTGAAATCATGGAACAACTGGACTCTGGGAAGTCCTTATCAGCAACAGACATGAGACAAGAACTAGGAAGAACTGTCGCCATGTTGGACAAAGTAAACGCGTCATCGCCAGTTAGGGAGTTTAGGTAAGTGGCGAACAAATTAATTATTTTGTTGATATCAGGCACACATAATAAAGCTGGCTGCAAGGGCAGTGATCTTTAGACGGAATTGAAGACATTGGGCATTCTTACGTGAGTTAGTTTAATTAGTGTTCGGACGTTCGCGGCCATAGAACAAAAGGCCTGGAGCTAGTGAGAATACGGAGAGTGAATCTGATGTTACGCGGAACGACTCGCAAGGATGATTTTTAGCGTATGCAGGAAAGGTTGATGCCATGTAACAAGGGCACGCGGACGAATTCAATACAATTTTTGCGCTGCTACGGCGATAGGAGTTTTTGGGAAAAAACAAACAAACAAACAAACAACCCCTCCCCCCCCCCAAAAAAAAAAAATAAAACATGCAACCAGCTGGAAATTGTCCGTGCGTTCACGGTACATGCATATTGCTACTGGATTGCAAATAACTGAAAAAGTCGACGTGATGTTGTATGTTGTGCTAAGGATCGTCGTTGCAAACCTCATCGAGCGTAACTCGGCTCCCGTGCAAGATTCATCTGCCACGCTTCGTACCTTCCCGAAAAGCTTTTAGAGGAATAAAGTGATAGTTTTTAGTCGTGGGGGACCTGAGTCACGTAAGTAAAGATCTTTGCGCAAAGCGCGTGACAAACCAATAAAAGTCAAACCCCGAAACAAGAATATGCAATCGATAAGAAGCGCGCGAACCCATGACTTTATAAGTCCAATCGTAACACATCGTTAGCCGGCTCAATCAGGTTGAACTAACCCGATGATTAAAATGAGTTACTGGTTCAGCGCAGGAATAGTCACAAAAAAGACAAGTCTAGTACAAACGTTAACAGTAAAAACTGCAACAACCCAGTAAGTACGACTTAACGTCCCCCCCCCAAAAAAAAAAATTATAAAAATAATTGGTTGCACTTGATTTCATGGTGCTGTTAGGTCAGCATGGTTTCAGATTAGTAAGTGACTGCACAAGCTTTCATTTGGGCTACAATACAGTAGCCATTAAAACGATGACTTTACTAGAAATACGTGACTCGCAAAACCTCACGAAGCTCGGGGAGGGGTGCACCGCAAAATTGAGGGATGGGGGTGGGGAAGAGATGGAATTTCTGGTTTAACTGGAAATCTAGTAGAAAGCAAAGGTTTTTGTGAGAGGAGGTGTGGATGGGTGGCCACAATGGTCTCTAGCTGGAAGTTTAGACATTCTCGTTCCCAGTCACTTCCATGTAACTTGTATCCAATCCCCTGTCATCCTAAAATCAAATACATGGGAACTGGGTACGAGTATAGGGTTTTGAGCTATGGGTATAATGTGAGGTTTCGCACTATCCTTCCACCTATAGCCTCTGAGATAATGTTTTTCCATCGGTCTTTCAGGAACTCCACAAGCGCCTTAAGTGATATAGACGAGGAGCTAGAAACCAGTCTCTACTCTGACGATGTCAGCGAAGAAGTACGAGAGTGGATCGCGACCACGTTCGCACGGCCTACTCCAGGCATGCGCAGAAAGAGCTTGGCTAGGAGGCATACATTTCGGAGCGTGGTACAAGCTGTAAAAGCTAGCCTTTACGTAAAAAGGTCAGTAAGCCTTTATATTTTCCTTTGAACCTTTAAAAAGAATTGAAAAAAATTCCACCCTATATGTTTTCCACTTTGAAAGGAGGAACTACTGATGATAAGCAAGGCACAGCGTGATTATTTTGCTGACGGTTATACCCATCAACGTTAACGCCTTTTTTATTTTCTTTTTACAAGAATTTATCAAAGCATGGCTGAGAAATCGAAATTCCAAGTTCCTGAGGAAGTTCAAGCTTATTTAAAGGTACGTGCAAACTACAATAGATCTAGATATACATGGACTACTCTCTTATCGTAACGGGATGACTACATTTACTAATTATTCACTACTGAGGGGAGGTTAATAATTGTTTTATAGCATAAACCACGTGAGTGAATAGCCGGCCCCAGTAAGTTACTTTTAAATGATAAATAGGTATGCGCAAAAACTCGCAAGAAACGACTGCTGCTTCGCTCTGATCAACATGCATATGCTATTCCGAGTTAAAGTTGGCAATAATTAAGAGCGCGCCAAAAACTCTATTAGTCTTCGATTTATGGTTACTTTACTGTGCTATTTACCCTCGATTGCCAAAAAAATTGCCATACAGCTATTTCAATTAACGTTGTCGGATTTTAAAGCCTCGAGCTTACGCGATAAGACCGAAAGTTAGTATGGGTAGCCGTACATCTTCTGTGATTCGGCTGTAATGTTACGGCTGCCCCTGCCATAGGACGGGTAAAAGTACCATAAACACTTGTCTATGTAATTTATTTTCTGTAGGGGTGAGCAATAGCTTAAGTTTGGTAAATTTATTAATAAATTACCCATGTCACCTTGCAATCTTGTCAGATTTTTCGACAACGCTAATTAAAATACCGTATTTTCTCAGTTAAACGCCGAGGGCGTTTATTTAAAACTCGGCCTCGTAGACCCGGTGTTTATTTGAACCCGGCGTTTATTCGGGGACCGGCGTTTATTAAATAAGAGCATTTTTCAGTATTGGAAGTTTATAAAACCAAGAACCAAAATTCATCAAAAACGTTTAAAAAACGTGAAACAATGTCGTCAACTTTCTAATTGTCTCATCTAAGAATCTGGTAAGTTATTTTAAAAGAACATCACTGACAGACGTGCATGAAACACGTAGGAAGTGTATCGGTAACTGCTCGAGAGCAAAAATACTATGCAAGCAAGTGTGTGACGGCGAGGTTCCTGCTCCATCAGTTCTGAGAAAGGCAAAAGTATGGAACGATTCAATTGCAAGGAACTGTTGAAGAAACGCTGGAGAGACCCTCGAGATGATCCGGCCTTGCTTGATGCACCCGCAGAAAAGTTACCATGATTTAAAAGAGATTGACACGATACCTGATGCGTCGTTTGTTTCATCTCTCAAATGTCTAAAATCATCTACATAGCTGGTTGCTAGGATTGAACGAATTCTGTACTTTCTGTACTTTTGTAAAAGGTAGTTTGGTTTGAATATTAGTGTATAAATTAGTGTATATATTCAAAGAGAACTAGTATGCAGTCACGACACAAAATCCTGATTTAATATACCCATCTCGAATAGACGCCGGGACCCCGAATAAACGCCGGGGGCGTTTATTTTAAACTCGGCCCTGTAGACCCGGCGTTTATTCGGGGTCCGGTGTTTAATCGAGAAAATACGGTAGCTGTATGAGAAGTATAAACTTTTACCGATGAGACCTCATGGATTTATGGGTAGATGCATATTAGCGTTTGCATATTCAAATAAAAGACTGTTCTTTTGCGAGTGATGTTGATTGCAGCGAGTTGCAGTGGTGCAAACCTTCTTGAAAGTGGCCAAATTGATCAATAAGGTCCAATTTGAGCGCTGTACAGTGCGAAATTTGCTTAAATAATAGCATGCATCCGTTTACGAACTACAACCATTTTTGCCCGACAGCTATTCGAAAATAAGGAAATACACCGTGTTTGTTGTTTCAGTACCGTATGAAAACAATAGCTCGCTGATTGTGCAAATACAGTTATTGTACGAACACTTCCCAGAAAGCCCTTGGGACTCACATTTTATGGTTTATACTTACCACGCGACAAGGTTGTATACACCTTCTTTATGAGTGGTGTGGAGGATTGCGAAATTTTGTAATTTTAATAATCAGCCAATCAGAAGTAAGCTGTATTCGTACATTTGTCAGTAATCGTATTATAATAAGAAATATTTTTC
The DNA here is from genome assembly GCA_964030785.1 of Siderastrea siderea. Taxonomy (NCBI): domain Eukaryota; kingdom Metazoa; phylum Cnidaria; class Anthozoa; order Scleractinia; family Rhizangiidae; genus Siderastrea; species Siderastrea siderea. Next base: position 31,959,436 of record OZ034979.1, read on the forward strand.
TTCTAGTTCTGATTGGCTTATTACAATTAAGGTTAGCCTGCGTAGCAAGCGTTTCGGTAAGGTTTTCCGCACGTTCGATGCACTTTTCGCTTTTTGGGCCGCGGGAAAATTGGGGCGGGCGCAAAAAAGTGCGTGAAGGGGGAGGGGAAAGGAGAGAAGGAAACGCTTGCACGCAAACCCCACGATTTTGAAAAACGCCCCTTTGATACCTTCACAGTTGGATGAATTCAGAGCGTGACAACTTGTCAATAAAGTAACGAACAACAGACACCGGATGTTTCAGAATTGCTTCCGTCAAAATATAAACATGCTACACGTGGATAAAACCCGTGAACTGCCAAACACTCAGCGCGGAGATGTTTCATGTCGAAGGCTCAAAACGTCGAAACTCCAAGTGATCGGTGTAGGATTTGTCGCTGAAATTTCAGAGTGAAATTTGGAAATATATCTCAGCCAGGAAAATCGCGTTTTATTTCGTCAGAAAACCTATTCAAAGAGTCAAAAAGAGGTGGTTATATTGGGACAATTCTCGCGGATATTTGCCGAGCGGTTGGTGTGGAAGTTGTCGAGAACTCGCAGCTTTATTCGGACCGTGTCTGCAACCCTTGCGCGCGGAAAATTAGGAATTTAGGTACATTTTTGAACTTATTCGGAATACAATAGGCAGCCAGTCTGCTGTTACCCAAACTCCGCCGAAGCTTGCTGAGAACTTGTCCAAACGGCTGCTCGACACTACACCAGGCAGGAGTTCTTGTCGCAAGACTGTTCGAGTAAATTCTTCCGAGTCCGTAAAAGCTTCTCGCAAGTCTCTAAGATTTGATGCGATACCACAGCCGTTTTTGTTGTGTTCATCACGCCGGGTCACGCTCAAATGAACATACCTGATTTGATTGACGGATTTATCACTTAGCAATCAACACTACCATGCCGCGCCAATCAGGAAACTCCGTTCGTGTGCGAACGGATTTTTCAAAATCGTGGGGTTTGCGTGCAAGCGTTTCCTTCTCTCCCTTCCCCTCCCCCGTCACGCACTTTTTTGCGCTCGCCCCAATTTTCTCGCCGCTAGAAAACAAAATGCCTCGAACGTGCGGAAAACCTTACGGAAACGCTTGCTACGCAGGCTAAATTAAGGTAGGCATTTAGTGGTTGGTCATAGAAATGGTTTGGTTTGTTTTGCCGGCGGGATAGAGACCGGAAGCGAAAATGGTAGTCATCGGTGGCCACGGTCTTTCATAAGTCACGTGAGCCTCGTTACTCGACGAGTCAATGTACTGAGCATTTATAGCTAAGATGTGACTCGTCATCGCTGCTTCGCGGCTCACGTTACTTTAAGAAAAAGAAAGACAAACCTCTGGAACCAGGGTAGGAAAACCTATATATCGATCTTTTTATTTAGGGACTGTGCAATAATTACCTGGAGGGGTGGGGGGGGGGGGGGTGGTTGGGAAATGGGTGAAATAAGGCTCAATGTTAAGTCGCACCCCCCTCTCACTAAGCGAAAATTAACTTTAACCTCCCCTCACCTACTGATAATATTAAGTCAACCCCCCCCCCCTCCCCTGCTTCCTCCCCGCATTGGTTCCCTTATACCTAATTTACGTGTTGGATGTCTTCATCAGGCACAAAAAGTACTTCAAATGACTCTTCAACGTATGAGTTCTCTCCATCTTAATCACTTGACTCTGATTCTGAAATTGTGTCTTCACACGAGTTATTAAATTCTTCATCTTCCAGAATATCTCTGGAAGAATTTCCACGTGCGTGGCTGACAACTTGTTTGGTAAAATCAGCCATACTTCCGCTTATCTTGAGAACACGTTGTTTCAAGAACATTTTCAGCTGGTTGTTCGTAAGCACTTCTACATCTTTTTCATTTTTCCAAGTAATATTAGACGGAAGAGCGTTCCTTTCTCTTACTCTTTTTTTCGCCTTTGCATCCAAGAACTCAAGGGCTCTACATAACGTTTACATGTAGTCTCGTCCACGTTGAACTGGGACCAGAACTCTTGCAAAGACCTCTCTTCAGAGGAGGACAATTTTCCCTCGTTGAACAATTTCTTTATCTGGACACTCGGGAGAAGTTTATAAGCTTACTTTGCAAAGCATGTAATCGAACTGTTTATATTTACATAGATCAATTTATTGCTATTAAAGTCAGCAGTTGGGTTTTCCATTCTCTTTAATTATAATACAATGTAGGCTTTCCTACATTGGCATCTCTTTTTTCATTGAATAACATCATAGTGTCAGGGCCGTAGCCAGACTTTTCTGATAACCAAGGCAGTTGCGAAAGCGCCGAAGGCACGAGCTTTTAGGAATCTAGACGCTCGGAAATGCCATTTTTACCGTTTTCCTGGTGGTATTTTCCCCCAAACATAATCAAAATCCAAACTAACTCTAACAGCATTCCTGATGCCAATAAAGTAGAGCTGTTTTAATATATAGCAGAGGCATTCCTTTCCTACTGCATGACAGATAGGAAAATATTAAATAATCAGCCAGTTCAGAGATGAAAGCACCTGGAGTTGATATTTTCCCAGTTTAATTCCAGTGTAAGGAAGTATAAATGTTTGAACTCTAATAGCTCTTCTACCACTTTTCATGTTTGTGAAAAAGAGCGAAAAAAGTAATGCCCCCCCCCCGTATGTATTAAATTTAACATCCAACCCCCCCTCTTTCTAGTTGGGATTTTCCCCTATGCCCCCCCCTCTGGTTTCCCAACCCCCCTCCAGGTAATTATTGCACAGTCCCTTATTAAGGCAAAGAACTATCTTATAACTATGTTCAAAAGTATAAAATTATTTTCAATTTCTCATGTATTTCTGCAACATTCTTTCAATAGAATTTAGACAACTGGACGTTTGACCCGTTTACTTTTAACAACGTGACAGGGGGTCATCCCCTTCGGTACCTGGGCCACGAACTCTTCATACGATACGATCTTTTGGCAAAATTTAAGGTAAGAGCTGTACACAACAAAGTAAACGTTATAATGTCGTAAACGCAGAGGACGTTTTTACGTAGTAGAATAGATAAAGGTACGTTTTCTTATCCAGATCTCCTGTTTTTTTCAATAAAATAAATAACTAAATAACTAACTAAATAAATAATAAATAAATAAATAAATAAGTAAATAAATAAAAAGCAATACCCGTACTAGACGACACTTAATATACACCCGTTTGAAGAAACGTTGTCGGGTGAAAAGTATAAACGATGCACAATGCGACACAATGGAACTCTGGGAAGATGACAGGGGCAAGTTTGTTACTGAGTTTCGTTTCTTGTTATTCAAAATATTTTCTTTCCAAGATAATTTTAAAGGGTAAAGAAAGACATGCTGTGTTATTATAATGTGCTTGTGACTAAGAATGGAGGCAAGAATTCACGCTTCCCAGAGTACCATTGGGTCGCATCGTCAATGATTTATGCTTTTCACCCGACAGCGTTTTTTCAATTGGGTGTACATGTAAATATTGTAGGTAAACAATTTACCATTCAGGACTAGTACTACGGATAATAGGTATAGGCCGAACTGGTTTGTATACTGAACTAGTTTGTTCGGTCCGTATTGGAATTAAGATATTGGTCAAGTTCCTTTTTTGGAAGTTTATGGACCGAGCCAAAGGATTTATTATTATGGCTCTTTACAAATTTGCGAAAAGCAATGGGTATTTTTATTAGTAAGCGCGCGCTACAAAGACGAAAGAAGGGAACAAACGATTTTCATAATAAGAAAAGATTTGATATTCAACATGTCACGAGCGTGGGACAAAGAAAAAATCTGAGTCCCCGACGGGAATTGAACCCATGACCTTCCGTACACCGGTCGGGCGCTCTAACCACTGAGCTACTGGGAGACTCGTGGCGAGCATAGGTCAAAGGTCATAATGTCGTTTTCGCAGAGGTTTTTGCCAAAATTATAGGCGGGAAAGAAAGAACAAGGTCTTGACTTCATACAAACCGTCCTTTCTGCTAAAATTTCCCCCAAACTCGATTTAGTGAGACCTTTTCGTGAGCGGTCCATCTTAGCGGTCCGTAAAGAAAAATTCGGACCGCTCAGGGAACCAATCAGAAAGCTTCTTTTCGGAAGCTGACTACTGTGATGAACCTATGGCCACCATCTTGGATTTCAGCACCTAAAACAACGCGGAAAAGAGTCCGCCAAATATTTTGTATCTTTCTTTGATCTCTTTCAAAAATTATTAGCCTCACTGAACGTTTGTTTGTCTTTTTGCTTTTTTTTCTTTAACAGATTACTACAGCAACATTGGATCGATTCTTATTAGCTATCGAGGAAGGTTACAGAAGACCTCAGAATCCTTATCACAATGAGTTTCACGCAACTGACGTAACGCACACGGTGCATTATTTTCTGTCACGTGTGGGTTTAATGGTAAGTGAAGTCATGCATTCGGTGCGATACTTAATTTGACGGCAAATGAAGTGGCATTGTCCGTGCAAAAAAGAATGACGTTTCCTGGATAAGCCATCATTTACGGCCAGTGAGATGCATGTATATTACCGAGGCGCAGGCATTTACAATAAAAGAGGGGCAAAATCGCTCTCGCTTCAAACCCTTTGTTCCCAGGACGTACAAGTTCGTATGTCGAGCTTACTTTAGGAGACACTGATACTGAATTGCGATACTTAAATTTTGGGGCTTTGGAAACGGTGTCATTCGCCAATAATTCAACTGCGCAATTTTGAAAAGATTTCCCTAAGAAAACAACCAGATTCCACCCCCGCCCCTCCTCCCACCCCCCCCCCCCCCATGACCTCCAAAAAAAAACAAACAAACAAACAAACAAAAACAAAACAAAACAACGTTAAAACAAAAACGATCACCAAAAATTAAATTAAAAGATATTCTCAATGTTGTGTAACACAAAAAGTAACGTATTTCTCTGCCATGTTTTATCTAGCCTTAGGCATGTAGTGTAAATTCAACAAGAACGCCTTATTTTGATACCATGCCGTAAGGAAAATACTCGCTGACTGCACAACCTGTAGTGTTAAGTTTGCGAGAATAAATTACTGCGCTAATTAAGTTTTGCTCCTTCCAAACAATGGCGAAAATGGCAAAAATATAGTTGCTGCAATAAATACAAAATATACGGCCTATTTGCAGTCTAACTCTCCCACACGACTGGTGCCTACCTTCAGCATCTGTTGCATGAACCAATACACCTGGATGGAGAGATATTGCGGAATACCAGTATCAATAGTTCATAAATGTAAATTAAATATCTCTGAACTTTAAAAAACAACAATACTTTCAAAAGTAAAGCGAAAGAGCTACAACGTATGTTATGTCTTTTTCTCACAGCACTGTATGAGTGACCTTGAAATTTTTGCGATTCTTCTTTCTGCCATTATACATGACGTTGATCACACTGGAACTACAAACAACTTCCACGTCAATTCGAGGTAATTCAGTTTATCTCATCGAGTTGAAAAATATATATATTAGCCCCGAAAAAAAAAGCAATGCTAAATAACTGCCTAAATTTTAGGATTTTTTTGAACAGATACAAAATCAAAAGTGAGGGCCACAGTGTACATGCAGTGAAATATATAGAAGAAATGAGAATTTCCCTATAGCTTTCATTTACGTTTTATTTTCAGATTAAGAATCCAAAGTTAAAACCACAAATGTACACGTAAAGCACAATACACTATAGGACAGAACCACTCAGATGATCAAAAGTTTAGTATTTCAGCCACAGTTGGAGTTGGAACCACGTAGGGACAGAAACACAAGAAATTACTGCTCAATAGCTCTTATTCGTTTGGTCCATACTCATTATTATTATTATATAGACAAGAGTGTTTTAGTGGAAAATAGACCACTCGTAAAGTACTTACGGAACTACATCCGGGACTCGAGTGGCGTTTTTTGAAATCCCCACTAGTGAGGATATCGATGACGTCATTTCCCGCTTTTACACTGTTGTTTGTGCAAAACTACTCTTGTCTATATAATAAAAAAAAGATTACACGACGGCTTGAAGGTATGAATTTCATTTTCTCGTGGTAAAAACAATATTTTACTCACTATAATATTGTTTTTACCGCGAGAAAAAAAAATTCATATCTTCAAGTCGCCATGTAATATCCTCTACGTATTTTAGACAGATTTTAAAGTTAAAGCTTTAGAGTTAACGGTTATTTTCATTGATTCTCAAGATTCTACAGACCATTTAATCTCTTGCGTTTTCTGTTTAACCCTTTCACTCCCAGAGTCAGTTATGGAGACATTTATAAAGTGGCTCTAACGTTTGAGTCTGCGGATGAAATCCTATAGTGTGACCATTGACATGAAACCTCTTCGGGATTTGACTTGAACTTTGATTTTAGGCGTTCTTGGGAGTAAAATGGTTAATTCATTTATGTATTGTTATTTTTATTTTTTTCTCTGCTTTCAGATCAGACCTAGCTCTGTTGTACAATGATCGTTGTGTGCTGGAAAACCATCATTTGTGCTCTGCCTTCAAGCTTTTGAAAACAGTGAGTTTTATCCAATTGGGCTATGATTGGTAGATTTTGCTATTTTTGGTTAAAACTATGCCAATATTACGACTATTTACCTTTGCCCACGAAGAAAATATCGAGGGAATATTAGTAAGAACAAGAAAAGCCCCAGGGGCATTAGACCCCGCCGTAGTTGTCCCTCCCCTACGGTGCAAAATATATTGCAGTCACTAAAGATACGAGCCCTAACCTGTGTAGCGGAAGACACGATGAGTATTTGTTTGGCCGAGTGAAAACCGGAGGTCTGGGGCAAGTGACCATCAAAAAGAAAAAAAAACGGGTATTACTAGACCCCGTCCTGACGGCGGCGTAATGAAGCTCTTTTAGCAATTTTTCACTAATTACAGAGAATGAATTTGAAAAGTTGGCCTAGCTTTTAATGCGTTTTATTTCCAACCTCTCCGTTAACTACGCTCATTTGTTAGAAATGTTAGTGCGCTATCAAGGTAACTTATAAAAAAAAAACGATTTTTTTAAAATTTTCATATCTGCCGTCAAAGGGAGTGGAAGTACGGAGAAGTCCAGTGGTCATGAACTGCGACTGCGACGTATTCCTCACCCCACGCACACCCCCAAATAACAAGGAGGGGCGCCTGGGGACGAGGCAGGGTTGTAAATGTGTTTTAAAGACTAACAACATGTGTTTTTTCGATTGTTTTTTCGATCCCGAAAGAAGTTGCTTCAGAAATAATTGTAACTCGAAAGGCCGACCGGTTTTCTTTTTTTTTCCATAGCGAGACCAAGACATCCTTGCAAGCTTGACTCCTGAACAATACAGGTAACATTCATGTCCCCTCTCCAGTAGTAACCTAGACTTGTTTTTCTTAAATTTTTCTCATGATTTTATACGCAGCTAGTTTGAAAACCACTTTTTTTTCTTCAGTCATATTCGTACGATTTTATATATTGCTAATTTTTATTACCCCTTTTTTTCAGTGATATACGTACACTTGTAGTGGACATGGTCTTGGCGACAGATATGTCTTCACACTTTGAGCAACTGCGAGCGATGAAAGCTGCTTTAACAGTTCTCGGGAGGTAAAAAAAAAAGAATCTGATTTGCATTTTAGTCATCTATACTGGCTGAAAACACTATATTCAAATATGGCTTTATTTGTACATTCCCGTAATTCTTGTGTTGAGTACCGCCGTAAGTCGTCCTTCGGGCCTAGTTGGTCCACAGGTAGCCCACGGTTCCTGTGGCACGCCTCCCATACAAGGGATACCGTATTTACTCGATTAAACGCCACGGCGTTTATTAAATTTTTAGCGTTTCCGATGCGGCGTTTATTCAAGGGCGGCGTTTATTCGAGGGCAGCGTTTATTTCAAAATCATATTTCTTAAATCACTGATAATAATTACGGTAAATCATTCGTAAATACTATGTAGAGCAGAAACATGTTTAAAGTTCCAATGTCTCGCTTTTTTGCTGAGATAGAATCATAATTGTCTGGGTCGTGATATGTACAACATTCATGTGTAGATTACCGAGTTTTATCGTTCTTGTTAATTTTTTTTCTTATAATCCTCGAACAAACGCCGCATTCTTCTGATTGGGTGCGCCGTTTATTCGAGGGCGGCGTTTATTGGTAATTTTGCTTCCATCTGCGGCGTTTAATCGAGGGCGGCGTTTATTCGAGGGCGGCGTTTAATCGAGTAAATACGATAAGTCTTCCAATGAAAAGAGATCAGAAATTTGCATCCGCGAACAGTTCGTCACACGGATGGTTCGATGTGGTGGGGAGATTAAAAATGGCGATTTTGAGAAGGGAAAGAACGCGAATTTTGGAAGTTTTTGGTATGTATTTGTTGTTACGATATAAAGCCATTGGTCTCTTAAAGACTTTTGGAGAGAGATGCCAAAATTCGAGATTTAAGCAAATAAAAAACTTTGAGTTGGTCACGTGACGGCCAACAGTGTGTTACCTTTCGCCTAATAATCAAGGACGCTTATTCTCGTTCAAAGGGCTTCAAATCACCCCAAAAGGCCATTAAATAGCAATTAATACAACATAGAAACAAGGTGAACCATTTATTATTGTGAATTATTTCGCATTTATGGAAATTAAAGCGTATTTGTTGCATTTTTCATACTAGCCCTTATATTTTACCGAGGTCATAATATATGCAAAATGGAACAGGTTGATAAATGCGCTCCTCTCGTAGTGAAGTTGGGTCACCTGTGGTTGGTCCATTCGGCCAAAGCTTAGCCCAGTTCCCGCGGCTTCAACCACAGGATATGAAGCACTTGGGTGTATTTTTTATTAACCTTCCATCCTGGATGGGATGCTAGCCCGTCACGGAGTTCAACCACAAGCACTGTTTTACAGGAACCATTTATTATACGAGGGGGGCGTGGTAGTGTAGTTTTTGGTTCAAGGCCCATTCCCTGCCAAAGTGTTGTTCCTTGAGACAAGAAACTTTGCCCCTCATATTGTCCCTCTCCATCCAGGTGCATAAAGTGGGTACCAGCGACATACTGCTGAGTGTACCCCTGCGATAGACTAGAATCCCATCCGGAGAGGTGGAGGGGTGGGGGAGTAGCAATACTCTCAGCTACTTCATGCTACAGAAACCGGGCTAAGCTCCAGCTGTGTGGGCCTCCTTGGCTCGTGTGCGACTTTTCCTCACCTACTGTTTATTACATATTTGGTTACTGAGAAAGAGACAGTGTAGAGTAGAGCTTTCCTGTCTGAGGAAACACTTGAGGCCCATGTAACCTCGAATTATCGGCCCTATGATCTTGCGATTGAAAGTTCAATGTGTAACCACTTCACCATAGCGTTTTCTGGATCAGTATACTGAAAAAGTCCGAGAAGCAGACCTTATAACTTTTCTAAAACTGTCGCAACTCGCGTGTGCAAAATCACGATTTTTTTAACATTCTTCTTTCTTTAAAGTCAAGTAGAAAAGAGCCAGGCTCTGGAGCTCATTCTACACGTAGCTGACATCGCTAATCCCGCAAAGGACTGGGAATTACACCGTCAGTGGACGTCTCGCATAATGGAAGAATTCTTTTGTCAGGTTAGTCAGGATTCTGGAATTTCAGGTACTGGACATCCCTGCATAACTAGTACCAAGTTTAAACGTAGGGGAGCCTGTCACGCAGTCGAGAACTAGACTGGCGGAGAATTAAAAGCTAAGAAGTATACTTATCAAGGGACAACAGTTCCGAAACGCCTGCAGGGTGTAACCAAAGTGGTTTTTGCCTATTCTATTCGCCTTAAATTTTGCTGTGTTACCATATTTCGAAACGATTTTACCCTTGGTAGAAATCCTGTGATGTTCTCTACAAGATGAGGTGTACTTTCTGGGTTGTGGCGCTGCTAGGGCCTGTGACGTCATTCAAGATGGCGGCCATCTTCGATTTTACAAAAAATAAGTAATTTTTGTAAGTAACGGCAAAAATTGGAAATTTTTGATGCTAGGCAGGTAGAATATGACATACTTGAACACTGTCCAGCTATTTGTCAACATTTCGCGCTTTTTTCACCTAAAAAGTAAAAAAAAAACCACGCATTTTCATTTAGAACCAGTCTTGACCACCTGCTACTTATTACGTCACATCTCGTAGCCATAGCAACTGATTCTTTCCAAAACTTAGGTCAAAATGCCTCCAAGGGATATGCGTAAAGCTACTGAAAAGGGCAGGAAAATCGCCTTGGAAAAATCCAAGGAAAACCTTACCCAGGGGTGGGGGGGGGGAGGGTGCAAACGGGATAATCTCTTTTTTAGATAAAAGATCGAACCGCTTATTTTCAGACGTAACGTACAACCATGGTAAGTTGTGAACCCAGTCAATAACGGCCTTTCGTTAGTTTATTGCGTTCATAAGCGGTTTTCAAGCGTTTTAAGACCATAACCAGAGTTACCACGGAGGAAATAACTGAAGTTGGAAATCATTTTTAGGTTGGGCACTGTACTACCCCACGGCTTTTACAGTGCCTTTCCTTTGACATGAACGTGCTTTTACAAGATTCGCCAAATTTATACGCGCGATAACTCTCCAGTTTTCAATGAAAATTGTAATCATAGCGCTTTAAAGTTGTCTGTAATCAACGGCCGAAGAAAAGGCTACACCCAAATCGTCCTAGATGCAAATGTCATTACTTGAAGACACATTTTCTGGCTCAGGTCATAACAAACACAACTAGCAAGCCAATTATAGCTCAACGTCCAACAAGTACCATCCGCAGGAAAAAGCGTTCTAGTAAGCTGAGAAATTGGCTCGAGGTTTATAACTTGATAGTGCAGTAAAACAGAATGAAAACGCAAGTGCATTAATTTGATATTCATTTTTCTTTTACCAGGGAGACCGTGAGATGGAGCTGGGTTTACCTCTTTCGCCGCTTTGTGATCGTTCAGTAACATGTATTCCGGAGAGTCAGTTAGGTACGCAATGCGTGCAAAATGGTTTTCCTCGTTTGATCCGCCACGCTTCCCCTCTTAAAAAAACCCTTTTCCAAAATAGCAACCAAGAATAACATTTGAAAAATGAATAAACTATATATCTTGAAAAATTACGAGTCGAGAGATAACGAGAAAAATTCAAAACAATATATGGCAGTTTCTTCGAGAAGAAATCTCAGTGAATGTTTGGCGTTAGCCCTTCGTCAATGCTAGAGCTCGAAACGTCAGTTCGAAACCCTACCAACTCAGTTGATAAATCCAAATTATAAAATGAAACCCTATTCAGTAGATTTCAAGCCCAGTGATATTTATTTCTAAGTCTCACAGTGAACTCACTGTCTCTTCTTACTTTCCGCCAGGTTTTATTGAATTTGTCGTGTTGCCAGCATTCGAGGTGTGTAGCGAAATGATGGACATCTTACTGGAAACGAGGACTTCGCAAACTGCGGTCGAGCTTGGCCTAGAAGGGTATGGGGGCAAGGAGAGGGCCTGGGTAGGACCACTGGCTGATAACAGAAGGAGATGGAAAGAACAGTGTCAGCCCCCTGCAAAAGGTAAGCTTTAGTTTAACCTCGCAGTTCCGAAGCCGGACCAGGAGTTTTTCTTCGCTCCCTTGCTTTCTCCTTACAAAGCTTCCGGAGTGGATTGCCTGATGCATTGCGGGGCCTCATTGATCCGCCCTTTCCAATTTTAACCTATCAGTCTTTGCTTTTACGTTTGTAGTTATCTTAAATTTTAATGTATTAGTATTCAGACCATAGGTTAGTATTAATGGTAATTAACGAATATGTCGTTCATTGTCGTTCTTGATAAATTTTTTCCCAGAATGTTGTAATTTGCACACACTTCATGGGGAGCAGCATTGCTAAGTTTATTGTTAAAGCTAGCGTGATTTCAAATAAACAAGTTAAATACAAACAAGTGCAATTTTCATTACATAATTTCTGAATTCCCCAGTCCTCCCTCCATGGATTTATTTCCTATGTAGGGTGGGGTAAGAAAGTTCAGGAATGCCAACTTTACTCTATGCAATACCTCTGCAAGGACTCATGGTAATTGTATGCAAAATAGGAATCCAAGATGAATTAACGGGGGCGTCTTGTTTTAAAGAGAAAAAAATCAATTTTTCAGGTAGGAATCTGATTCGTTTGATGAACAGAAAATGGCTAGACATACACGATTCCTTGCCTTTCTGTTACACAGAGGTCTAGGAAACGCGTATTGGTACTTTGGTTTACTCAAAACTCCGGCAACCTACTTTGAGTCAAAACGGTTTTTACTTTCCTACTACATCAAATAGCCCTGTTTCAGCTAGTCTTACAAATTATCACTAGAAATCCCTGTGAATCCCTCTTCTAAGATGCGGTAGTCCAGGTAACCTTTAACGGAAGCTGATGATCAAACTTTCAGTGTGGTTTTAAAAATGAACATCTTACGTTTTCTAACACTAGTCACTATTTAACGACTCCCCGTGAACGGAAGAGAAACCGGTACATTGAACCTCGTGACCCAGAAAATCACTTTAGACAGACTGGAGAGCTAGATGCTTCTTAGTTCAAACCGGAGCCCACAACTGGTTTAAATTGTTCACTTAACGTTAATGTAACTTTTTAATTAGCTTTAGAGGGAGCCGGCGAAGCCCGTACATCTTCCAACCTCAGCCTAGGAAGCCCATCACCAGTTGGCATTACTGAGGGGGGTAGAGACGAAAACAGGAACAAGAGTCCAAGAAACAGCAAAGGTCTTCTTACACCAATCATCTCCTAACACCCCACCCTAGGGAAGCGTTGTCATCATGGCGGTCGGTTCCAGGCCGCGCAAATCTTGTGCTGCTAAGCAACCAGTTGTCAAGACTACGGTCATAATAGTCCACACAAATTGTTAACGGTAACGTCCACGCTGCTCACACGGTTCGTTTTAAACTTCGGACGTTAATTCATTTTAACAAGTTCGGTTCAACTGAAGTGTCTTTACTCGACCCTGACGCAGATGTCTCTTAGGGTGAAAAGACAAAAATTTCTCCAAGAAATTTAGACAAGCGAAGTTCCATTGCGCAAGATCTATAAAGTATTGTAACTGCCTAAAAAACACTACGTTTTGTCATGGAAAGAATGCTAAAAGAATGAATTAAAGCTAACAAGTCGAACTTCAGTCATAGCTAGCTATAGGTATAGATCCAGTTACAGTCGAGTTAGAAGGAAAATCGAAAAATTAAAAGTGAAGAGAGTTGCTCTGCTTTTAAGAAATTTCAGAACTGCGATGGGATAATTTTAAGATCCGTTCTCAAAAAACAAGCGAAGGATAAAGGTACTTGATAGAAAAAGTGAATATTGATATTTTGTTAACAATGTATTTATTCCATTTGATGTACTATTTATGAAACTCGTGTAATATAGTATATGGTCTTGTTTGACGCGTTTTAATGCATGCGTTATACAAGGGATTTGCCAATTTTGAGCAGGGTGCTTAAACTGGGACTGTCACGGTATTTAAGTATTATTTTAAAAAGTTAAAAAAAACCTTTGCATCAATGGAAGTCCCAAAATAATTGTCTAGTATTGTTTCCAAAGGTTATGTATTACTATTCTGGCTATTTTTTTCAAGTTCTGAATCTGTATCTTCAAAGAATTGCCAAAAATTTATATTGGTTTGCTCTCCCAACTACTGAATTTCATTAGATATCTCCTTCGTAGTTTTGCCTGAGTATTGTGCGTATCAGTAAAGCTACGAAGTAATGGTTTTAGCACAGTTTTAATCTAAAACAGCAAAACCCCTGTGACAGTGCCCCGTTAATCATCTCTTTGAAAACTTAATCTTAATGTTAAGAAAATTCATTAAAATAAAATATTTCGTTTCTCAAGTCTCGATTGCTTTTCGCTCCTACCATCCTTGTTTCCAGGGTCCCTCTTTTCCCTGGGAACGAGGTTGGCTACTGATTGGTTGATCTGTGAGAAGCAAACGTGTTTTTTCTCAACCTCGTTCCCATGATCTTTCGCAATCCAGTCGCTGCCATGTTGGATTGCGAAAGACCATGGGAACTCTTGACTCTCCAGTCCTTTGTATTTCGTAATACCTGGATATGAGCGAGCTCGCGCTATGATTGGTTCTCTACTAAAGGAATATTAGCTATTAAAATCTATCAAATATTTTGCCTTACGTCACGTGGCACAATATGCCCCAACTAGCACTGAGAAATATCAAACGATATTTCCCAACGGAAATAAAGCAGGGTCAGCCACTTTACCGAGGACAGTGCTTCACATTTAAAAAGATTGCCTGCAGGCAGGGGAAATGGGCTAATGCAGAAAAAAGGGAAAAAGTCCTGCAAAGCTATTGTAAAAGAACAAAATCATGCACACAGAAAGAAGAAAATCCCTTCAAAGCTTTTAATCAGCAAAATTGTTCTCGAATTCTGATTAGAGAGTCAATCTCCACGAAACTATCTTCATTATAGCCTAGCCTAGTACCCAGGCGTTCTCTTCCCATTCACTCCACTTGGTGCGAAACGTTACGTCACCGAATGGCATTTCGGGCGACTCATTAGGTGACGTCATTAAATTTCGACAGAAAGTGTGATCGGTTGGAGAACGCCTGGGTACTAGGCTGATTACAGACACTTTTAGTGTTACGTGCATATCACAGAATAGCGACCTCTTCGGACACGCTACGAAAACAGAGGAGACCGTTGGAACTCTGGCGGAAGAAACGAAAACTAAACTAAAACTACTGAACTGCAATGGCTGAAAAAGTGCTGACTTTACAAGCACACTCGATGGGCTCCTCGTCCGGGACTACCAGTGGAATTGGACCGCTTTGTTTGCAAGGCGTAAACAAGCAAAGCAGTCTATTTATGGTTCACGAAATTACTTCTTGAAATTTCCCACCTTAGTTTGGCGACAAATAAATAATCCCATGTTCATCCTTCGTTGAGTTTGACTGTATAGAAAACCGTCATGCTTACATTTTAGACTTAGGCCTGGTTTTATCCACGTTATATCCTGGTTATAACCTTATTGATACCGGGGGAGCCGGGGAAGGGCGGGGGGGGGGGGCGATTGTGCCCGCACTCACTTTGGGCGTTTATAACTCTTTTCATAAGCGAGCTAAAACCTTCCCTGCTAGCAAAGGTCTCTCACGGCGAGAGAAAAAATGAAAGGACGGACAGCGACCTCTGACGAGATCCGACGCGTTCTCTCATGTAGCCACCAACCAGATTTGTGGTCGAAACTGACCGGTTTTCAAAACCGGTTTTCGTTACACAAGGATGCTCATGCTCTGTTTCTATTGTTTGCTGAAAATTTCTAAGCCCACGTTACCTGGCATCTACGACCGTAAACAGTTTGCACTTCGCTATGAAATCGGCTGTTTCTATGCGTCAAGATCAAAATATCAAGGAAATAACATCACTTCAGAAGAAATTAATTGTTGCTTTCCTTATAGAAAAAGCGAAACATTTGCGTTCCTTCCGACAGGCTACGGCAAATCTCCGATCTTCCAAATGCCCGTCCGCTTGTTTTGAAGCAAGAAAATCGAATGACTATAAACCAAACTACCGACAATATCACTCCAGGAAAATAAAAGGCATTTCTCTTATCCGAACAGTTCGGGTTATTTCCCTTTGCTTGTCGCTATAGTTTTTGTGAATTTGCGGATAAAAACTAGAGTACGCGGTGAAAGGGGTGTCTGTAAAACCCGGAACACTCCCAGAACACCCCGGAACACCCCGGAACACCCCGGAACATCCCCGGAACACCCCCAGAACACCCCGGAACAACCCCGGAACACCCCTGGAACATCCCATAATGCCCCACAACACCCTCGAAACAGCCAGGAACACCCCCAGAACACCAAAAATAGTGGTCAGCGGTCAGACTGCTCACGAATTGACTTAGCCGAAAACCTCCGAAGATCCCCAATTCTTCATAAGACTTTTGCGGATCACCCTGAGATTTCCGAGCATTTCAAGAATGCTTCGGAATATTTTCGAAGCTTTTAAGAACAGCGAAAGGATCAATGTTTAATGGATGGAAAAAATATATTATACATGTGTCCTTCATATCAATAACTTACGATTTTGAGTGATATGAAAATATGACAGTTGAATTATTAATTCTGCATTGATATTTCTCGTGCAAGGTTTGCATTACCACGTTCAAAAAAAGGGGTTGACCTCAAGGACATAACAAAGCCAGGGGCGTAGCCAGGATTTCTCCAGAGGTACGCACAATTTTCCAATTAAATCCACCCTAACACCTCAGTACTCTCAGATCGTTTCCACGTTCCTTGGTTGCATTTGCTTTTGTTATCAATATGGTGAGGTTATACATGAATGGATGAAGTGGCAACTCGGTTTTGAAGCTTTTTGTAGATTTTTTGATTAAACCGAACGCGTAAGCGTGAGCATACTTGGAGGGTCCGAGGGCATGCTTCTCCGGGAAAATTTGAAATTTAGGTCTTCTCAAATGGCCGGAAATGCGTCTAAAATTAGTATTCTGGTAATACAGTAGTGTACTGTTTTAGTTATTTTTGTGGATTATAGTTTATGAAAATCAGACAGTTGTTGCTGCTTCAATCGTATAAAAACTCTCTTCCAAATTGATAGTCCATGCTATTGTGTTCCTTTTTTATTTCGACAGCATGCAGATCAGAATTTCATTTATCATTTTTCTTGGAATATTCGACTCTGTTTGCCACTTGAGAAAGTTACAATTGGTTGTTTTTTTAAGGTTTTGTTATATGGATGTCATTACCCCTGGCTTCTTAGGTCCTTCTCAAAATGTACAATATATGATGAAAAAAAGTCTGTGTCCATGTGCTAAAAAAGTCCCCGAAACATTTTTCCCTCGACTCATTACCCCTCGATATCACAGTTTTGCCGCTTGAGTTTCAAACACGAGTTTAATTAAAGTGAAAACTGCGATACCTGGATACTCAGGGTATTGCCCAAAAATAAAATACACCATAGGCTCAAACCTGCAACATAGCGCTGTTTTGAAAAAAATAATAATAATTGAGGTTTTGCCCTTTTTTCCCTTGCTATAGCCAGCGGCCTCCTCGATCATATATGCTTCTTTGTCTTGTGTGAGTACAATTGAAATAATAGCTTTTTATAATTCTCCTTTTCAAACACATGGCAATATTAAGCAGCGTTGATGTAGAAGAGAGGCAATCAAAATCTCCTGTCCATCATGGCTTTTCAGTGAGAAAATTGCTCTTTCGTTTCGTGCACAACAAAACCAATCATGAAGAGAAATAGTGGTCCTAGGAACAGATGAAAAATAGATGTTGAAAATCTATCTAATTTGGGTGGGCCTAAATCCGAATAAAGTTCAGCCTCAGTTTCGCGTCTGAACCGAGCCTTAGCCATCCTCAGCCCCCTAATTTTCCGTCTTTTCATACACTAGCATCAACAATGAGTCCACCAATCGCGTGGCTTCTCTGGAATGTGCAAAAAACGGTGTCTTTTGTTTTAAGTTAATATTTCAAAGAAATAAGGGAAGTTACATGACATGCAGCGATTGTACTTTTGTTCAACCATTGCTTAATTTCCCATCTGTTTTATATTTCTGTTGTTTTGTTTTGTTTCGCTGTCTTTTTAACCTTCGACATTTTTTCAGGTACGCACGTGCGTACGTGCGTACAGGTAGCTACGCCCCTGAAAGCCTAATAATAGAGTGTCACGCATAGAATGTTACGAGGTCATTACTCTGAGGTCACACGATCGTCATCGTTTTATTACCACAGGCGCATGGAAAAGTTTGCCCGCCGGTTCGTTACGCTAATACGTACACCTAAATTAAAAAAAAAAATTCATATAGAAATGAAAAAAAAAAAGGAGAGGAGAAATAGGAATGGATTAGGCATGCAAACTACATTCAAGGATTCGCTCTGACGAAGAGCAATTTTAATTGAGTGTTTAAAAAAGCTGGCCAATTCAGCTTTTGTCAACTCAGTTTATATTACTTTGAAGTCACCAGAGAACGTAGTTTCCATGTCTAATAAATTCCCATATTATTAGATACACCATATTTAAAGCCTTTATGGAAACAAAATAAATCCTATAGACGCTCGATCATTAGCCTGCAAAATCTGTCACGCAATGCCCAAGAGTAACTTATCGTGACCGTGACCTCTTATATGGTGAACTGAATTTCTATCCTGGATGCCCACCCCCAGAAATTCACTTATATCCATGACGTCACATGTTTGTCGAGAGTTAAAATGCAAATCTCGCATGAAATACAACAACTTCAATAATAGCCCTTTTCACGGTTAACTTTTCTCATTTGCATTACAATGTATTTGAACGTGAATGTGAGGCAATTTCGGGCAGAAACTGCAAAATTGCCCGAAATTGCCTCTCACGTTCAAATACATTGTAATGCAAATGAGCAAAGGTAACTGTGAAAAGGGCTACTGAATTGAAATATTCAAAATTTAATATTTGTTGATGTAAAGGAAACCAATGTTATTCTTTTTACTTTTTGTCATTTTGTCTTCGGGTGATCCGTAAAAGTCTTCGGAAAAATTCGGAAATTTACGTTAATCTTCGGACGTCCTCGGGTCAGTCTATGCGTGAGCGGTCAGACCGCTGACGAACTATTTTGGTGCTCAAGGGTGTTTCTGGCCAGAAAACGAATGGGTTCTCAGTCTCGGAATCGAGTTGGTTCTCGAGTTGTTTCGAAAGACGTCAAGGTTTAATCTTCACCAGTTTATCTTACAGAAATTGAAAGTGCTATTCCTTTCTAACAAATAGGTTTGAGCGCTTTTGCCGAATAAAATCTGACAAGCCGACGCAACGATTGGCGTTTCCGACATTTCAAATAAAAGCAACTCAAGCGGCAGTTATTTCACCTTGAAGTAAAAACTGCAATGTTCTCCCTCCAAATTCGCCCATTGATAGCACAGCTGAGGCGATTTATTTAGGCCGAATCATCCCTGCCTTCGAGCCGAGCTTGCATCATATAACGTCTAGTTGCAAATTTCTAAATGACACATGTTCAAAATTAAGCAACGGTACACCAGGCTGTCGAAGAATAACGAACGCCGGTTTCGACAGTCCGCCGCCGTTGCTACAATGCAGCCGCACCAAGCCAAATACCACTCACACATTTTTCGCTTCCGTAGTGCATGTGGCTCTCAGAAAGAAAAAAATAATTTAAATTCTTGTAAGTTAAGATGAAAGTCTTTCGAAACAAATGGATAATCAACTCGATTCCGTGACTGAGAAACCCATTCGTTTTCTGCGGTAACAAGGTCTCGCATGTGATTGGTCAAACCACTATGAACGTTCCAGAAATATTTTCAGTCCACGGTTTCCTTAGTTTGAGTGTAAGTGGTGGTGGTCGAATCAGCCCCTCCCCGGTCCCAGAAGACCAAAAAAAGCTCGGTCTGAATGAGGTTAAACATAGAAAGCGGCTGTAATGTAGTTACACTTGTAAATGCATGTTACAAGCGCCCCTACCACTTCATTCAGCAGCACTCACTTTGATTTTTAACACCTCTAACCAGCTGTTTATTTCAATATGACAAAACGATATATTTTATATTTCTATTGTTCACTAGAATATACTTTACAACAATAATGGAAAACCCTCTCGTCCAGCAATAGTTTCCCATACACTTTGAAGAGATTCGAAGTAAAATTTTCACACATTTCTTGAAGGAAAAAGAATAACGAAGCTTTAGGCCACCCGCAAATAATTTCAAGTTCCCTATCGTAGCTAAAGTTAACTTACTTGCTACATCTTAAGTTACATTCATAATTTTGTAAAGAGCTGTACCGAACTTCATCAAGATTCAAAGCAAATTTCACACCTTTCTTGAAAGAAAAAAGAATAACGGTATTTAAGGCTGCGCCCATAGTTCCAAATTAATTTAAAGTTACATCATGGTTTTTGATGAACCGCTGCGAGACGATCTTCATTAACACAACAGTCCTCGCTTTTTCCTCACAGTCCGCGAGAGCAGCACCAACCAACTCGCGTGACACACGCACTCGCGTGCTTTGGTTCTCCATCTCCAACCCCCCCCCCCCCCCCACCCCCACCCCGAACCCCCTTCCTTTAAGGAAATGAACGGCTTACCGTAGTCTACGTCAGCTGCTTAAAATGATACAATGTTGGGTACAGGCTCTCTTGCTTCAAGTCGCTCGTTCTGGTTATCGAGGATGCGCGCGTGATCGACGCGCGAGGATCAAAATCGCGGTTAGTCCCGCGAAGCGAGTCACACTTGTATGTCATACAAATCACTGATTTACATCGCGCTGAACACACGCGATATTCCGCGCGCGTGTTTTACATTTCCGCGTGCTACACACGACCACAAATATCTCTTTTCTCCCCAAGGGAAACATTTTTCGTCCCCAGAAAATACGAATGACTTGGAACGAAGTCTGAGGACAGATTTGTACGCTTACAAGTGCTAATAAGTTAAAAGGAAGCAATATTCTTACTTTAAGATATAAATACAGCGTAAGCCCAATTGGCATAAATTTTTAAATTATTAAAAGCACTGCGCTAACGCCCTACACGACCGCGCTTGTAAAGCTATAAATCTCTTACTTGTGTGCAAGCACAAGTTACTTTAATAAACCCTTATATACGCCCAAAGTTCTATAAAACACTAAGGAAACTTCTATTTTTTTAATTCTGTTGATAAAATGCCATTCAGCAGCACTTTTCTGTGGTGCTGTTTATTATGCTGTACAAGGTGGTTCAAACTTTTTGAGTCTGTGAACGAAATCCTAAAGTGTGACATTTAAATGAATGCTACTGAGCAGTACTTTCCTGTGGTGCTGTTTATCATGCTGTACAAGGTGGTTCTAACTTTGCAGTCTGCGGCTGAAATCCTAAGTGCGTCTATTCAACTAAAATCGTTGGAGCAGTATTTTCCTGTTGTACTGTTTATGGTGCTCCTCAAGCTTTCTAACTTTTTGAGTCTCTGCACGATAAAATCCTACAGCATAACATTAAGACGATAGCTTGGAGAAGTACTCTAAAGTTGGTGGATTTCCAATGCTGCGTAATTTTTACATGTGGAAATTAAATAAGAGACGACGGAAGACGTTCAGCTTGGAAAAAGGTGAAGAAAAAAAATGCATGAAGTTCGCTTTTTAGGCTTATGCAAGTCGTTCATACGATCATGTCTAATCTCAGGTACGCATCGCCAGGTAAAAATTATGCGACAGTCGAAATCTTGCCAACAAACGCCTAAATGTAATTCAGAAAAATTCTGAAGGATGAAGTTCCGTGAATTTGCAGGTATGTATAGGCTACGTTCACAAAACAATGCATTACAATAATATTTATATAATATTAAAACTTCTGAAGATTAAATGGACGGTAAATGGTCCAGCTTGCTAAGTTTCGCTTTATCCTTGTTTTTGTCTGGAAAGAGAAAGAAAATACGATTTCAAAACATTCACCTTGGTAAGCGTTGAGTTCCATGTTAAGATGTTTAATCTAAGGAACTCTGTGCTACATTGAAGGGACACTGCCACCAATTTTGAGGAAAACTTTAAAAAGCTAAAAGACATATTCTAATCAAAAGAGTGTGTTTGGCAGCGGGTCGCTAGGATGGGAATGGATTACAACTTGAAAACATCAGGCTAATGTTTTCAAGTTTTTCCTTTGTTTCATGGAAAATCGCCAGAATCTGACTACCGACATACGCAATTGGTCAATTGAAAGCCTCACTGAAATTATGCAGCATAAATTCCTGAGTGTTTTTGACGACAGCCAATCAGAATTGAAACTAACAATGCCTACTGTCGGGCAACCAATTAGAGCACGTCCAAGAATTCTTGACAAACAGCAGGATACTGGAACACGATTAGCGACGCCGTTATACAGACGTCCCTTTTCCGCGTGAAGCAAAGGAAATAGGAGACGTCTGCACGCAGGCTATAGAATTTCGGGTTTGATATTTCTCACCTGTTCTGTCAGGCGCTGGTGATTCAGTGGCGAGCTGTGGTAAGTGATGCGAAGGTGGTTCGTTATCTGGTTGAGGCTTGGGTCGAGGCTAAGCAAGGAGAGAAATAAACGTATTAAGCACAAAACTGAGATGCCCCTGCCTGTTTTCTTGTCAGTTATATAGTTAAATCCTTACAACTCGATTAGGCAAGGGAGTCAATGTTAGTCAAAATCTTAAGTTGAGGGCAAGCGGCTTTTGGTTTAGCCGACTCCCCAAACAACGACTACGTTGGAGGGTACTTTTGGTTCTCATAGTGAGAAAATGGAGTGACATGTACATGTATCCTGGTTTCAGAAGGCCATTTTACAGTTGTGTGGTTAGTACCCTGTCCTTTGGGTGGAGGCGAGGCTGGAGTTGACTTTGCCTTCTTACAAACCTCCATGCTTGTCATTTGTACATGTAAATGATTACGATGAGAAACCTGTTAGCATACCGTGTAGCACTAAATTTTTGCGGGAATTTAAGACGATTTCCGCTCAACGTTCGAGCAGTAAGTGCAAAAATTAAGTTACCAAAAAAATACTTGCAGCACTGTCACATTTTGAGAACAGATAAGAAGAACTTATCGTTACTTTTGCTCCCAAGCTGACCCCGCGAGAGAAAATTGGATTTGAAGTTATCAATATTTCAATTAAAAAGACGCTTCATGTCAGTTCAAAACAAAATGGCGCCCGTTTTCAGCATACTTTTACGAGATTTGAAATTAATTTTCTTGAGAATGCTTGAGAATTTCATCGCGGGGTCACTTGGGCAAGTGAACTAGAGTGAGATGTTTCAAATAGCATTTAAAATGTTACCGTGCTATGAGTAGTTTTTTGGTAAATATTTTTTGCACTTATTGCTCGAACGTTGAGCGGAATCCGTTTTAATTTTGCGGATTGACGAATTTTTTTTGCGGGAACTAATTTTCTTGCTGGGTGTTAATTTTTGCGATTTTGGATGTTCTGTTCAACTGAAATTTTAACATTTTAGTTTTTTATTTGACTAGATGCGATCGAAATACAGGTGAAACAACAAGCAGCTGTAAACACGTTTAAAATTAATCAATGGAGTTCCTTCAGACGATTCTTTTCTACAAAGCTTTCAGGTGCTAAATACTTGTAGTGTACCAACTGCAATTTTCGTTTTATTTTTGAATGTTTTGAGTAAATGGGTACCAACACGATTTTATATTACATGTAAAAGTAAATGTTTATACATAATTTCGACAATGGAATACATTTTTGAAGAGAAATCTTTTGCGGTAACTATTTTTTGGCAGGAACTTTGTTTTGCAGATCGTGAAAACAAAAAAAATTAGCTCCCACAAAAATTCAGTGCCACAGGGTTTACAACAGCCTCATTTACATATGAAAGCAGTGAGGCTACAATCAAAACAAAGTCAACTCTAACCTCACTCCTTCTCAAAGGCCAGATCGCTAACTAAACACCGTAAAGTGGGCTATTACTGTAAAAACTGTTACAGCAAAGCCGGGGAAATTGTAGCCTGCGAGCAGGACCAATAGGACTTTGTGTGAGTGCCTTAAGGGAGCGACGATTTTGGTTTGAGCTCACAAGAAGTTCGAGTTATTCGGGTTTATATATTACTGTAACAGGATGCAAACTTGGGCGAGAACCGCAACAACAGAATTCAGTGCAAAACTGTCTCTGTCTGCTCTGTAGCCCTGATTAACGAACATGCTCGACTGTCAAAAATGCTTCGTTGTTACAACCCGCAAGTCAGTTTTACACCTTGGAATTACGTATACACAGCTACGGCAGTTACACTGACCTCTTCCCTGTGGCTTCACTGTGGCAATATACATGCCACCTCTCTTAATCTGCAACTCGTTGTGTACTAGTTTTAAAATAACAGTCTAAAACATCTCGTGCCCAGTTTTACCACATCTGTAATGTTACATTAACTTTGCGTAATAGGGCGGAGCCACTAAGTAGAGAGGACTGTAAATTTTTGGTTTGAGCTTCATACTGTATTGTTTCTCTTGTTCGGAGATTGATGATGGTATTACAATTGAAAAGGATAAAAATGACTAAAATATTTTATTTTTCTATAAGATTTAAGTATTGCAAACTTGTATGCCCATCTCACTTACCTTTGTTTTTCTTGTTTTAACAGTAGGAGCTTTCACTGGTTCATTAACAGCAGGAGCTTTTATCGGTTCATAATCATCAAAATACGCATGTGTGAGGAGTTCTCCACAAGTTAACCTCTGACTGGGCTCCATTTCAAAGCAGCCCTAAAAATAAATAAATAAATAAATAAATAAATAAATAAATAATAGCTGTAGTTTCCTCTAACAAACTATACTATTACAAGCACAGTCTTTCAAAAATTCTGTTTTGAACTGTTTTCGAAAGAGTAATTTAATTTTCAACCATGTAAAACCTACTGACAAAACGGTACACACATATACACTGCAACCTTGATAGAGAAGTTAACTTGGTTTAGATGAATCATGCAATAACTGAAGTGATTTTTACAAATGTATGGGCAGAAACGTGTGGACAAAAACTCACAGTTTACTGTTACATGTACATACATGTAACCATGCAAGCAGTACCTGCTGCAAGAATTTATTCACATCATTTCTCCCTGACTTCACTACAATTTAAACTACTACTGTACCTATAGTTTACTGACACCTTTGACACAACTTTCTGCTCCGATTTTCCAAACTTCTAAAACAGTCAAAATGATTGTAACGGCTCTTATTGGAATGAGTAGGAGCAATGCATTAGACAAAACTGCTCCTCCATTCCAATCCTTGGCACTCTCCCTCGATAAGTCCCCTACATGTAACCCCCATGGGGGAGGGTACTCTGTAAATTTATGTGTGGGGACGTGCCGCTGGGACTCCTCAGAGCCTTACCCTATTCCAGACCATGCTCAGCTGCACTGTACAACCCTACTGTAGACTACACACCAAAAATCCTGACCCTATCCCAGACTCACTGAGTGTCAATCCCAATTCTAAATTAAATTCTTCACACAACTGAAGAGTTTCCATGTAAATGATGTCTTGTTCTCGACCAAAACTCCCTGATTTCTATATCCTATCACGGACTAAGCTGCTTGAGAACCACACCCTTTACAGCAGCACATGCCCATATAGGTTATATATGGGGGTACCCCCTCCCTGGGGCCCTCCCAGGAATGGACCTACCTTCATGAAGCTCATAGTTTGTCCCGGCACCTTGAATTTTGATTCTAAAGGATCCTGAAAGAAAATAAACAAAAAAGAGAATTACTTAAACCACCACTAATGGCCAGCCTTAGGTAAAGGTTACCAACAATCTATCACAAACAACATTCTGCTGAATAAACTGTTTATTAAACAACACTTGTCTTTCTACAAATGATTTTGATGACTTCTGCTCAGGTTGTCAAAACGTCAGTCCACGTCATCACAAACAGCCCTTCTCGGGACTACACGAACCTGGACAATCATACTCCACTGACTTATGACATGACCATTTACAGAAGTACGTTAAACCTACATGTACATGGAAACTTTTAACAAACAATTTTGTTGTGTGACTTCAGGGAGATTAAGACACATACAGTACTCTTATTGTTGCACTCTTCTGGTGCATAATTATTTTAACTCTAAAATACCACCAGAGGGCTGTAATCGAGCCTCTGTTAAACTTAACAGCAACCTCTTTAACTAATTTAGCTAATTTCCAATCGGAAGGTAGCTCTTTAAGAGAAGTTTCAATCCGCAAAACAATTTAAAAGGAAATTAATTAGGGAAGAACATAGAACTCGATCATCAAACCCTTTCACGTACCTCTGTGTTATTTTAACCCCAGGTGTCAACATGCATATCCTCCGCATTGGCCTCCATACATTTCTCATGGTACAAGTTGAGAGACATTTTTTAGTGATCATTTCCCATATTCTCATGACCCAGGTTTTTTTTCATATAGTGATACTGTAAGGACAATTTAGATACTGGTCAAGTTTGGGCCTTTATGGGTTATGGCTTTCTAAAATGAGTCCATATGCACACATGACAAAACCAAATCCAAGCCTTCACTGCTTTTTGATGTGACAGTAATATGACCTACCCTTTCCTGTGGTTCTGGAATGGTTAATCCACGGTAGAACTGATTCTCCTTGAATATCTTCTTTTGTTTTTCAGTAAGATCACCTACACGTAAGACCACAAAATGCATACTCATACATTGTACATGGTTGATATAGCACAGTTCCACATCATTACAATAAAAATTTGTCTGGGTAATAAAACATTATTTGCATAAACTAAACAAAACTGATTAACAATGCCAAATTTTGGTGACCAGCTGATGGTCAAATCAACAGGATCCCAGTAATCCAAGACTTCTGGAACTTTTTACTAGGTACCACATCATTCCTTTTTTTTGGAAGAAACATGAAAACAAAGGCCATAACTGAGAAAGGTTCTTCACTTTTCTGACAATGAGTAACCGCAGTTTTAAAGTATTAACCTGTGAAGTTTCTCGTCACCTACATGTAACTCCCAAAGCAGCGATATGGAAAAGAATAACCCCAAAACAGTGTGAAGTTGCCAAGTGTTTGCAAAGAATTATGTAAAAATGAGCCTTGGGGCAAATTTGACCTGGTGATGCAACACACTCAAAACCTTCATGTATGTATCACATGAACGGTGGCATGTGATATACATGTAATGGGGGTTTGTTAAAGCACGTTTTTTTTTTCATATAATTATTTTACTATAATCACTAGGCTGCAGAAGAATATGGTTTGTTATACCGGGTGTTCGTTACATGGGGGTTTGTTACACAAATGTACATCATACCTAGGGTTCCACTGTACTTATAATAAATAAGAAATATATGTAATAATAAACTCAGAACTCAACAAAATGATACCTAATGTTTTTCTGATCAGGTACAACTGGTCCAAATCAGATCTGCCTGGCCACAATGGCTGTCCAGTGAGAAGCTCTGCAAATACACAGCCGATCGCCCAAACATCAACAGGGAAGCCATAAGTGGTGTCACCAACGAGAAGCTCTGGTGCTCTGTACCACCGTGTGGCAACGTAGTCTGTATACTCATCATTTGCTGGAAAATTTACAGAAGCCACAGTCAAAATTATTATCCAAGCTGTTGGTTTTGACAAAACACTGTCTATCCAAACTGAAGGGATGCATGGAATAAGGTCCTAAGTGACGCTAGATGTAATGTCATATTCTCCTTTTTTTTCACAAGCAAATAAAAGGGAATTTGGAAGGAGAATTTAGCGGTTTATCAGAAGTCATTTAGGGCTTTTTTCCACACATTCCTTCAATTTCTAAAATATCTGACTTTATTAACTTAATTGCACATAACTGGACTTGGTGGGACCTAAGAAAATAGTCCAGAAAGCCTGGATAATCAAAAAGAAGGAATATTTTCTTGAAGTGACTTGAAACTGGATACTTCATCAAACAGGATTTAGGTCAGCAAGCAATCACCTTCAAGTTGGTTATTTTGTGAATAAACTGCATGTATTCACAGACAGCCTAAATAGCTGCATGCTTGACTCACTCTTTTACAGTGGTATCACACAGCCCTTTAGAACCTCTAAATTCATCATAGAGTTAACAAATTCAACAAACAGCCATTTACACAGAGTACTTACTTAATATTCTTGCAAATCCAAAGTCGCACAGCTTTATGACACCATCTTTAGTTATTAAAATATTCTCAGGTTTTACATCTCTGTGGATACACTAAAAAGATAAAGAGATATCTATTAATTATCGACAGTAAAAGGTCTTTCTCATTTAGAGGAGAAATGCTGTGGAATTCATTACCAACTACATGTAACATAAAAGCATCACAAATTAAAAGCCATTTTTAAAAAAAAACTGGCTAGTAGGCAAGCAAACTGTTGACTAGATTTTGTTATCTGTACATATTTTTGGTGTAGTTTTACACTATTTACTTGTTTCAATACGACTTTCAAGTAAAGAAGTTTTGTAAGCTTATGAAATTACCATATTCAAATAAAAGTGAATCAATCACTATCAACAGTACATTGTAAATACTCCAAAGGACAGAGAAAGATGAAAACGTCGAGTAAATGCTCACTCCAACCAGTGAGGCCAGGATTCCACAAACACCACATGTTCATGTCGGTCATGAGGATTGAGTTTGTCGTTGATTCTTAGTACTGCTACTACTTTAAAGGTACATGAACATGTATTTCTTTGTGTCCTGTAGTGTTCATCCTCTAACAAAAACCAACATTTTCTCTATTCTACATGTACATTGTAGTTTGAACCAGGGCTATAATTTTGCTATTTACAGCCTTGTAGGTCAGACACCCAGGTTTAATGATAGTAAACTTGATGAAATTGAAACAAAACAATCAATCAATTGCCAGTCAACTGTTTTATTTCTGTCAAGTTTGTTAACTGTTGACTGCAAGAGAGAGTCACACAGAGTCAACAAAGTTACTGAATGCTTGACAGTTTGATTGAATGTATCCTATGAGGTCAAGTTAATCCATATCTTCAGAGAATTTTGCTTCTCTCTGCTGCAATGAGTGTATCTAGCTTCCGAATATGTTTGTTATTGGATGAAGTCCAAAGAAGTTTGCATGTCAAGCCATGAAGCCCTTTTGCTGTGCATGTGAAATCGTGTTTATTTGCTGAACTACACGAATAATACATGTACATAGAACCCGTCATAAAAAGGAAAAGTCATAAATGAAACTGATAAAAAATATCACAGTTTTGAAGTTCAATACACATTGTCATGTCTTCAGCGATATTAAAATAAGTGACTTATTTTTATCCTACGCACGTTAATTTGCACACGTCAAAAGCAAAATTTGAAACCTTTAAATACACAATGCGTAACGCAATGATGCTTTTGATACAACTCAGACTCGAGCTCTTGCTCTCAACAGACGTTTTGCCTTTCTGTTTCACTTGTGGATGTGTAAATTCTTAAACACTGGGAAATTTAGCATCGCTTATACAAAGCTTGTCACTACGCTAAGCCCGTGAAATGACTGTTCTACGCAACAACAGGGAAAAGCTTGAGCTTTTTCGAGCGACTTTACGTTCGAGCATTCAAATAGCTGTTTTGAGAATTATTGCAACAATTTCATTACCATTAAAAACTTAAAGGGGATAATTTACCCTATGAGGAAAGGAACAGCGAATTCTAAACCCATGTGTATCATTTGTCATTATTTGATCGCACAAAACGGCGACGCTTGCACCTCATTTTTCGACACACTTGTTGGATCTGTAAACAATAATGCTCGCGATCGAGTTCGGTCCGTTTGTCCGATTTATTTCTCAAAGATCACTCAAGCGACAAGCTCATTAGTTTCTCGACTCGAAACTCAATTCTTCTTCTTGTATAGTTAAGAAATTATTTTTTCCCCAAGATTAGGTCACAAGTTTGGGGTGCGGCCTATACACGGGTGTGGCCTATACATGGGTAAATACGGTAAACACTAGACTCAACAATCGAAACAATGAGGGTCAAAACCCATCAATCACAGGCAATCATTCAAAATTTACAAATAGTGACACATACCCAGTCAACCTCACTGCCAGATGAAGACTAGCAACAAGCAGTTGAAATGCGGTGATTTACAACTCAAGTGACTACATCGTCCGACAAACAATAATACACTTAAATGTAAAGAAGATCCTCGCAGTTATTAACGCAACTTATGCAGTTGCGAAAAGAAAGCAACAGAATAATCTGTTTGCTATATGAATAAGAATAATAAAAGCAAAAGAATAATCTGTTTGCTATATGATTTGGAGAAATCTTCACTAAACTCATTTATTTCTTCATTCCGCAGTTCAAATATATGAATTTCATATATTCATAATTTCAATAATACACTTATTATCATTTACCTTATGTTGATGACAAAAGTTGACTGCCTGAAGTGTCTGATGGATGATGCTTTTAACCATTTTTTCCTCAACGCTGACAAAATGAAAACAGAAATATTTTAAGAATATTGTCGTTAGTAAGAATAATCTGTTTGCTATATGATTTGGAGAAATATTCACTAAACTTTGGGAAGGAGACATTACTATTAGGAGATTTAAAGGGATCAAAATCATTTAAATATGATCCTTTTGGCATCTGGGTTGGCTTTCTTTCTTTTTTTTGGGGAGGGGGAGGGGTGAGGCTTCAAATGTGTACTGAGAGAATTAGGTAACAATAAAAAAATAGTTTTTTCCCTGAATTCTAATTTCATGGTTACTTGCATGTTAAAATTTTCCAAGATAACCAAATAAGTAAACTGATTGAACACTCATGAATCAAGAACAAGGAACTGTCGCTACAGGAAGGGCAATGCTAAAAGCTGTGAAGAACGCAATGCCACGCTCGTAGAACAACATGCAACTCACTTACTGAAAGAACGTGCGAAGGTGCAGACATGAGCCACCAGAGGAAAATGCTGATCATAAAAAAAATCCCAATCCCCGCAGGCCCAACTGAGAAACAAAGCACTCAATACAACAAGCAAGAATGCTAAGACGCTAAAAGGAATGCTAAATGCCACAGAAAGCCAGTGAAAGCTAATGGCACTCCTGCCGTTCAGCAGGAGTTAGCTAAGTCAAATTACAGTATACCTGGTATTACAATCCATATTATCATTGTAACTGTCATGTGTACAAGGACTGTAAGAATTGAAAGAATGAATAAATGAAAAATATCAACATACCCACGAGGGTGAGCTTCCAGCTCATTCAACACTGTATGGTCACAATACTCAAACACCATGTGAATCTTGTGGTTTCTCCTGAATACTTCCAGCAAGTTAACCAGGTTAGGGTGCCGCAAGGTCTGTTTCAGATACTTGTGTATGGCAAAAGAGATAAAAAATATTTAACTTTAATGAACCATCAACCTTACATCACTACACCTGGTTGAATAGATAATAATAGATAATACAATAGATAAACATCTGCCTTGACATCAATTATTTTTAACGAGTAATCATTGTGTCATAATTTTCTCTACCATAATAATAATAATAATAAAAACTTTATTTAACGAGGGTGGCACGAAATAGTGCGAAGCACTAATAAACTTGTGGCCCTCCTAACTTACTAAGATATTTACACCAGCTTTCAGTATTACTCATTAACCATCAGCAATAAATGAATGATCATTCAGTTGACTACCTATGGATAACTCACTGGTGTCATTAATCATTGATTAGTTACATATACTGTCATCCACTGTCTTGCCAACATCTCACTGCAACAGACGGGACTACTGGGGCCCATTTCTCGAAACTCCCGATAACTTTCTGAGCCCAGTAAGTATTTTTTAAGCTCATTTATTTGTCAGCTAATGGTAATTATTGGTGCAAACTTAGCGATATGCTTCATGAAATTATAAAGAGTAAACTTTAGCTTTCAAATCAATAAATATTTTATAGCCATTTGAGAATATTGTGCACCTAAAATAAGTTTTCGGGCCTGGAAAGTTATCGGGAGTTTCAAGAAATGGGTCCCAGGACCCCACACAGGTTCTGAAGAGATCCACTATAATAGGAACTCGCTGCACCATTATTGCTCAACATCAATGGGCCCTTGAAGACCATTAAAAGTACCCTTCACTCATTAACGAAATTGACTGTACCATCCTTGCTGAACATCATTGTACCCTTGACGCCCATTACCAAATTTGTACTAGGAATATAACTCAGCCAAATGGGCCATTGGCTTTGAGCATTCACTACAAGAGGGAAAAAATCCTCTCATCACATACATGTAAGATTACAGCTGTACATTTGTGAACCTCATTCCCATGAATTTTTTTTGCAACAGATATCGCATGATATCTCATTTGGTCTACAGAGATCTGGCCTATCTACACTGTAGTTCAAATGCTGAACTGATTTTGGTCATGCAAAAGGAGTTCCCCTTCTTGTGAACAGGGGCCTGTTTGGGGTCTTCCAGTGGTCATGTGTTGTGATTTCCATTCTTCACTTTAGGTCCCATCCACACAAATGCATTTTCAAAAGATCTGTGATGCATTGTTCAAAGGGCTCCTCTGTTTTCAGATGCCCCCAAGTTGCCAAAGATGCGGATACAGTTTTAATCATACAAGTGTTTTCATATCGTTTTCACCACACTGATGTGTCCTTTTTGTGTTTTCTACCACTTCCCATGCTGAAAATATCAACTAAACCCTCAGCCTTGTCACAAGTCTCCACTTTCACTCATCTACAAAGTGTAGCGTTTTCAAAACAAAGCGTGTTTACCTGTCCACACTGAAAATGAAGGTGTTTTGAAAACAATGAGTTTTCAAGTCTCCAGTTTTGGACTGGTTTTTGAAAGCCTCCATTTATTGTCAGCATTTTTTGATTGCTTTAGCATGGATGATAGGTGAATGCACCACAGTGTATGCATTTTTGAATGAAAATGCATTATTCTGGACAGGGCCTTACAGAAGAGGCCAGGGTAAGATCACCTTGGTGGCAAAAATTCGTTGAAATTCACCAGGCTCCAGTTGTTCAAAGGCTGGATAACTTTATACGCTGGGTAAACCGCTCTCCAGTGAATAAAATGTACTATTGTACAACCTACACATTTGAGCAGCTGGATGGGTAAATCATTGATTAAGTTATCCGGCCTTTGAACAGATGGGACCAGATATTTACCAATCAATGTGCCCTGACTTGAAGGTTTAATCTGCTAAGCAGAGAATCTGCACCGCTCTTAGCAATCAGCTCTCTATCATTTCTATAAACTCCAATTGTTATTGAAAGGTATTTATCATCCTATGTGATCCAGATTTGCAGTAACAAAATCCTGACATTAGACATCGCTAATGACAGGATCAGTGGATCAGTCTCCAAGAATATTTTTGCGGTTCATGTAGGCTTTAGTTTAATCTGACTAACATTCCTTTCTTGTAAAAGATTAACATTTTCTTTGGAGCAACAAAGTGAGCACAGAATACCAAACAAATATAAAACACTGAGACAACGCTCTGGATCGAAAGCTATACATTATTTAAGATCCCATAATATTAAAACATGCACGCTTTCTTACATACAAGAAAGCAAGATAATTTACCTTGAGCATACGAACTTCTCGCATGGCGATTTTCTTTATGAAAGGGTCATCTTCAGATTCTACGAATTTCTTGATCGCAACGATCTGTCCATTTTCTTTATTTCGGCATTTATATACAACTCCGTAAGAGCCTTCGCCGATCTTCCCCAGCCTCTCAAATTTATCCATAAGTGAAACTTCAGTCTCTACTCTTGACGAACTGTGGTTGCCGTTGCATCGATCGACCAAGCGAAGTCACAAAGATAAGAATTTTACGAGACGGAAGAAGGCATTTGCCCTACAATAAAAACAAAATCATAAAATAGTGTTATCAACTATAGCCAATATCACTATCACAGCTGGTTTTATCGTTTCTAAGCAGCACGATCAACGCGAAATTACAATAACACTTGGTAAGCACAGCGCGATCCTTCGTGAACAGAGAGCCGTTCAAATTTGAGTAAGTTTCATTATGTTTACCTTTTCTTTCAAACCCACTCATAAAGCCGCAAAGAATAGCGCCTCTTCAACCAAGATTTTCCATAACTCGACGGACAAAGCAGCGGAACCGTTACCAGGACGAAATCATAACTGAACAGAGAAGAAAAATAAGGAAACGTCAACTGCGTTCGCGGTAACTCAATACAACTATCGTGAAGAAAGGTAGTCCAAGGCACGGTTCCTTATTAGGAAGTCACCATGACAGCGGGTCACGTGTTTCGAATTTATAGGTCCGCACAAGATTTAGCACAACTTGTCCTGTTGCAAAAATTCGGGGTTTTTTTTTTTGCCCTTTTTTCTAGTTTACAAGGTTCTTTGCAATTTTTGTGCAGATTTGATAAGGTGCAGACGTGAATTATTCCTTCCAAGTTTTTCCTTTCTGCCATTGTTCCCCGTTCCCCGTCCAACGGGCTCGTGATTTTGGGACCCCTTCTCTAGAACGGGTACCCACTTCGAGGCATTTCTAGGACAGGGCGTAGTATTGCAGACGTACGAAAGCTTGAAAATAGCAGCAGCGATTTTATGTTATTCAAAAAGAATTTGCTAAACAAAGCATGTGAAAAAAATGTGAAAAATTCTGACTTGTTTAGAAGAAGTTATGTTTCGGATGTACAAGTCGAACAAACAAAGAAACGACTTTCTCTAAAACGGGGTATTGAAATGTACTGAAAATCTAGAACGGGGTCATCATTTTCAATACAAGACCCGTGTAAAATGGGGTCCAAATTTGGAGCCCTCAGGGTGGAACACACCCACACAAAACCTACTCCAGTACCCCCTCCCCCTCCCACCCGGGTATTGTTCAGACGAAGAAGGGAAAAATTTACCTTTCCATGAGACTGGCAAACAATCAATGCGGGGAGAAGCTTAAATGCTGCTGCAAGCCGCTCGTTTTGTTCTATATTCCACCGTCCTTAGTCTTTGATCAGTAAATTAAGTCTTGTGAAATTTATTTTTAACGTTATGACTCACACACAACCCGGCTCCATTTCGTCTCGTGTTTACCCTTCAATTTATTTTCAATACGGGAGAGCTATGGACTACCCGTTGTAAGATTTAACCCTTTAAGCCCCAATACTGACAAGCAACTAATTTCTCCTAACAATAGAGCGCTTTTCAAATGAGTGTCGTAAAACCAAAACCAAAGTAATTACCTCAGCCAATCACAACAAACACAAATTATCCAATAAACCAATCAGAACTCGAAGCAAGTACATGTTACAGGCGTCAAGCGCGGGAAAAAGCGTGCAAGCACGAGCAAGTCGCGACTGATTGGTTTGAGTTTTACTCCTCATTGGTCGAGAAAGTGGCGCGAGATTTTTTAACCAATCACAGAGCGAAGTAAAGCAAAACCAAAGCAAAACACGAATTACTTTCGACACTCAATTGAAAACCGCTCTATCACAACTTGATCAAATCTACAGCTAATAAGAATAGAGGAAATGATCATCAAAGATGAAATGTCTTGATGTTTAATGAAATTCTTCCAGCTGGTAACAAAAAATACGGAGAAAACAGAAAGGAGAATATGCATTTTAATAGGGTTAATAAGCCTTTGGCCAACGGTATTGTCGATTTTTGTAAAACATGAAACCGCTTTTAGTCGAATTGTGTATTTTATTTTTATTTTTTCAGATAAATCTTATTTCATGCTATGTTCCGTGTATGTTATTTTTTATCAATTTCAGTCTCGAGCTTGATAGTAATTGTTGTCAAATCAGTAATTCTCAAAAAGAATGAAAACAAAAACACAGATCAAGCATACAGATACAGTTTTCAATCCTCTCTCAATTTAGTCTTCGATCTAATCCAGACAAAAATCCAAATAAGTATTTATTTTTGTTTAACTTTCCTGGTTTCCTCGACTCGTCTTTAGTAAGCTTAGATTAATTCGAATTACGAAAAAGCTGAGAGTTTATTTAACCTCACAAAGAGTTCTTGGATAAATAGGGTCATAATTTTTCCTTTACTATGCTTGTACCCTTTCATTGTACTCTTCTAGCGGAGTAGAATTTTTATATTAATTGTATATTTTATTATTTTTATTTAGGTGTCCCCAATTAGTTAACTATTATCGTAAATTAAACGCTCGCGATATAAAGTTTTCGTTTGTTTATTTGTTGTTTGTTCATTCCACATCCATTTGAGTGCAATATTTTATTTTATAGCTAGGCCGATAGCAAGGTAACAATTACTATCTTCTTTATTCCTTTTAGTACGTGTTTGCCGACCGGCTCGATGTAACCTTTCCACGAAAAAAAATGCCCCTTTTACAGTGGTTGATGCAGCTGCCCAACCCTGAGCTAAAAACTGATGTGGACCCCTACTGATCAGAAGCAATTTGTAACCAATACTCTAGCTATCATTTGAAATCGATCAGATTCATATATATATTTGTTAATTTAAAATATTGCTGTAAGGTTCACCGTCCGTCTAGATCTACTGTGATCACCTCGGGACGAAAGAGACTTGAAAATCAGTGGGCACTTTGTAGTCCGGCTCAGTAACATCGATGACCTTATTCGGTCTGGAAGAAAACGTATTTTTAAGAAGAACTTTAAAAACATCAACAAACACCTTCCTCGCCTCTTTAGAAAATGTTAATGAAGCCAGCTTGCTTGATCGAGGACGCCACATGCTACATACACGATAGTACGGTGCCTAAACCATTTTCTCTGCAGGTTCACTCAACCCCTAGAAAGAAAGAAAATTATTTGTCTTCCAAGTTTTTCTAAATTTTATGCTAGCGGAACTCAAGTAAAATAATTTATTTTATTTATTTTCTTGGAATACATAAGAAGACATTTTCAAATCACCTGCTTTCACTAGTTCAATGCTCGACCCGCTGTGAGTTAATGGACCACATGCTGAAATACTTCCAATTATTAACACGTTGCTTTTGTGAAAACTCGGTGATTGTTTTGAAAAACGCGCCCATCACCGATACAAAACACGTTATTAATTTTAAACGGCTTTTGGCGTCTTTATTTGCGCTCTAGGTTCTGTAGGCGGCAAAACGTAAGCTGATTCCCTCTTCGTAAAATGGGTTACACCACATCTATGTTTGTTTCTCGAGTAGATCGTAACCTACTGTGCGGAATTTGCGCGGGAGTATTTAAAAAACCCCTCGTGACGCGTTGCGGACATACATACTGCGAAGAGTGTTTGGAGGAATGGTTGAGTCCTGCGTATCAAGGGGACAAAACGTGCCCGGAATGTCGCCGCGAAGTGAGCCGGTGTAGCGCGGCGCCAGTTTTGGCTTTGAGAGGAGTTATTGAGGAGCTCTCTGTTGAGTGTGAGAACTCCGCGAATGGATGTACAATGATTTTGAAACTAGGAGACTTAGAAAATCATCTGAAAAACTGCAGCTATACACTTGTAGAGTGCTGCAGCTGCGATGGAATGGTTCTACAAAGCGAAGTCAGTGAACATCAAAGCAAATGCTACAAACAAAATAATCAACCTTTGTTTGATGGTCGTCTTAATAAAGAGATAGTGGAACTACAGAATGAGCTAAGCGAGACTAAGAAATCTCTTCAGATTTCGGAGACAACAGTTAGGAGACTTCAGAGCAGTCTACGGGAATTAAGAGTGCGAATGCAAATCCGGTCAAACCAGTTAAACGAGGATTTCGATCCGGCTTGGGATCCAGATTACGGTTACGGCTACTCGCCTAGAAGCGTTGTCCAACTGTCCAGTTTTATATCGCGGTTCCTTATCGACAGACCGCGTTACGTGGATTCAGAGCGCATCTTCACTTGTCTCAAGCGTTGCTTCGACTACTACCACAATTGCGCCGCGTTCTGGCAGGATGTTCATATGCTTCTTGCCACAGCGGCAGCCAGCGACTGGTTCACTGAACCACAGCGAGGAAAGCTGCTGATGTGGCTAAAAAGCCTGGCCAGAGAAAAACTTTTAAACTGAGAAACTGAGATTTTCATTGCCACTCCCCCTTCAAGTCAATTTGCTTAATTCAGTTGTAGGCGAAACGACTTTGATCGGGGGTGGTAACTTAGAATAGATGAGATCTTGGGCAAAAGAAAATGCTGTCGAATCAACCGGACACTTACACGGCAAGTCGCTGAATCAAGGACGAAAAGTTTTTTCCCTTCTTATTATTCTCGCAACACAGCCACGACATGCTCTGATCATTACACATTCAGTGGAAAACTGTTCACCTACCCCTCCCCTAACCCAACATGTTGCTCTGAGTGATAATAGGTAAAAAATGTTGGGTTAGGGGAGGGGTAGGTGGGGAGTTGACAGCACCTCTTACCAAGAAATGACGACTGTGGCCTCGAAGGGTCATCGGAATTTCTAACGGACAGATCTAACAAGGTCCTTTAACTAAATGTCTCGTGATGTTACTTATAGACTGCGTACACTTAGTGTTATTCATGTTTCTCATATTTGTGGAACTAATTATAAAACGATACTAAAAAAGCCTAACTAGGCGTTCAGCAGACAGGGATCGATATATACTGGGAAAACTACGAAAATGAAAACATCAGTCAGTCGAGTTTTAAACCTAACTTTTTATTCTCTTTTGTTATATTAATTTTCAGTCAATCAATCAATCAATCAATCAATCAATCAATCAATCAATCAATCAATCAACCAATCAATCAATCAATCAATCAATCAATCAGTCAATCAGTCAATCAATCAATCAATCAATCAATCAATCAATTCAATCAATCAATCAATCAATCACCTTTATTGTCAATTGTGATAGCCGAAAGAATGTCCCTCTACTAATTACATAAAAGAATTACAAATAAAAACAACAACAACAACAACAACAACGATGATGATGATGATGATGATGATGATGATGATGATGATAATAATAATACAAGTAAAGACCTAACAATATTAGAAATAAACGTCGTCTACAACATAATATACATCCAGTACAGGTGTTGATCGGCCTCCAAGGAAGTTAGTTTTTGGGAATGAGGCCCTTAAATTTCTTTAGGGACTGTTTTTTGGGTAAGACTGTTCCACAGTTTCGGACCTAGGTACCGCAGGGAATATTACTGAATTTTGTATCTTTTGTATCATTAACGAGGATCAATTAATGTTCATCGGTAAATCCAGCAGCATATCGTTATTTTGAAGATTTTGATCCCCTCATTCTCTTCCCTCATCAACTGACCGTGGTTCGCGTTTTCGTCAGGGCAGGTAAAACGAAAGTTCTTTTCCCTCATGGGAGTTTGAACCCTTTCTGAATATTACATGAAAAACTGTGGGTGTGCAATATATTGCAATTTTTTCTGACTTTTCTTGGGATGAAATACTCGACGAGGAGATTAGCCCCACTTTACCCAGTCTCCTTCGCAGCCGTTTTTAATATCGTCACGCAACGCTCCTGCGTGACGTGACTACGTGTTACCGGGGAACTTACTTTTTTCATGTAGAATTCTTAAAATGGAACCAGCATGTAGCATGAATTGGCACTGATCACAGCTGGAGCGTGGTATAACAAATTCAAACGATGCGACATCTCGCGAAAGGAACAGTCCTTTTGATATGGTCTGGTCTTTCGTTTCTCTTTTTCACAGCTCAAGTCGGGATTTTTCAAATATCTTCAGAATTTGACAACGGTAAAGTAATTTTTAGCCCTGGGGAAAGGACACCTGCGAAGAGATTCCGCAAAATGCATGCTTTTGTTGAAGGTAAGGGTTGCAAATCGTTCTCTCTTTCCGTGTTTACACATATAATTTGACAAACGCAATTTTTTTCTCTATTTTTTCTACTATATTCAATAGTTTGCAAAAAACTGATTCGATCGCCATTTTTACTTCACAAGTTTAATGGACGCCAATCAATCTAAAAGCCACGAGCACTAGCAATTGATCTAAATATTAGTAACATATTAATCACAACATTTACTTGACGTGCAGTCTGCCATTAATGCTGTTACCAACGTTTCGCTTGAGTTTAAATTTGTTGCATTTTTCAAGGAGAGTCTAAACTTATTACCATCCAAGCGTTTCAAAAGACTTCAAACATTTTCATAACGTAACGTATTTAGTCCGTCATTCAGAGACAAGAAGACTCATTACTTTTCTTAGACGATATTAAAATCACGTGATCTCAATATCTCCCAACTACGCGGTTGGCGATCTAGCCTATCGTCATTTTTAATTACCCTATTATAGGAATTTATTGCACTATGAAATTAAGGCGAATTTAAAAAAATGGGTTAATTACTGAGTCGCGTTAATTTATAGGAGCGACTGGTTTCCCGGAACCTCAAATAATGAATGCTGTTGTTAGCTAGTACGGCCAATTTTTCTTTGCTTGGCACATTACAATCTTTTCAGTAGATTGTGTACGATAATTCAAGTTCATCAGTCGCCTTCGAAATTGTCTGTTAACGCACGTTTTGGTGTATTTAAGACAAAAACCTTCGGAATGATAAACACGCGCTCGCCCTGGATAGAATACTAAATCCTCACAATCGCTTTAATTTCCTTCATCCAGAAATTTTACCTTCTCTTTCGAGTTAATTTCCTTTATTCTAATTTCAAACACCAAACTATTTGCAAAGAAGCGAACTTAGGAGACCCATGAGAACAAATAACAAAGCTATTGCCCACTTCACAGCGGTCAAACGCACGACGCGTGCGCAGTTCCTGGCATAATTTTGGAAAAGAAACAAGAACTTCTGAAGAATTTACAGGCGGCGGATAGTTTCTGCACCCCCCCCCCCCATATTCCCTCCCCTTTTCCTAAGGAAAGAAGCTTTCTAAAAACTTTAATAGTTCGTGGTTACGGACAATTTGCACTTCCGGTATGTAACGAATGAAATGTATGTAAAGATATTATATTACTCAGATTGGTTAACTGATAAAATCAATAGCAACTTGAGAACTTGGTTTGTTTGTAACCAGTGACCACTGTGCAACTTCTAGGGAGCCTGCAAGAAAACCCTGTGGCTTGACATGGAGAAATATATCGTTCTTAAAGCGTGATATCGTTAAGTATGGCCCCTAGGCATTCACGACAAATGTTTCAGCCGTCGTTTCAGCCTTCAGGCAATGGCTGTATTTGGATCCTAACGACACGATTGCAGCCTAATTGCAATCAATTTTTACAACAACGATGCAGGTCTATTTTCATTTTGAATATTTAATTAGCCTCATCACAGAAGGCAGCAAATTTGGAAGCACTGTGTAACTATCACTAACAATAGTCTCCATGACTCATCGACGATTTTGCAGGCTAAGTAGTCTCATCTTTCCGGAAAATCAATGTACCTACATCGCTTTCTTCAACAAAGAGATGTTGTTTAAAAACTACTTTCATAACAGTTAAATGACCCTCCAAGTAACGCTCTTTTTATATCTGGCAAGAAATTCTGAAGAATTTACAGGCGCCGGAAAGTCTCTTCCCCACCCCCCTCCCCCCATACCACTGTGTGGCAAGGTGTAGAATAACTGTTCGCTTTTGTTCCGGATCCGTGATTCCAGTAGCAATAAGAAACAAGTAATCACTAAGCTTTGTAAATGCTGCCCCTTATCAACGAAATGTCCTCAAAAACAGCGAAATAAAAATTTCAACGCTTACCTTTACTTAAGTTCGATACGCCGCAAAACTCAAAACAAGAAATTCTGAAGAATTTACAGGCGGCAGATAGTCTCTCACCCCCCCCCCCCCTCTTCCCTTTTCTAGGAAAAAAAAGGTTTGACTTTAATAGTTCGTGGTTTCCGGTAACCTGTTATGGACAATTTGCACTTCTGTTATGTAAGGAATTAAATGTATGTAAACTTGAGATCTTTGTTTGTTTGTAACCAGTGACCTCTGTACAACTCCTAGCGAGACGTAGACAGGAAAAAACCCTGTGCCTGTGGCTTTACCTGGAGAAATAAATCGTTCTTAAACCATGATATCGTTAAGTACGGCCCTTAGGCATTCACGACAAATGTTTCAGCCTTCAGGCAAGAGCTCCATTCGGATCCTAACGACACGAGTGCAGGCTAATTGCAATCTATTTTATGACAATGATGCAGGTCCATTTTAATTTACGCCATGATAACAACAAGGTCATTGTTCGAATGCCGACACTATCTTCGTTCCTCTGCTTTGGGTCATCGGGGGACTCGAGTGTGAAGTTTGCGATCGCTTTGGCAACGTGTCGAGTTGGAATTGAAGCACTGTGTTACCACTACTAACAATAGTCTTCATCCGTCATTGACGATCTCGCAGGCTAAGTACTTAGTAGTCTCAGCTTTCCAGAAAATCAATGAACCTACATCTTCTTTCTCTCAAAAAGATGTTGTTTAAAAGCTACTTTCATAAGAGTTAAATAACCCCCAAGTAACGCTCCCTTTATATCTGAAAATGACCCCCCAAAACAAACATCGTTTAAAGGTCATTATTTAAGTCATTACAACAGCAAGCCCATCGTTCACAGACGCGCCATAACGAGGCCGCGCTGAGACTCAGTAAACCGACGTACGACAAACCAGGAATGCGCGTTGCATTTTATGAGTCGGCCGGACGTGCCTAGGCACGTCGCGCGGCCTAAAAAGGAAATAAGACTCCCTTCTACCGTTCACTCTTTCGTAACCAACACTAAGTCATTACAACAGCAAGCCCATCGTTCACAGACGCGCCATAACGAGGCCGCGCTGAGACTCAGTAAACCGACGTACGACAAACCAGGAATGCGCGTTGCATTTTATGAGTCGGCCGGACGTGCCTAGGCACGTCGCGCGGCCTAAAAAGGAAATAAGACTCCCTTCTACCGTTCACTCTTTCGTAACCAACACTAAGTCATTACAACAGCAAGCCCATCGTTCACAGACGCGCCATAACGAGGCCGCGCTGAGACTCAGTAAACCGACGTACGACAAACCAGGAATGCGCGTTGCATTTTATGAGTCGGCCGGACGTGCCTAGGCACGTCGC
Source organism: Siderastrea siderea (assembly GCA_964030785.1). Classification (NCBI taxonomy): domain Eukaryota; kingdom Metazoa; phylum Cnidaria; class Anthozoa; order Scleractinia; family Rhizangiidae; genus Siderastrea; species Siderastrea siderea. Next base: position 32,001,823 of record OZ034979.1, read on the forward strand.
GCGGCCTAAAAAGGAAATAAGACTCCCTTCTACCGTTCACTCTTTCGTAACCAACACTACTTCAAACAGAAAAGTAAAACAGACTTTTAACATTGCTCTTCGCTGACCTGCTTTCCACAATTAGCAATTCCTGCATGTGATGAATGTCATCATCTCGCAACTAACTTAATACAAGTTTGTCCGGTATTTGATAGATTGGATTTCCAACCTAATAAAATCTATGTGTTTACGTCATTATAACATCAAAGCCATTGTTCAAAAGGAAAGGCCGCGCGAACCCAAGAAGACTAAGTAACCGACGGACACGACGACGACGAAAACGAAAAAACTGCATTTTACGAGTCGGCGTGACGTGCGATACCGCACGTGCGCCGCCTAAATACAGACAAATGTCGAAAGTTTCACTCTTAACCGCGAAACTTAACGCCATTACTGAAAACTTAGCTTAACCTTTTACTTTGAGCATGTGTGTGTTCAGAATGAAGTAATTGGCATCCACAAGTTTTATCCGCGCGAAATTTGGTTTATCGGGACATTTTATGTATCATTTTCATACGAACTTCGCGCTGGTAAAAGTCTGAACTGATTCAAACTTCAAGGCTCTGAAAAACCGGAAGTGACGTTGTATTTTGCGTTTGACCGCTGTGAATTTGCGCGCAGCTATCGACGAACCGCTGTTCTTCGAGACTGAAGACGCAACCATTGACATCGCAGAGCTACAGCGGTTAACAATTCATTTTTTTCCTGAAGGCAAAACCTTCGCTGAGCAAGATGTTTTTTCTTTCGCTCTGAGATTTCCAGTCAGTGTTCAAATTCTTGATAACATTCCCAAATAACGATTTTTAGCAAGATAAGAAAAAAAAATCTCGTCTCTATATTTAAAGAGCGAGTGTCACCCAAAGTGCTTTGCTCGCTTGTGTTTTTGTTTTGAAACAGCTATTAGCGCTTGGCTGGCGCGTTTGCCGGACTTTTCGCAAATTACACCGTGCCGTAATGGCTTTCTAGCGAGCTGATATGTACAGTAGTAGACTCTGAAAACAGAAATATCTTCATCGCTAGATGTTACTGGAGAAAACAACTCTAGAACTGACTTTGTAGTCAACGCGTATGGAGCTATCATAGCACCCGATCGATTGATCGATCGATCGATCTCGATGTATGTAAAACCAGAGAAGCCACTTCCACTCGGTATAAAAATAAGACAAAAAGAAATAGTAAGAATATTGACGTCTTCATCGCTAGATGTCACTGGAGAAAACTAATCAAGATCTGACTTTGCATGCAATGCGTATACATGGATCTACTGCACTCCGATCGATGGATCGGGCGATCGATCGTATCGAGAGATGTCGGTGGACGCAAAAGCCACTTACACTTTTTGTAAAAATAAAAAATAAACAGACAGCTGTGAACACAAGGAATAATTAACAAAACAGCACAAGCTTATGACCATAAGCATTATTTTGGAGCAGGCCCGTAGCTACTGTTATTTCAATTTGTAGTAAATTAATGTTCCTTCTGTTTTCATCCGGCAACGAATGCAATGTAGCACTATTTCGGCATACACAGTGTCAGTACTATTGCTGAAACCCGTAGATGTTTTTCTTTTCCTCCGCTATTGATACACGGACTCCTTCAGCCGTACAACTTTGGCAGAGCTCGGAAGACTCGGCCTTCGTTTCAGCTTTCCTGAATCCTACGAATCTGACTACGAAGCATCCACTTTTAAGATCTCCTTCTCCACCGCGCAAACACCACAGAATTCGGAAATATAAAACGACAGACGCTCTTAGCAACCAAAAATTACCTTGGGAACCCGCAGAGATACGTGTCTTTAAGACACGTATCTCTGTGTGAAGCCCAGTAACTTACTAGCATTCCAATGTAACTAGGGGCCAACCATTTAACTTCTGAGGGAGGGGGGGGGGGGTTGGGTGATTTGGTATAGGCATGAATTTTTTTTTTCAACCCCTTATTTCCCCGTGAATTTTTTTTCTCGGGGTATGTGCTTGCAAGATATTTTTTTCTCCCTCCAACGTTGTGCATGAATTTTTTTTTGGTGTGTGGGTGGGGTTTAAAGTAGGCCTTCATTATAAATCAAATTATAAAAAGTTAAGGATCTGTGAAAGAAACTTTGAACAAATATATTAATTTTTATCTAAGAGTTTTTGAGTGACTTTTATAATACGGTACAATACCTTTAACACCAAATGTAAAGCATTGAGGTGACCCCTTCCCACTGATAAAAGGAGTCAGACCTGTTCCTGAACTTTGATCATTTTGCAAGGTGAATGCGCCTACAGTACAGTACATAGTGCGTGCATAGAGCTACAGAACAGTACAGTGCATAGCGCGAATGCGTCTTCAGTACATATTTTATGGAAAGATAATGAGCCACATCCTTTCCTTGTTAAATCAAACTGGCAGCAATAAGTTGCTTTAGAGAGCTATCTAGAAAGGGTTAAATCCAACTCGCAGCTGAAGTACACATTAAAAGGCCCCAAATTGAAAATAATCTGCACAGAGCTCTTAAGTTGCTTTGTTGCCAAAGAGTGAGATTTTTGATGGTGTCATCTTTGTCAGGGGGTCTGGGGGCATGCTCCCTCAGAAAATTTTGAAAAATTAAAGTAGCCAAGACGTGTTTTCCTTTATTCTGAGAAGAAATGTGACCCCTCGAAAGTAACTATTTAGATCCCAGATTTTTCTTTAAATTGGACTAATGTCAACTCGATCTTTCTTGACATTCTGACGTATCCAGAAGTCAAATTAACATGCCATAAGCTTAAAAACAGCGTTGATGATGCTCTTTGTTGTAGGTCCAAGTAGCTTTCTTTACAGTAGCCAAAAAATCTGCAGGTGGTTCAAAAGATGACTCTTTGTAGGCCATTTTGATAGTAAGCAAAAAGGTCAACGTACCTTCCACCTGGAGAGATGCTGCCGATAGCTGTTTTGTTTTTCCTTATAAGAGACACAACGCTCTCTTCACCGGCATTTGAATGTGGTAGAATAAGAACTGTTTTGGACACGTCATTTATCTTACCAAATTTATGGGTACCATTCCCTAGCTTCAATGATGACTGATATCCCCAGATCACATCCATGCCAAAACTGGATGATTTCTCATCATTTTCCTCACTTGCAAACTTTATTTGGGCTTCATCCCAGACCTTCTTGGGACAAAAACGAGGGGCACATTTAATTAGACAACATGCACGAACATGGAAAACTAATGAGGCCTCTTGCAGTACCTATGGCTGAAGATACATCCCGTAAAGTGCAACAATTGATTACAGTACTTCACAATGAACACCACATTTACGAAATGACTAAAAAATGGCTTTGTCAAACACCAAACCCGCCTCGAATTCTAGTATTTTATACCCTTACGAAAATCCACAAACCGACTTGGGAGACCTTGGGAGTTTCAGGTCTAACAGAGAAGGTTGCCATACTACTCCAGACGTTAGCACAACAACAGAAGTCGTATCTCAAAGACTGATACAGTCAACTGACTCCATTAATTTCATTGACAGGACTAAAGTTCCAGAGAACACAATCCTTGTATCTATGGACGTAACGAGCATTGTATACTAATATTCCACAAGAGAGGGAATACATACAGTATGCAAGGCATACAACACTTTCTACATTAAAAGACACACCTCCTATCCCTACACGTTTACTTGACAAGCGTTCAGGCAAATGTTACAGGACAGCTCATTCCAGTTTTGTGTCAAATAGATAGTTAATAAAGTTTACTTCATGTTCCAACAGCTATTCTGGCATTCTTGATTTAGAGTGCAGTGAATACATTGTTCTTCAAATCACAACAGGTGCTATAAATGTAAAGAAAAGGCCATCTGAGGGGAAAACATCATTGTGCAAAGAATCCCTCTTACCCACCAAGTCCAGATGCTAAAATCTTTTAACAGTCTGCTGATAAAGTTCGATGTGTCAACCCAGGAAACATCTTGCCAGAATTTTTTTTCCAGCCCACTGTACGTGCGTGAATTTTTTTTTGGACAATAGTCTTGTGCAGGAAATTTTTTCTTACGCACATGCACTTGCAGGATATTTTTTTCAAAATCACCCAACCCCCCCCCCCCCCCTCAGAAGTTAAATGGTTGGCCCCTTAAATCAGTTTTGATGATCGTTTCTGTTCCACTTAGGCGTTAATTTTCGCGCGAATGTGTTATAATCTTCAAGCGTAAAATTCTTTCTTGCTTGTTTTAATTGATTCTAATGTTATTCATGGCGTTTGAGAGATACATAAACAGGTTTTAATTGCGGTGTGGCAGGAAATCGCTTAAAAACGTATAGCCTTGAAGAAGAAAAATTTAGGCTGTTGACCACGCGACGGATCTCCATCGGCAAATCGAAAAAACTACGCTCTACTCAAGCACACTGTCCTGACGTTAGTTATACTGCAAAATAATTAAAAATTTCACCCCGCTTCACTCGATCGGCAAAGCCTGAAACAAGGATATCAACGAAGAAATACTACGTGAAATTATCAGCCGCTTAAATTTCTTCCAGACGAGCTAATATTATCCTTTTCCGGTAGGAGATTTATACCGCGTTTACATATTCCGTTTTTGCGACGATGAGCTCCTTCTGCCATGAAATAGTAAGACAAAGACTTAATTTTACCGACATAGGATTCAGGACCAGTATCTAGACTACGAGCAGTCTCTTTTCACTCAAGAATAGTCAGGCAAAAAGAAGACCCTGACATGTCGAACGTGAACATGCTTAAACGCGCGCATCACGTTTTCACGCCCCAGGCGATTTTCGCGCTCGCTCGTGTCTCTCGCGTGTCCTTTGTGCTATGTCTTCTTGTGTACTTTCCGGTGTCATGTAAAATAAATACAGAGCGAACCAAAATAAACTCACACCGGTTCGAAAGTCGCGCCGGAATAATTATAAGCACCTCCAATTTTATTCTGGTTCCAACTTGCGAAATACGGTCAACATTTGACAGCGCAGGGCTCCTAACTAACTGAAGTGTTGGTGGTTCTTCTGGTGCACTGAGAATAGGCACAAGCATCAGAAAAAGGAAATATTTAGTCAAAAGGAAACAAAGTGACCATTAAGCAGGCGGGCGTGAAATACACAGGCTTTGCGTGCGATAATAAAATAAGGCAATAATTCCAAACCGTTTTTTCAGATGCTAATCTTTGAGGTAGGATTGTTTTGGGGGGAGGGGGGGGGATTATTGATAATAAGACAAGAATCACTTTTTTTCCCATTCATTTGGACGGCGATTCTTCAGAAAAAGTACGGAGAATGTGTGACTTTTACCCCGGAAGTGCCTCTAGGCATACGGTGATGTCAGGACTCCAACTTGGGTAAACCAGAAAGGATGTACGACATTTGTCTAAAATTCTGTCTCAAAATGTTTGTTATGTTGCATATCCCAGAAGCGCTCAGGAGGCATACGTTGATGCCATGGACTTCAACCTGGGTGAACCAGGAAAAGATATCAACATTTGTCTAAAGTTCTGTCTCAAAATGTTTGTTATGTTGCATATCCCAGAAGCGCTCAGGCATACAGTGATGCCAAGGACTCCAACCTGGGTGAACCAGGAAAAGATATCAACATTTGTCTAAAATTCTGTCTCAAAATGTTTGCTATGTTGCATATCCCAGAAGTGCTCAGGCATACGTTGATGCCATGGACTCCAACCTGGGTGAACCAGGAAAAGATATCAACATTTGTCTAAAATTCTGTCTCAAAATGTTTGTTATGTTGCATATCCCAGAAGCGCTCAGGCATACGTTGATGCCATGGACTTCAACCTGGGTGAACCAGGAAAAGATATCAACATTTGTCTAAAATTCTGTCTTAAAATGTTTGCTATGTTGCATATCCCAGAAGCGCTCAGGCATATGGTGATGCCATGGACTCCAACCTGGGTGAACCAGGAAAAGATATCAACATTTGTCTAACAGTCTGTCTCAAAATGTTTGTTATGTTGCATATCCCAGAAGCACTCAGGCATACGTTGATGCCATGGACTCCAACCTGGGTGAACCAGGAAAAGATATACAGCATTTCTCTTAAATTTTGTATCGACATTTTTATTATGTTGCACATCCCAGAAGCGTTCAGGCATACGTTGATGCCATGGACTTCAACCTGGGTGAACCAGGGAAAGATAAACAACATTTCTCTTAAATTTTGTCTCAAAATGTTTATTATGTTGCATATCCCAGAAACGCTCAGGCATACGTTGATGCCATGGACTTCAACCTGGGTGAACCAGGAAAAGATATCAACATTTGTCTAAAATTCTGTCTTAAAATGTTTGCTATGTTGCATATCCCAGAAGCGCTCAGGCATATGGTGATGCCATGGACTCCAACCTGGGTGAACCAGGAAAAGATATCAACATTTGTCTAACAGTCTGTCTCAAAATGTTTGTTATGTTGCATATCCCAGAAGCACTCAGGCATACGTTGATGCCATGGACTCCAACCTGGGTGAACCAGGAAAAGATATACAGCATTTCTCTTAAATTTTGTATCGACATTTTTATTATGTTGCACATCCCAGAAGCGTTCAGGCATACGTTGATGCCATGGACTTCAACCTGGGTGAACCAGGGAAAGATAAACAACATTTCTCTTAAATTTTGTCTCAAAATGTTTATTATGTTGCATATCCCAGAAACGCTCAGGCATACGGTGATGCCATGGACTCCAACCTGGGTGAACGAGAAGAGGTATTCAAACGCGCGTGTCAACTCAATTATGTTATTTTTACTACAGAGTGTATAACAGGGTTTCTTGTTTACTTGTTTATTTTCTTACGAAAGAGTTCATAGGTGTTTAGTTTATTTATTTCGTTAAGGACCTCTTTGAAAACCGCATTTGTGAAAGAGCTACTTTTCTTTAAAAATAAATATAAACGTGGCATGCGCTTACAGCAGCAGCTCATCACGCGCGGCCCACGTTTCCACGCGGCAGGCGATTTTGGCGCTCGCTGCTGCTATTTTTTTTTTCGCTAGATTATCCCTGAAAGGAGATATTGCGAGCGAGCGGACGCAAGCGTTTACCTTATCTAAAGAAACGATCGAAGGAATAACTTACCTCGTTGTACGGTTATTTCGCTAGACTACCAGTTACATGTTACAGTGCATTCCTTCCATTACCTGAAGACGTTTCGCCGTAGTGATTTGTAGTCTGTACTGCATTGTTTGTAGGTAATTCGCGCCGATATCACGCTTTGCTTGCTTTAGATTTGTAACGCGGAATGGCAAAAGCAACACCAAATAAGAAACAGCTCTTCTTTGGTAACTCTCCGATCAGAAAGATCAGAAAGCCCGCTACGTCTGCGAGCTGGTACTTGGCCACTTCGTTCATAAAACTTGCCAGTGAACGGACTACACTGAAACGCCACATTACACACATCTTCTAATTTAGTTAAAAACACTCCCTGAAGCGCTTGTAGAGAGCTCGAACCCGCCGATTATCGAGAGCATCCATTCGCAGAAGGAAAGGAATGAAAGAATGAATAATCGAATTTTACCGCTCTTGTCAAAATATTTATGAAATCCAACCTCTTTAGAACTTTAAGTCAAAAGAGCCCGATAGAAACGCTGCGGGTGTGAAACCGCAAGTCAAATACGGTGACGGCTAACTTGCAAGCCCAGGGCGTCACTCCCTAGCAACCAGACCTTGTGAATTTTTAAACTTCCGGTTCTCTCTGGCTCGTGATGTCGTTACGATGACACTTAAATGTCAACTCGAAATTCACACCAGTGCTTTCGGATCGCTAGCGGCAGCGATGGAAGAAGATACCAGAGATACGGCAAATCAGACTTCACAACAATCAAGAAAATGGCGGATTTTTCATATATGAAAAATGTACCTCCGCGCGCAAAGCACCTTGGGTGACACTGGCTCTTTAAGTCAATTGTAATGGGGCCATTTATTCTCTAGCAGACTGACCGACCGCAAAGTGTAGCATGAAAACTGTGCCATTAAAATTGTCTGAATAAGGCACTACTTACAAACAATACGTGGAAATTGTATTGAATCAGAACCGTATCCGAGGCAATGCGAGGCTATTGTAGTATTGACTTGAATGATTTCATTACAAAACATCTCAGAATAAACACTATAGAATAAATTATGGTGTAGCCTTGGAAATTTAACCTCGTTCAGAATTATTTTCATGTCTTGCGTGAAAAGGAACTAACGCCCGGCGGGATATCAAAGCTTGGTTAGACTGATGAAGATGACGAGACTATTAACGAGCAAAAACGTTCTTTTGATTTTGTCTGGATTTGTGCTATTTTTCTTCGCTGCTCAAATCGGGGTTTTTAAAGTGACTTCGCGTGTTGGCGATAAAAGTGTGGCATTTATCCCTGAGAAAAATACAGCTTTGAAAACACTCCTCGAAGCTCACAGTTTCCCAGAAGGTTAGCGGTCTTATCTTATTTTAAGTTGACTTATTTCCCCGTGATAACTTATCATATACGTAGGATACTTTTACCTTTTCCGACTACCGCTGAGTTAAAATTCGTGCCGTGCTTGTTTTCTAAAACTAACAGCAAGACGTTCAGTTAATGGATCTATATGGCTGTGTTCCATAGATTTAGTAACCAATTACAATAAATCATTAGTAACGTTGATCAGAATAAAAAACGTGCTCTTTATGCTTTCACTTTCTTTAGATTTAGCGGCAAATTTCACAAACTGATTGTAGGTAAAATTTCGAACAAAAAACGTAGCCTTGGTCTATGTGTTTGCTTTGAAAGAAATCACTCAGTCTAAGTGTACGTTCTTGTAACTTCATAGTGATTACTTTTTGTCCACGATGGGAGGCAAAAGGCTTTTCACTTTATCTGTTTGTTAGCTATTGTTTGTGTGATTAAAACTCACGCTTTCACGGACATGTAAAACGTTTTCTTGGTTAGTTGAGACCCATAATTGCGCATGATTTGATGCATTTTATTATTTTTCAATTAAGACCTATTTAACCAACCAATAAAATGCTCGTTGGGCCTAAGTCGGGCCTTTTAAGTGTAAAAACGGCAACATATTTTGACCCTGAAACGTAATCATGTTTTTCTCAAAACATGAAATTTTAAAATTTGCTGTTGTATTCATTTTCTTGTTCAAGAAGTTGTTTGTAAACACAGTAACTTTACAGTTATTACGCATGGATATATTACTAGTTTCAAATTATTTTTCCGAGCCCTACAGGGGCGAAATGAAATTATAAGCGATGAGTAAAATGTCCGAAAGTTTGTAAAACCCACGATTTATCAAACATGATTTTAATTATTCCAGTACATTACCACCCTGTCATAATTTCTAGCTGTCTTATCAATTTAACAATTGTTTTTGAAGCCAAGATATTACAATGCTATACGTTCCTGAACTCCTAAAGTGGGGTAATATGATACAACAGAAGCCTCTCATATTTTGCTTGCGGTTCTCTTGCCTTTTTTATGTTATAAAATTACGTTGTAGAAGAATACTTTTATTAACTTTTGTGACATAGCTACAGCGAGAAGCCTCAGTGATGAATTAGACACGTGTCGTATCCCAAAAGACCCTCTGTTTCCGTTATGCGACTTTAAAATAAAGGTAGGCAACTTTATCTTATTTATTTTATTCTTGGAAAACTTGTTTTGTATGGGTATGGGAAAAATGACATTTAGTAAATTGTCGTCATCCTCCCCATCCTCATCATCAACATTATTATCATCATCGTCATCAGTCATCCGACGCCAACCATACACCACCACCACCCCCACCACCACCACCATCATCTCCATCATCATCATCATCATCATCATCATCATCACCACCACCACCACCACCACCACCACCACCACCACCACCACCATCATCATCATCACCACCACCACCACCACCACCACCACCATCATCATCATCATCATCATCATCATCATCATCATCACCACCACCACCACCACCATCATCATCATCATCATCATCATCATCATCATCACCATCATCATCATCATCATCATCATCATCATCGTAATCCTCAATATTGTCATAAAAATGTATACTTTTAATAGGTCCATTCTGATTGGTTCAGGTATATTTAACACACCGCAGCATCCACCACTACATTTCATCAGTTTCATTTTTAGCTCCCTGTCAGTTACACATAAACAGAATTTAAGACAGTCTGTTTAAATCTCTGCAGGAATTCAACTCGAAGTGGAACCAAAAATGTCATGGAGAGAAATATAAGGTTGATCGAAATAACACGTGTTCTGTTATTCAGTATTTGAGCGAGGTGAGGCAATTATTTTAAGCTCTGGATTAATTCTGCGTACACGATTTCACCTTTGAGTTGGCTCACTTCTGTCATTCTCTATATATAGAAAGAAGCCTGGTGTCCAATTTTGCCATGGAGACAACACCAACACCCTTTCGGTGCAACAGCTGAGCGACAAAAGGTGAAATAATCCTAAAATAGTAGTTGTAGATCGAGAAAACTGGTTATGAGTGAAGTACATAGACTCCTGCATGTTATCCCCACTCTCACTCTCTGTGTTAGTATGTACCCGTAGTCGCTTCATCCTACAGAAATCGAGTTGAGCTTCGGCAGATTTGAATCACTTGGATTGTTAAGACTTTTTCTTTGAACTTTCTTCTTCTACTTATTATAGGCCACTGTTCAAACCGATCTCTCCGCGCTTCTCGACAAGTTTAAGGGCGAGAGATATACTTGGATAAGGAAACGCCTTATGGGCACTTGGCCACATTGGATGGGCGCCATTGAAGAACTACGACAGAGACAATTTGTGTATGAAAGGAAACGGAAAAAGGTACAGATAATAACAACCATTTTCACAGATGCAAGGTATATTATTATTATGATTAAAATTTTCAGTAAGATACTCCTACAACAAACGGTCAGGATTACAGACATCAAAGCAAAGAAACTAAAAAACCCACAGACAACTTAAAAGATATCTATTTACGTGCAACAAGCGTATCCTCGCTCATGCGCCGGAAGAAAAAAAACCCTCATTTTGACTAAGATGTTTGTTATAGTATACACATCCTCATACTTCGATGCTAAACACCAGCAGAAATCGTGATAGTCTGTGAAAATGCTAATCTAACTCGATCCCTGACCCTGACCTAAAACCTAGCATAATATTTACAAACATGCAATATATACATTATCTTGACAACGCCGTCATTCTAAGAAGAAGGGTCCCAGAAGAAGGCTCGGTAGTTTCTTGGAAGAGTATTGTACCAGTATTTCATAATACTATCTGTGTTTCTGTCATAGATCGTTCTATACATGTCTGGAATGGGAGAACACAAATTCTTCTTAGACTCTGCTTTTATGGGAGGCCCCTTAGGTGAGCTGGCGCAATGGTGTGATGTGATAAGTGCCCTGTACATTTTAGGCCATGATCTCATCGCCGGCTTTCAGACGGAGGATATTCCAAGGTAATATATAGCCTTTGACGATTAAATTCTTTAAATTCCAAGAACGGCTACATTCAATAGGACAAAAGAAGATGCTCATCTAACAAAAAACGTGAATTACAACCAAATTCTCTATCGGCGAATTGCTGAGATGAATACATTGAAACGGAGTAAAGAGATTTGCAAGAGAAGTTGTTGTCTAAGGGGATCGAATACAACACTCTGTGGAGAAGATTAGAGAAATCACTAAGGCAGGGTGGTTCCGCTTTATCAAAGTGTAATAAAAAGAAAGAGTAGTCTAAGAATTGAGTGAAAGCCATTGACCCCTTTTTGTTTGGAGAACGTTAAACGTGATACTGACCAGCCTTAGAAACACTGTTTACTTATCTTCGTTTCCAGTTCCCTCGTAAATCCAGCTCCAGATGGATGCGTACGTGAAACGTTAACGGATGGACTGGATCTTATATTCACCGATATCATGGGAGTTTTGATCATGGCTACACGGAGTGGACCAGATTATTCGCTACACAAGTTTGTATTTGTTTGCTTTACTACTTGATACTACCACTGCAGATTTTTTTCACTCCCGCGTGAAATGTCATTGACTGAAGCTGTCTAAGTTATCTACTTTCTTGTAGCTAGTAAAAAAAGATTGCGCGCCACAGGAAATTATTTTACAGCTGGCTGATAAAGCTTTGTGTTTAAGAGGTGTGGGGTGAAAAAGGCATTTTCTTTATTGTCAAAGAGTCTCTTGTTAATCAAAGTATTATCACCGGAGCCCGAAAGGATCATTATTTTGAGGACAGCAACAATTAACCTTTGATAGGGTCTTGATAGACTGACGTTCATCCATTTGCCCTTAGCCTAAATGCCAAAGGACGAACTGCATTCTGTGTGAAACAGACCGGCTTTTAAAACTCTTCCAATTTATTGCATCTTATGGTCATGAAGACACCGATGATAGATAAGGAAGAAGGTTCAAGCTAGCTTTTGACGGTGCAAAGAAACTGTAATTACAACTGTAGGACTAAAAAAACTTAATTAAGGAAGGAAATGATAAAAATAAACTGCTCTAAGCACGATTGTCAAATGGCACAGACCTCCCTCCCTCCCTCCCTCCCTCCATCCATCCGTCCGTCCGTCCGTCCGTCCATTCATCCGTTTGTCTGTCCGTTCGTCCATCCATTCACCTGTTCAATTGTCCTTCCTTTTGTTCCGTGCGTTGTTTTGTCCTCGTGTTCATTACCTACGTTGGTTATTCGCGCTCCCCAATACTGACAGTAGTGCACACAAGAGACTATCATATAATCCCTATTTTTTAATTGGAACAAATAGAACAATTACTCTATCTTTTACAAGATGCAAAATGCGTGTGCTGGACTCATTTGGAACAGACGCAGAATTCAACTACAAGTATTACAAGGAGAAGATTCCTGGGGGCCGCTCTGTTTGGGGAGATCTTGATCTTCACTTGCCTCAGTTTATGACAATGTATCGTAAGTATGAGTTAATTGTTGGAATTACAAATTAAAAGAAAGAGTTTTTCTTGAAGGCTGCTCTTTAATACCATCATTAGCATGAAATATGCATGAGCTCAAGTACAAGCATCAGCAAAAGCGCAACGCAACGGAAGACGAGCAGACTGTTTTCTTTTCTTGTTATCCTCCTAACTTGGAACAGCCACACATGGGTTACTAGTAACTACTGCGGCATGAACACAGAAAAATGCTTAAACCGTGTTAATCGGAGAATACAAATCCCATTGATTGGAAATGTAAATTTGTAACTCGTAAGTTTTTCAGAGTTTGCAAAGCTTTTGGTTCATATTTCATTAGCTTTCCATTAGCAAAGGCAACTTTAAAACAAGGTAAATTAAGGACTTTATAAAAGATAGACGTGCGTATTTTATTTTATTACTATAATTTTTTTATTTCGTTATCCCGGGAATAATTGCATGGTTGGATTCAAGTTGTTATGACTAAAGGCGTATTTGATCTCATGAGGTATTAGGAGTCTAGCTACGAAAGTCAACCATGTTGAGTTTCCCCTTCGTTTTCATATCGTAGTAAACTTGTTCCACTTTTGCAAACGTAGTGCGAAGTACAACCAAAATGTACGCCCGTATTATTTAATGGCTTTCATAACAAACGCCTATTCTTCAAAAGTGCGGACAGTTTTTCCTTGCGTTATACCTTATAACGCCTGGTTTTCTTGAGCTCTGTTAGACGTAACGCTGGTAAAGCTTGGTCGAGCTGGTTTTGCTCCAATTCGTAGTTTATTGCGCTTTTTGTGTTTGATTGGGCAAATTTGCTTTTGAAGTCACATATCTTTTTCATTTGCAATAGATTCAATCGAAGATTGTGCATACGAAAAAGTAAACTAAACTGCACATGTACACTTGAGCCCATTCACCTGTTGTTCCAAAAAAGAATATTTCTTTCAGCCCATAGCCCAGATAATTCTTTCCTTGGATTTGCTGTTCCGCAAAGAAAACAAGGAAACAAAAGCCCACAAAATGAGCCAAAGGCAAGAAAAGGAGCATTAGTTTATGGAAAAGATCCAAACTTCTGGAAGGTGAGAAAGAGCTGACCGAAACTGTCATGTAGTGAATTTTTGAATTGGCTCGCGGACCCATAATCAAAGGCTCGGCACTCATGGTTTTTGCCGTGTAAATACAAACTTTCATGGGCACACGCACCTCAAAATTCAAGTGCCCCGAGTGTCCTGTTACGAGGTGGTCTCCGTCGTGGTAAATCGAACGAAAAAAACATCCTTGCTTTTATTCGTAATTGTGTAAGTGGGGAACATGAGCAAGAAAAACTACACTTACATGCCAAGACCAAAACCAAACGGGAACGGAGACCAGGGCGATGACTGGCTGGTAGTGATGTTGACTATGATGATAATGTTGCTGCTGCTGCTGCTGCTGCTGCTGCTGATGATGATGATGATGATGATGATGATGATGATGATGATGATGATGTTGTTGTTGATGATGCTGCTGCTATTGAATGCTTTAATCAAAGATTCCTTACTTACCACTCAGTTTTTAAATGATGCTTTAGTTGTGTGGAAACCGTTTTAAATGAATCTAACACGTTGTCTGTTTTACAAGGGGTATGGTGACTACATCAATACAGTGAAAAAATACTTCAACGAAGTTCATGCCACTTTGGGTGGCACTAGAGTAAGTGCGAACGTGTTTACTTCAATAAATGAAATACTGGAAATTATTATGTTTAAATGCCGATGTTTGTCAACAAAAAAGACTGGAAAACAAACAAACAAAAGCGAAGTTTACAAAATTTTAGCGAAATCTCTCGGAAATTTCTCAGTCTTTACAGTGTTTGTGAATCCTCTTAAAAAAGCCATAATTTGAGGCAAAACACAAGACTAAAAGTTCTCCAATTCTGAATTTAGAAATAGTGGTTGAACCCATTCCTTAACTAGCCTCTGCCGCAGACAGTCTACACCGCCGGTATATTATAGCCAGGTTTTGAGTGACACGTCCGGCTGCACCGCAGGCTAATTCATACAGGCACTTTTTCCTTTGCTTTACTAATGTGACTGAGAATTCTCTATGTATGCATAGAAAGTGTAAGTGAAAGAGTAATCATTTCTCTTGAAGTTTAAGAGCTTTTTTCTAAACTATAGCAATTGTAACTGGCAATGTAACTTCGAACCCTTTGCTTACTCAGGATTTTCATGTATATTCTCTTTCCAATCACTGATGTTTTCTTTTTGTTTTCTTTTTTTATTTCATCTGATGCATTCACACTTAGTTACATGGCAATTACAAGTACAGTTACGATTACGATTACAGTTACAGTTACATACAGTTACATTCTATTTACATGTATACATTGTAAACCCCCCTCCCCACACACACGCACTTAAATTGCTGCATCACACTTGTTCAAGTCAACATTTTTACAAGAGTGACACCGATGTTTTCTTTATTCCTCTTGTTATTTAAAGGAGATTCAACGAAAGCACGATGTGCCCGAATACGTGGTAAATCATGGAATTGTAAATATTACGACACTTATCGACCTGCTACAATCTAGTAAGGTAAGTATTGTTTTATAATTAGCGGTGTTTTACAGTTCCTTTAAATTTGAAAACTTGATAGTCCCGTTTCTTGATCAGGTTTTTGTAGGTCTGGGTCAACCATTTGAAGGACCAGCAGCCCTTGAGGCCCTAGCTAATGGATGTTTCTTCCTTAATCCTAAGGTATATATTGTTTGTGATTAATTTAAGGGGGGAGCATATGGATTTTATATTTCTATCCTTAGTAACAGGAACAGAGGTTTGTTTGTATATTTCGAAATTGAACAAAGTAACCAAGCAGTTTGTATGTTGCTGTGCATTAATAAAAATGAATTTCCAGACAGAAAAAGAAAGATGACAAATTTTGAACTAGAGGAAGAAGTAAGAAAGATGAAGAATTATTCAACATGTTGCGAGCGTGGGACAAAGAAAAAATCGAACCGCTGATCGAATCTATGACCTTCCACAAACCAGTCGGACGGTCTAACCCTTGGGCTACTGGGAGGAGTGAGGTCGTATTTAGTAGATTCGTTATAACACGTGTACTGCATACTGCTTGGATCGACAATGTCAATGCGCCCTGTTTGATGGTAAGTAAAGAAGGGTGGTATATTTTAAACTCAGTGAAGAAATAAAAAAGATGGATACGAATTAAGTCCCTTTCGTACAGGCCGCGGTCAGACGCTTTAAGGCGCGGACACAAGATGCATCATTGCGCGCAACATTGCGTGCAACTGTTGGGACCGAGGTAGCCACACCGAGCAACATTGTGCGCAAATTCTGATGCAAATGTAACGCAACCTTGCACACGCGAGATTTTTCGCAACCAGAACAAACATGGAGTCACGAGGTTGCACGTAATGTTGCAGATGATGGACACACGGTGAAACAGTTGCGTGTGATGTTGCAGACGTAGGAGCCGATTCTACTTCTGCAACAGTCGCACGCAACGTTGCGCGCACCAATTTCAACGGTGGACACACGGTGTAACTTTCAAGTTGCCCGCAATGTTGCGCACCATCACTGAGCTACTGGAGGACTCGTAGGGAGCTAGGTCATCTTTGTTTCTTTTTTTCTTGTTTTGATGCACAGTTTTTCTTTGAAACAGAATGTTCCACCACAGGATCGCACGAACTCAGACTTCTTCGCTGGCAAACCCTTCAACAGAAAGGTATCACTGACTACAAGCATGACTGATCTTGCAGAATGCTCCCCTCGAATTCTCAGTGATCTAACAGATTTACATTTACTTTGATGTGTGGATGGCTGGTACAACCACTTAATAATCACCTTTAATTTTGTCCAGTGAGTTCAGCCGTGCATTTATCTTACTAAACAGCGCCTAAAGTTGATCGTTCTCTGCATTTGCATTAGATCACATCTCAAAATCCTTACGCAGAAGTGTTTGTTGGAAAACCTTTCGTTCAAACGGTGGATATACATAACTTAACAGAGGTGGAAGAAGCTCTCAAGGAAATTATAAACACTGAGGTACATATACAGTTAATAATGACATCAATCTTGGACTGACGAGTAATCCTTTCATCAGAAAGCATCATTCGTCTCAGACGGTGGATTTTCGTCAAGACAAATCAAAACTAATTGCTGGACGAATTTAATTGGTCCAAAAAAGTAATACATCTTTTTTTATACTTCTAAACGAACTATAAAACAGACGAAGTAGTCGTCTCTCACGAATAGTGTGTCGGTCATGACAAGATAAAAACGATGCAGTATATATTAAAACAGACAAGCTTTGACCACGCATCAAACTATTCGTGAATTACATTAACAGCGTTTTGTTGACCATAACATGTTTCGATCTAAAAACATCTGGAAATTTTTTTTAGAACTACTTTTTCCCACTACACTGAATTAAACTCAAAGCCCGAAGAACAATCTGAATGGCGTGATCAGTGAAATTTTTCTTTCATTCGTTTGTGCCCACCCGAATCATTGTCTTTTAGGATAAATCCAGTCAATGTTACGTGAGTCAAAATCTAAGAAACCATTTTATTGCGTTTACTATCGTTACAGGAAGAGCCTCACCTACCTTATGAATTCACTCATGTTGGAATGTTGGAAAGAGCTAATGCCTATGTTGAAAATCAGGTATAGGTGGCTAGTTAAAGTCGGTCTGTAAACCTGATTTTGTATTTTTGTTTTTTAAATTTGTTTCTGTGTGTTTAGAGCGCTTTTCAAAATGAGTGTCGTAAAACCAGAACCAACGTAATTAACCCACCAAATCATAACAAACACAAATTACCCAAAATGCAATGAACCAATCAGGCCTCGAAGTAAATACATGTAATCTGTACCAAGCGCGGGAAAACGCCTGCGAGCAAGTCGCGACTGGTTAAGGTTTGCTTCTGATTGGTCAAGAAAGTGGCGCGAGATTTTTTAACCAATCATAGAGCGAAGTAAAGCAAAACACGAATTACCTTCGACACTCAATTGACAAACGCGGTATGCCTTTATAGAAGTTTAAGTTTGCTTCTGCGCCCAAAATTGATGAGGCTAGGGCAAACAGGGCTGGCAACAAATTGAACATGGCAGTCTACTTACAAAAATAATTTGTTCTCAACAGGACTTTTGCAAGCCAACTAACTGGCCACCCTTGAGTGAACTTAAGATGGTCCTGGGAGGGGAGGGTGAGGCTTGTCTGGAGGCCTGCCAAAAGAAACAACTAACGTGCGAACCCAAATACTTTGTTTCTTTGAACACAAAGGAAATTTTTGAAAGGTAAGGTACCTTTTCTAGAGAACACTAATAACACTCTTACCATTATTTGACCCAATTCTTCCCGCCCTTCCGTTTTTTCCCTGCAACAATTTTTCTGACCCTAGTGAAAATAATTTTCTGACAAGTATATTGTTACAATTTTCAGGGCTGGTTTTCAATGTAAATCTACTGAGTCTCTTGAAACTCTTGTGGCTCCTGCACTGAACACAACTAACAACACGTGTCTGCTACAGACTCAACCACTACTCTTCAGCTGCCGAGCAGCCAAGCGTGGTGTGGTTCGTATTTGTCCTTGCCGTTCTTATCGCAAAGAACAAGTGGCCTTGTGCGAATCGTGCTGACGTAACGAGGGATGTTTGATGCCTTTACTTGGGTCTTAGAGCTCATGATACCATGGCCTAGGCTCTTAGGAGAAGAGCTTAGTTGAGGTAGCAATGTTTCCTACGTGGATTCAAGGCTGGAGTTTTGCATGGGACCACAGCTACTATGCATTCTTAATATGTGACTATTCAAGTAAAAGCTACAGGCAGTGTTATTTTTCCTGCTGCTGTGAGGTTGCTCGTTTTGTGATGCTAGTTGACTTTTTGGATAAAATCCTAAACTGCACGCCTGCACGAGATGAAAGCTAATGGGTAACACTTTCCTACTACACTGCATGAAAGATTTAAGCTTTAAAAGCGTTTCTCTATCAGCCGTAACAATGTAAAGCGTCCAATATATTAAAAATACACCCATAACCGACGCGAAAAAAGACTCTCCTAGTGGACTTTGGAGTAAAGTGGGTGCTCTTCATCCTTTGAGACAGAACAAGGATTGCAATTGTATTCTCATGGAGTTTCTTGGTTACCAAAACTATATTGTTTAACATCCATCCAGGAAATAAAATAACGTACGATTGTCTCAAAGTCGACTGAGAATTACTTAAGTGTTATTGGGCCTGCTTGCTTATCGTTCGGCCTTAAGTGAATACATACAAGACTCTTTTATTCTGATTTTAGTTTATAATTTTCCGTTTTTTTTAAATCTTTACATGACTCTACTGAGATCTTAGGCACAGAGGTTCTTATAATGAAGTCGAGGACTTTCACATATTCTTGGTTTGAAATTTTCTTTCATTTCAGTTCATTCTCGTTCTGCTTACAAACCGGTCAGGAATCTTCTTGTGTTAACACATACTGAGAACAGCTACGGTACGAACAGGTGTCAAAACATCCGCCCACGGCAGAATTTGTGAACAGAAAGCAGAGTTTTCCTTCACTCTTATGGATGATGTTTAAGGACTTTTTCATTTCTAGTGGTACCACATGCAGGGGCATCCAATGGGTCATTTTGGTGGAATATCTGTTCGGAAGCCATTAAGCCATTTTATTTGACCACTAAATTTTACCTCACAATTCAAGTCTTGAGATAAGAAACTTCATATTTTTTGTTTTTGGAGGAACAACTATATTGTATAGAGTACGAAATAAGTTCAGGTGGAATGTTTTTGAAAGCTAACGGCGGCTCGGAAATTTGGGGGAAAAGATTCCGTTTCCTAGCCAACACTTTGACAAGAAGAGCTCAGTTGTGTTTGAATGTTTCCTTCTGTTTCCTCCGAAGATGCAAAGCTTGAGTCGTTTAACTGCAACCATTCTTGGTATGTGATTATTTAAGTGAAAGCTTTAGGCAGTTCTTTCTTATATGTGATGCTGTGACGGTAGAATTTGTGATGTTAGGTGGCTTTCCAGATGAAGTCCTAAGCTGTGAGCATACAGATGAAAGCTAATAGGAGGTACTCTCCTATGATACTGAATGTTGTGCTGTACAAGATGGTTTTAATTACTTCAGAGAATATGTGGACGAGATCGGGTAGAGTGATCAGTAAAATAAATTATATTTTAAAAGCAGCACCTTTCTACGGTACTGCGTTTTATATATGCTGTATTCGTTTTTCTTTTTTTAAGTTGGAACTTTGCAAGTAAATCTCCCACATTTGCACTTAATCAGTTTTAAGAAGTGCAAAGAGTTTAACGCACCAACCGTCGAATGACCCTCCAAAATATTTATTTTTGGTCTAGAGATAAGTGATTTTGTATCCTCACCGGAGAGTTAGGCGTCGAAATCAGGCCAACTTAATGAGTTTTTCTATCAAACATGAAAATATCAAAAATCCTTTATATTACAAATAAACCACCAACAAACTGCGAAAAAAAGACTCAGTGGAGAACCTAGTGGGTACTCTAAGTCAGTTGCAACAGAACTAGGGTTGCATTTCTATTCAGTTATGGAAGAGTTTCTGTTATCAAAAAGATTATTCCATAAAACACTGTTTATATATAACATCCACTCAGCGAATAAAGTGACGAAAAAGTGGACCGAGAATTGCATAGTTTAACCAAAAGAGAATACGTATACGACTCTTGATTATAGCTTTTAGTTTCTGTTTTTTTTTCGCAACAACAGAGACTTGTAAGTGCTTTAAAAAGCACATAAACGTCCTAAAAAAATGAAGGGATGTTTACACATCCTTGGGCTGAAATTTTCTTTCATTTCACGGTTCATTTTCGTTATGCCTACAAACCGGTCAGGTGTATTCTTATGTTAGCACATACAGGTGTCAACACAGCCTGACATACGCCCACGGCAGAATGTTTGGCTACAAATCAGAGTTTTCCTTCACGTTCTCCCAACTTCCACTCTTATAAATGATGTTTAAAGACACTTTCTTTTCTTTTAATTCCCTATGCTCGGGCACCAAACGGATTGTTTGGTAGAATATTTGTTCGGAAGCCATTAACCACCTCAGAAATTCACGACTGATTTTGTTGAAAACCTAGAACTTTTACTTGGCGAAACTTTGCCTCAAACCAAGTCTTGACATGGGAAATTTTATTTATTTTTTTTTTTTTTGGACGGACAAATATGTTGTTTAGAGTACGAAATAAGAATAGATGGTAAGCATTTTCGGAAAACCAACAGCAACTTGGAAGTTTGCAGAATAAGCATTTTTATTTCCCAAGATTATCTGCAACTTAAATTTTCAGCTGAAGCATCCGAAAAGACCGTAAAAGGTCCTGAAACAATCTGAGACAACAGAAAACGACAAGTAAAGTATTTTACTTAAATTTTCTCGTTGGGTGCCCCTTCATGTATGGCATACAATGCCATAACATGGTCAGTGTTTTGTAGGTGTTTGTCTACTTTTGCCACCAAAGTCAGGCCTTGAAGTGATCTACTTATGCATACAACCGTGTCCCACTCTGTACAAGACATATATTTTTTGTTTACACATTTGTGGTCTGAGACATTTGCAATATTCATCTACACGCTGACAGCTGCAAAATAAGCTAGGGTTTATGGCAAACAAATTCTTTGAACTTTTTTTTGATTATTTTAATGATTAAAACCGATTTCTCTTGAAGCCAAACGTTCTCTTTTGTTGTGGTGCTTTTCTGAAGTACGCCGATCAAAAAATTTCAAATCATTTATCGTTTGCGGACTCGGTATTTTTGTAATAAATTCTGGAACGAGAGGGCCTTTACGGCGATGTTAAAAGGATCTATATTATAGGGGCTACGTTTCACATTGCTGTGTCATTTTTCTATTGCGAAAAACGTTTTTCTTCGCATCATAGGACACCTCAAAATAACCAAGGAAGGGAAACAGAAATCCAGGGACAAGCATTAATGGTTAAAGAGTAACAAAAAAAGAACCTTCCTTCACGAGGTACTTTTACAACTACATATAAAAGTCATAAATGGTGATTGTGTGAAGTACCAAGGGCCGGTTGTTAGTGTTCACCCAACTGAAACCACCAAGGGAAGGTGAAAAAGGCCATTACAATTTTCAATAACAATGGAAAATAATGACACACCCAACTTAAGAGACTTACTTCTTTGAAAAACAATTCTTTAGCTAAGTGAGATATTGAGCGAATAATTTGAGAAACTCTTGTAGCGTTTGCTTTTTTTCGGTTGTGGTATTCGTCAGTAATTTATTCGTCAAGTTATTTGTTGTACTGCTTCGTACATGTATCTCCGGTATTTTCTTAGTATTTATTCAATGTATTTTGCTGTTTAAACGTTGCACAGGGAAGAAAACCAAGCATTTTCGTTCTCAGTCGTAAGAATAATTGGGGGTTGATGAGGGCACAGCAGCTCGATAATCGTTTCCAGAAAATTGCACAATGCCACACACAGAAATTAACCATATCCTATTCTCGTTTCTATTTACAACCTATTCTAACCTATTTTATTCCAACTGACTAAGTTGACATCTTTGACTGCGATGGTCGTCGTCATTTCATATTTCATCTGCAGTTCGCATTTTGGACTATTTCATATATGTACTCTCATAACCTGTTCCGCTGTATACAGCATTAGGACTAAATAAGTTTCAAAGGGTTTTTTGGGGGGGGACTTCAAAAATCGGACTTAGATTTAGACAACAATTTGATAAAACGAAATGCGTGAGCCAAAGCTACTAACAAGAATCTGTTTCCTTAATCACTTGAAAAGGCGAGAGGGTCTCTGGGTAGGGTTTGTAATATGAAGCAGCCTTTTATCTAAATTAAAGTTTCACTTACGATGTTGTGGCAATGAGCAGGCTCTTTAATAAAGTCTACAACTTCAAAGACGTTACACAGAAGTGACATGTCTCAAAATCAAACTGTATTACATCAATGAGAAAATTATACACCTTTTCAAGCTGTACCAAAGTGGTAACAATCAAATATACACTGAATATATATCGCTTTTTACCAAGAGGTAATTTAGCGTATCCTGGTCCGTCCTAGCTTCTAATAACTATCGATCGTAGTTTCTAATCTAAATTAAGGTACTTTATATTAAAGGAAACTGACCGTCTTCAACAATTTATAGATAATGCTTGTTTTAAATGAATTTCAGTCAAGTGTTCCAGATTAAGTGTTCTACATTTTTTCGCAGAGTTAGTGGGAAGAGTTGTCTCCACGAAGTTTCGTCTCTCTCTGATGTGAATTAAGCGCAGAATTTGTCGGAGAGAACAAGTAGTAATAAGGATAAGGTTTGTAGTCTCGGAGCCATTCGGTGGAAGAGTGGGCGGTAGCACACACACGCGGTGTCATGGCAGAATTCGACGACGCTGGATGCAGTTCTTGTGAAGTGGAAGAGAACTCAATCCGTGAACTTGCTCCTCCAAACGCATAAGGTAGGGTGAATGGTTGCGTTCTGTCGAAAGCGACCCGTGAAAAACTTGTTTGGTCGTCTAACATACTAATATCTCTGGATGGGCGTTTTCGGAAATCCCCCTTACTGAATCTTGCTATGTAAGCGGGGTGTATGTGCCAGAAGCTGCTCTTCCCGTTGGACGCGACTTCTCCTTTCACGAAGCACTCGTGTAATGACAAGTTGTGGCGGACCGTGTTTTTCCAACCAGATCTGGAGACGGTAAACTCCGGAAACGTTTTCTCGATAACTTGATAGATCTGTGAAAGAGTCAGTCTCTTTTCGGGGAATCGCAGAATTGCGCTGGCGATTAGCGCAACATAGGTCATTGAAAAACGCCTTGACTTTGGTTGGCTTGGAGGCATAGCGGAGAATAACCTGAAGTTATGTTCTTCGTTTTTCATGCTCTCTGAATTCTTAAACGTGTGCTGGATGCAAGTGTTTGCATAACATTCGGGAGGATTAATTGACCTCGTCCGGATAAAAGAATGGTTTCTACCGATATCTGTACCCATCGGAAAGGTCCGGCTCCGAGCCCATGGGAATTCGGGATCTTCTTTTAGGCCAGGCAAACCTTTGTAGAAAAATGCAGGCTTCATTTCCATCACTTAATTTTCCTTCCGGATTCTTTTTCTAAAGTTGTGAAGTTAACGTGGCCATGGAACTGCTAAACTGTTGGCAAACTCAACGCTCGAGCACATTTATTAGCCATGCCACTACAAGGCGCAACAGGGGGGAGCTGGAAACGAACCAAATAAAGCGAGTGAATTTAACCCACCCTGAAAGCACATAAATAGGTTACCTGCAAATTATTGTTCGCCCACATCTCTGTGAGTGACTTTTTTGTTAATCTGAAAGGAACTGCGCGGAAAATTACGTAAAATGGCCAATATTTTGAAGGATTTTATCTGTTGTTAGTTATGCTAAGTTTACTGTGTTTTTTTAAAATTTATATTAGCTTTGACAAGTTGAGTGTTTGTAAAATAGAACATATTTTGACGACTTTTGTGTTATTTTCTTCTTATCTTGATGTTTATTTTGTAAACAAAATATTTCCCTGAATATTATTCGTTTGGGATTCAAGGGGTGAAACGTAGCGAACAACACATGTTGCGAAGTTTATTTCACACAATAAATTGTATTCAAATGATTATTTTAAATAAGTCATTTTTAAGGTTAAGTAGTTCTTAAGAAAGTATTGACTTCATGTTTTCGAGGAGGTGTTGAAAACCAAGTACCGTATAAGATCCCACAAGCATAGTTATAATGAGTTTAGGCGTGGTAAGTTATTTATTATTTAAAAAGCAAGCAAAACCCGTTAAATCGCTTTTTTCCATGTGAAACAAAACACATGGAAAACAATTCAAACCGGAAACAATTCAAACCGGAAAATTTCCAAGCTTTTGTGTTTGCGGGTCTCTTCACATTGTCGCAATGGCGGCAATAACTGTGAGTTTTACTCGCCTCGAACAGATATCAAATTAATAACTGAAAAAAATGTCTGGAACCTCTTAAAAGATCAAGTAACTCTAAAAACGACACACTGTAACCTGTTTTTTCAGTACAGCTATGACAGACAAAACACACTGTTTAACCGATTATATCGCAACACAAATATATACAACGAAAATTAACTTGATAAAACGCATTGCAAGAATACGGTTTCCATGCATTTAAGGCAAGTGCAACATTGAAAGTTTTTCATTTTCAGTGCCTTTTATTGTTACCAATAAATAGCAAATAATGGGAGACTAACTTTCATTTTGAGCCTTTTACGGATGAATAATCAGTTTAATGTAAACAGGCCATCGAACAGAAAACAGGTGTAAAGATTGCAAACAAATAAATTCGACTTCATATATTCACGTTGAATCCGGTCGAATCGAAATGAAACCGATTTGTGTCTAGTTAGCACGAAGCAAAGAGGTTAAAGCGGTAAGTACGTGTTTGCACTACGATAGACCCATCTGGCTCAAGAGGCAAGAAAATATATAACTAATGACCCTGGGTAATTAGTTAAATTTCTGTTAGTGCTATATCACTAACAGAACGTTCATTCATAGTATTTACATTCGCTGTGTTTAATTTAGGTCGCGTCATGCTCTCAGCCCTAGAAAGTCACTCAAAAAAATCAACCAAATGACCAGGCAAATAACTCTACACTATACGCTGGGAATTAAAAAGAATGAAGCAATTGAAAAATAAAATATAACGGTGAACTTTACTCGTCAACGTTTTTAAAACGCGACTGGAATGCATTTGCTCCAGGGGAAAGTTACGGAGTCTGACTTTTACTTTACCTTGAGATGTAGTCTGAAAGAACGAATTCAAAGACTTATTTTGAATAAGTTATATCACCAAAGGTCATACTGGTTTTACAGCTTGTTTAATTTAAAATTTTTGTCCCAACATTTTGATACTCCAAGACCTATTAAAGAAAACACTGTTTTGATGAGACTGTTAAAATAATGGTGACATTCCATACTGGGGCAAGTCTGAGCTTCAGTTAATTTACGAAAAGCGCCTTTTTAATGATAAGCAAAGTTAAAAGAACTTCAAATTGAGCCTGTTGAAATCACTGAAACTAATCAACTTTGTATATTCCCTGTTGGAAAAATATCTACCTACTCAACTCCACATCAGATACACGGTTATAGGTTTTAATAATTGATATTGTGCGACGCTTTGTTAAAACAATATTATTATTCTTCCCGCCGACCTATGTTAAAGTTGTTTTAAACAGGCTGTGGAAGTTCTTCAAAGCCCATCAATCATTGTATTTACAGACATTAAACTGATTCCCAGCCTTAATTTCTCAGTTTTATTTTGTATATTGGTTGTAGATTTAAAAACAAAAACACAAAACATAAATACAAAACAAATATGGGAACTAACAAGTTGAGGGAAATTAGGGTACAATTTAGGGAGACTCTTATTCATTCCGGCAAAAAAGGGTAAATTTTGAAGGTAAAAATTTTTTTTCTTTTTCTGGTGTCTTTGCATACTAGGAACGTTAATTACTTAAACTATTGAAGTATCGAAGCGCGAGCATCTATTTAGCAAACTCCTTGAATTGAGACATAAGATAATAAAAACAATCACCGTTTAAGCTGCTCGCAAAAGTGTGGCCAATGTCATTGGCCAATTTTTCACTCATCATTCTACGATATAACATTTGTCTTTGCATACTAGGAACGTTAATTACTTAAACTATTGAAGTATCGAAGCGCGAGCATCTATTTAGCAAACTCCTTGAATTGAGACATAAGATAATAAAAACAATCACCGTTTAAGCTGCTCTCAAAAGTGTGGCCAATGTCATTGGCCAATTTTTCACTCATCATTCTACGATATAACATTTGTTCTGCTGTCAGCCTAATTTTCTTTAACGCGGGCTTTGGAAAAATAAGGCAATTTGTTTATACGAAATAACGACTATGCTCTGATTGAGTAAACGAACTTGATAAATAAAATAACTAAAACAGAAACTTGTCTGATTGTTTAATAAAAACAAGACTCCTGATCTATTGAATGTCGACGCTAGGATTTGCGTCAGAAGTGGAAACCAAAATAATAATCAAATATGTATGCAGCGAGTCTAAACGAGGGTTAAAACAAAACGTTAAAACAAAAAAACTCCACTGCGTTTGCAGTTCCCGACACTGCTGAAGTGAATAGGCAACCTGCTTAACGAGTCTCTATTGTGGCTATTGTGAAGTGTTTCCACTCATATTTTCCAAGGTCGACTTTGTCGCCACCTGCCTTAATTCACTTTGAAAAGGTTTTTGTTTTGAAGTTTAACAAAGTAAGTGCCATTTTCTTGATTTGATGAGAGGGATGTCGTTCTACCGTTTCCAAGCGTTTTAGTTCCACACTTTATGCCTTTAGATGGTTTCTCTTACGCATGTCAACACAAACCATTGCCGGTGCACAACAGACGGTACAATTTTCATGGAAATTTGTGAGAAAAATTTGTGACCTCAAACAAATGTTGACACAAAATTGTAGACCTCTATCAAATTGAAGCCGCTTTCATACAATTCAGGATTTCGAGCGTTGATGCTGCACAGCTGCTGCCAAAGTAACATAGTTGCAGGTTTTAAATAAAGCAAAAGAAGTGTATAATTTCCCTGTTAAAAATGTGTTTGGTTTTTCTAAACCTTCTTCTCTGGTTCAGTGCCAGAAAGATCAGTTCTAAGAACTTTTAAACTAGCTCTGCTTGAAACGCCTTTAGACTACGCAAGGTGTATGAAGTCGTCTTGTCGAAAACAAGCCGAAAAATCATTTTGGTATCCTGATATTTGTAAATCTTAGTTTTTAAAACGGTTATGCAAAAACAATCCTGAAATCCTGAAATCCAGATACTGAACGTTCAATCTGATGAATAGCCCGAGTTAAGTCTTAGTACCTTATAGGGAAAATGTTTATTACC
Organism: Siderastrea siderea; assembly: GCA_964030785.1. NCBI lineage: Eukaryota > Metazoa > Cnidaria > Anthozoa > Scleractinia > Rhizangiidae > Siderastrea > Siderastrea siderea. The sequence goes on from OZ034979.1 coordinate 32,029,666, forward strand.
TGCTATAATTACGGTTGTGCGCGTGCTATAAAATGTATTATAATAATAAATCAGGGACATTTAGTTATCACTCAGGATTTGGTTTGAATTTGTTTACTTGACTTTTCTGAAACAGGCTGTAAGACAGTATTTAAAGCATGGTTTTAACGCTGTTTAACAACTGAAGAGAAATAAAAATATGAGCGTAGTTATTCAAAACTGGAATAACACTATTAAACTAATATTATAAAGCTTGTCTCATTTGAGGTAGCTGGTTGAGCTTCGCTAGTAAATTTTACTGGGCGTTTTTGTTCCGGAGGACCAATGAATTGTTCTAATTTAAGTCAAAGTGAAGCAAAAATAAGTTACAAAATCTCTATGTAGTTTAAGTAATGGGACCCCAGATCATGTTTTGATCTTGGGATAGTAGCTTAGCCTTAATCGAGGCTTTCAAAATTCAGATCATATATACTAGTTAGTTGCCTTAAGCCTCCCGTAACTTCTTGCAGAAATAAACTTATTACAGACCTTCAATTACCTTAATTTGGCTTTCAGTCACCGGGATCTTCCTTAGGGAACGTTAAGCCGTGACACTGCACGGCCCATTGTTTCAAAAACTTTTTTTTCAACATAACACCAGTACAAACTTCATTCTATGTGAGGAGTCTTCCCACGTGTGCGGGTATTTAGCGCGCGGGTATTTCATGGTATACGCCGCTTTTTGCGTTGAAATAAAATCCTTGAAAAGGCCTTGCGTTTCGAATAAGATTAAGTTAGGCCTTGGCTTAAGGCTAAATCGAGGATACTTACTCTCACACTATAAACCAAGTTTAAGTGGATAATATTCTATTATTATAACCTGAATAAGTGGCTGACTGCAAAGGCCACGTCCCGTACAGTGATATTTTGCTAGACAATTCTTGCTGTCTAGTCTGTTTCAAATTGGTTTAAACCTGAACGACTGGATTGAGAGCCCCGTTTGGCTCGCTATTCAACTGTCAAGTTCGTCGTCCGTCATGTCCTTAGATGGACTATGTCAGGTGGATTTGAAAACTTTCAACTTTTTACGTTTACGTAAGCCGTTCATACATCGTCTCTAATTTTATTTACGCACGTAAAGCCAGTAAATTCACGCCCGTACGCACGTAAAATTTACGCAACAGTGGAAATCAACCTTTAAGCAAAGAAATTAAGATACAAATAGAAACGCAAACGATAATAGCAAAGAAAAAATGTTTCGGTCCAAAAAAATAGAGACACGACAAAAGGAGGCAAACGGACCAAGGAGATACCGTTACATATAAGGTACGTTTCTCGCTCAAGAAATGCGGGTATCGCAGGTGATAGTCAAGAGCTAAAAACCGATCCACGCTTACTGACGTCATTGCGCCAAGAAAACACCACAGGATGACAAGGCCAACATGTCATAATACTGCAACAAGGGACCGCCAGGTGTCGGTTCGCAAGCAATGTAAAACGGCTGTACGAGAAGACCAATAAGAGGGTCTGATTGGACGGTAAACGAAGCGAAGGAGCTATCGATATAAAGCGGCCGAGACCAAGGAATTGCCAAATAAATGATGGTGATGAGTTTAAGGAGACAGTTTATGCATTATGACAATGGGTTTTGGACCAATGTCTTCGTGTCCGAAATTCACAGTTTCGGATGCATTCCTCGTAACGGAGGTGGAGTTTGCCATGGCTGCAGTTATGACTCCGCAATTTTTCTACTGTGGACCACGATTATCAGGACTGGGAACGAGTCAGATAGGCGAGGACTCTTTGTCAAGTTTCTTTTGGGAGACCTGACCCCCAAAAATCAATTCACAAACCTAACAAAACCTCTTGGTCCTTTCAACCCGGTAGCACTTTTGCACCATAGCATTACAGAAATGTATCAATGTTTTTTTGTTTGTTTGTTTTTTATTTTCTTTTTTTTTATTCTTTTTGCTTCCTTTCATTTCGCTTCTTGTGCTGATTAGCTAATTAGTGTTTTTTTTTTTTACTGTTAAATAAAGCATTGTTAAAAAAGTAGTGTATTGTAAATAATTTCTTGTAAGGGATTTATTGTAAGTAATGTAACGTGTATTGAAAGTAAGAGAGTAAGTTATTGTAAGCAATGTATTGTGAGTACTGTGACGTGTATTGTAAGTAAGTTACTGCAAGTAATGTATTGTAAGTACTGTAACGTGTATTGTAAGTTAAATGATTGCAAAAAAAAAAGAAAATAAATAAAATATATATATATATATATATAAAGTTTCTTTTGGGATCTTAATTACAGCCTCTGTTTCTTTCAAGCATACGTACATTAATAGCGAAGTCGCTTATACCTTCGAATAGGATTCTTTCACAAACACGATTCACACAAAGCCACTTGTTCTTTGCAGTACGAACGACAAGGACAAGCTCGGGCCACGCCAGGCTTGGCTGCTCGGCAGCTAAAGAGCATGGGATTGCTCTGTAAAAGACACTTGTTATCAAGTGTGTTCATTGATGGTGCCAAAATACTGTTACGGGCGATGATGGAGGACGTATTGCAAGGAAATCCGGCTCTGTAAAGAAAAATAAACCGGGGATTATAAATAAATTTGTCTGTTTTTGTTTTCTTTTATCTTCAATTGACGTGATAAGTTTGTGTTATTTCAGTTGTAAATTTAAAAAAAAGGCCATTGGCTTTTTATTCAGGGCGATCCGGCGATCAGCAGTAAAGGTAGATCAACTAATATCAGCAGTTTGTAACGGATATTTTTCCTTTTTGGGATCTTATCCACCACTGCGACAAACCACTGACCTAAACATGGTTGATGCACATCTGGCTATCTAGTACAGAGGCCTAGTGACTCCGTCCACTTGATAAAAGCAGTGCATTTTCTCTTTGTTGCACTTTTCCTGTAGATTAGTCTACATTCTGTTCTGCACTATCGTTTTAAATTGAATACGGTATAGTCAATGACACCACCATGCAAGCTTCTCTTTTGCGATCTTTCTTTCTCTCAGCACACTAAACGCTTTCCACTTTCAAGTGATCCCAGCAGTGTGTAGAACTTGTGTCACCTACAGACCTACAATCTTACCCTACGTGCCCTTACTGTAGCTCAGTGCTTAGGGCATTCGACGGTGTGATAATAATTACTAATTCTGCTAATGCGTAAGGTCAATAAACAATCTACGTTTAATTCGTACTTTCACCTTTTTATCGTTTGTTGATTGTTGATTGCTGTGAAGAATGTTGGTTCACAGACGAGCCCTTCATCAAGACAAGCAAACACGCATGACTGGCCGTCTTTTCCTTTTACAATTTTCAGCTCCTTCATGGGTGGCCAGTTACTGGCCTTACAGAAGTCCTGTAAATTGGAGAGACCACTTTAGCAATGAGCTAATGGCAACTCCAAGAAAGAGTAAGTATTCACGCTTAATTACACCTAGCACATTAATTAAACAAATAAATAATCGACAGCAGTACTTAAAAACCTATCCTTGTAACAGAGACACCCATTTCTTTAACAAAATTGTTACTTGCAAAAGCATTATTCTTGTGAAAGCAAAACAGTGTTACAGTAAAACGCCTTAAAGTTGCCGTAAACATGAACATAATGAAATAATAGGCAAATCGAGCGTCTGCAGGCTTCCAGTAAAACCCCTAAAATCAGATTGTAACAGTGCATCAATCAAAATATTAGAAAATTGAATAATAAAAACTTCTTCAAATTTGGAAATGTTATGAAAAGTCGTATTTTCCTTAAATAAATGGAATAAAAAAGTGGGTTCACCGAGTTTGTTTAGGAGAAAACGAACATTTATATCTCTGAACAGCTCAGCTTTCAAAGAAAACCTATCAAGTTCTGCACAGAAAGGCTGCGCAATGCAATTAAAATAACTTCAAAACGATACCCCCGCCCCCCCCCCCCCCAAAAAAAAACAACTGAAAAAAAGATTAAGTCACACTCGGGCCAAGGAGGCCCACAAGGCCGGACGGCTCGCAGGCTAAGAGTACTGTTACCCTTGATGAAGATGAAATTTCTCTTTACATGATCACTTCTTGTTTGAACAGTCAAGTGACAAGAATAAAGGAAGTGATCACTGAGGATGAGATGACTTTTTTTTTTAATAGCATTTAAAATTTTTATTTATTTATTTATTTATTTATTACAAGTAAGACATATAAGTAATTACAACAAAAACGATAACCCACAATTAACACAGGAGTTAAATTACAGTATATAAACGCACGCTTGATTGTAGCTGTAAATACTAATTACACCTTAGTACTAATACACCTAATTACACCTAAATACTACTGACAACTTACATTTGGGGTATACATGCTTTTTTTATCATTGCATAATTATTACACTGAAACTACACACACCACTTACTACTAACTAATTACACTGCTTGTCATACTACACTTGACTAGTTGTCACACTATTTGATTGCTACACACACAACAAACGGAAATCTCGATGCAATGTCTCAGTTATTAGAAGGCTCCCACGCCAAGGCAACCAAGGAATTCGCGTCAGGGGAGGTTAATAAAATATACATATGCTACATACATAATTGATTTCTAAAATAAAGTGCTCAGGAGATCCCATTTTTTTGGAATAGAGTGCGCCGTTTTGACCTCTATGTCAAACATCGACTTAAGGTATTGTAGAAAACCTGCTACTTGAGGTGAAGTTTCCTTTCTTTTACAAATCCATATAAAATGTCTAGCCATAAGATAGGATGAGATGACTTGATATTTATACAAATTCTCCTTACTAGTTCCATAAGAAATGTATGGAGATCAGTAATGAGAATATGCATTTTTACATCAGGGCTTAAAGGGATAAAGCTCCAGTGGTAAGGAAACACCCCGAAGCCGAGTCATAAAACGGTTTGGGTGGTTTGACTTTGATTGCTAACATAAAACCGATTTTTTTCCCACAGATTAAACCAAGATACAGAATTTTGGGTCAATTGTAAGAGCTTCTCTAGGGGGACCGTAGCAAACATATGTGCAACGGTAACTGTGGAATAATAAAAGTTATTATGTATTCACATGTAACATCAAACACCCGATGAGATATTGTTTCAAAACGTACTTCATAGTTGCAATGCAGGGATGTAGTCCTTATCTCCCGTTTGCTTGCGAGCTGGAACAGTGGGTGTTTGCTTTGAAAGGTTCAAGCTAAATCGTTTCCGGTTTACTGGTAACTGTTTTGAGCAAAACTTACTTTTGTTCAATGCATAATACCATGACAAAAATGCCAAAAAAAAAGATGGGTAACAATCATCAAACAAGTTTTGAATAACATGGTGAACAAGTACCTGATGTTCCAAGTACGCATTCAGCCGTTCAAGCATTCCTTTAACAGTGAATTCATAAGGTAGATGAGGAGTTGCCTGTCACACGAAAACAACAAAAAATATGTCTTTCAATGGTAACGCGGCACCCTTTAGAAAAATTACAATGGACGATAGCTTGCCTTAAAAGGTACTTAATTATTTCGATAAATGGCGAGTTCACGGCACTAAATCTTCTGAAGATGCAGTTCTGAAGATACAGTTCTGCAGATACAGTTCTGAAGATACAGTTCTGGAGTAAAACCATTGGTTTTTCAAGTATTTGGGTAGGAAGGCATTTTTCCGTATTTTAGCTGTTACAGCTCGTTTCTACACAGGTAGCCAAAGCTTCAGTTATGACTGAAAATCAATAAAATTCTGTGAAATTAACAGTGCGTCTTTGTTTATATCTTACTTACTTGCTATCTGGGGCAAAGGTTCGCTCTCCGAGAGAGAATAAGTGTCTTTCTAATTTATCCTCCCAATGAGTATTATAATTATGAAAGGT